>JAODJX010000097.1:6409791-6440863 GCA_026776945.1 Isichthys henryi
ACACTTTGATGGGGTCAGGAGGAACCAGGGCTTGAACCTGCAACCCTCCGGTTGCCGAACAATAGCACTACCTCCTGCGCCACCACCTTCCCCATCTGTACTCATACTGTTGTCTTACTTCCAGTTAGCCCCACCTAGGCAGCGATAGACACACCCAGCCAAATACTGGCTACCAAAGGTGGAGATAGACAGACTGATGTTTCTCTGCTTCCATAGAAGATACTCTAAAGCAATGAAAGCCCATTTCCCACAAGAGGCGAGACGCACCCCACAGTCGAACTGGGTTACCTTGTTCATTGCTGCCGGTTGCTGGGTCCCCCTCATTCCAGTCTGTGCTCCAGCACCAAGCTGCTGCTGCTGTAGTTGTTGTTGCTGCAGCGTTTCCGCTAACAGGCTGTTGTTATTGCTCCCTATCCCAGGGTTCGAGTAGGCCATGCGCGGAGAGCCGTTCATCACCTGCCCTCCCATCATGACCTGCTGCTGCTGAGGCGTGGGTGCTGTTGGCTGTCCGTTTCCCTTCTGGGGTCCCATCATGCCCCTGTTCAGCATCCCTTGCTGTTGCATCATGGTGGCCTGCTGGGCTTGGACATGCTGCTGCTGCTGCACCCCCATGCCTGGCATGGCCGGGGAAGCCTTCATACTGCTCAGGAGCCCCATGGCCCCACTGCTGGGGCTCCCACCGGCCGCCTGTTGCTGCTGCTGTGGCTGCGCAGTTGCGGGCGGCCCACCTGTCCGCAGGAGCTCCGAGAGCTGCTTGTGCTTGGCGGCCGCGTCCTGGCCCCCGGCCCCCCCCGGAAGGCCCACGTGCAGCTGACCCACATCCCCGCCGTTGACCAGACCCAGATCCGCCGAGGAGATGAGCTCGTCCGGCAAGTCATGCTCCAGGTCAAACAGCGACTTGAAGTCTGACAGAGGAAGAAGAGACGTTTTTAGAAAAACAGGAAAACCGTCACATGGCAACACATCAAAACAGGCAAGGAGAGAAAGCACCCAGAGATGAATGTTGTGCCACCTGTCAGCAACGGACTGATACATCTCTCATAAGCAGCAATCAAGTGGCGACCCCAGAGACTGCCACTGCATGCGAGGAGGCACCAAAGAAGCTTCTCTGGACCACGTCCTGCCTACTTTCCACGTATTTTCATGCCTACAAAGCTCTTCAGAACATGTATTGATCACTCACGGCAGCCTAAGTCTAGAGCTGCTTATCACACAAGTGAGAAGCCTGCCAGACTCCGCCAATCAGACAATATAATGCACAAGAAAAAAATTTAAAAAATTCGGACAGATGTGTCGTCCTGAAATGAACAGGTCATTGACAAAAAAGCCTGTCAATGCTGGTTCATAACTTCATCTGCGATGCCAGGTATGGTAACACAAATGTTTCAGCAATGATTGCTCAAAAGAAAATACATGCTGTATTTTTGGCATAATTAAAACTAGTTGCAAATGTAGCCTTCAGCTAATTGTGTGTTAAGGCAGTGGAGTAGGGCTACCACTAACAATTTTTCTATCAATTAATCTCTCAAGTATTTTACCAATTGGTTGATTAAACGACAATTTTCCTCCAGAAAGTCAAATGAAGTTTATTTTGAGAAATTATTGCAGGGCTTTAGATGAGACGCCAGTTTTGCCAGCACTATACATAGGTTGACGTTACTTATGCTCACAATTTTAGCAGATTAGTAGCATGCCTAAAATATTAACGAGTCGCGTATTGTGATGCCCAAGAGATAATCTGTAAAAATTCAACCTATCCTTATACTTAAATTCGGTTAGCGGCGCTTGTCACACGTGACTGTTCTGGTGCACCATGGAAAGAAAGCACTGAAGTCCTGGTGAAGAAAGGGACAGCTCAGCAGCTACAACATCTTTTAAAAAAAGATATTGTAGTTAACTAGGTAAAAAGATGGTGATGGTGGTGTGGTGATACGCACACTTTTTAGTTTAAAGTCTGATACGTTCTTCATATTTTCTATACATAATACTTGCAATCCGAGGTTTGACTAACTTGGTTTGCAAGTGTTTTGCAAGACGAGCAAAATTTTAATAAATTTTAACTTGATAAAATGAACGAGGTCTTGCAATAAGAGTACTACATATACGCTTTGTCTGCCGATCGCCACGTGATCACAACTGAGACGATGGTTCTTCTCTCTCGCTGTGGGATTGTGGGTAATCATCTCCCATGTTCGATCTGTCGACATACCTCACTTGTGTAGTCAAAATTTAGTAGAAAAGCATCACCCAAATAAGGGCGTAGCAGTGCGAGCGATGCATTGTCGTTAAACAGATTCATTGTCACATTTCCGCGAAATCGAAAAGGAGGCAAAAGCGTCTGTCATTGGATAGGTTCCTTGTTACGAAGTCGTACTAAAAGAAAGATTCCAGTGAGCCAAAAGATAAGTGATTCCGTCAGTGAAAGTTGTTCTACAAATAACCTCCTCTCTCTCGTCTCCCTCACACCATCCTCGATTCTTTTCAAAGGTAAAGTGGAAGTTAATTTGTTATGTATTTTTACTTTACATTTGTATATTTGAATTTTTATATGAATATTTTTGGGTTGTGGAACGAATCATGAGTTCCCATTATTTCTAATGGGAAAATTTGCTTCTTATACGAGTACTTTGGATTACAAGCACGTTTTCGGAACGAATTATGCTCGCAATCCAAGCTTTTACTGTATTTTCTTTATTTGGTGCCTGTCTTCATTTGTTTTAGTTCATGGCAATACTGGTCACAACAAACATCATGCACAAACATATCACACAGCTTTTCCGTAACGTGCATGGCCGCTGGATGCAAGTGAACTGCACACCTCAGGTAACATTGATGCACTACGATTGATGCACTAGATTCAAAAATACACATTCTGTGAGGTAACAGAACACCATTCACAGGAACAGTACCCCCCCCCAGTCCCCAAGCCTCGATGGCCGAATATTGGAACACTATGTTCATTTTAGCTCATGCTGCAAAATCAAAGAACTATAAGTCCTAAAACAAACGGCTGCATGCCTTTCTAAATTATAGAACTGACACTCACACTTTAAAACACAAACTTCAAAATATGAACTATTACAGTACATTAATGCTGCTGCAGAGGGAGAATCAGCCAAGAGCTCCCACAGTAGGGCTCACATTAGCAAAACTTGCTTTAAATGAGCAGCTCAGAAAAAAAGAGGAAGGGGAAGGCCAGAACATTGATCATTAGGATGATCCATAAGTTGGCTAAAAGAAAAACACACAGCCTTCTTTGGGGAGCAGCAAACTGTGCTCACTGGTTTCAGTGCGTATGGACCTCCCCATTTAGATGCTCAACGCTCAAGATTCATGAAACACGACTTAAAAGCCGGGAAGCAGTCAAGGAGAATTCCAGTTACAAAAGTACCATGAACAGACTTGACACTTGAAAAAAATCCATTGAAAAATTACTCAAAAAAAATTGAAAAACAAATCAGAAAATCCGCAAAAAAGCATCAAGATACTAAATACTCGGCAGTAAAATTTCAGCATTAGATACACCATTAGCTATATGATAGAACAATTTCTATGGAATTAGATCTGTTCTTAAAAATGATGATGCCTGCATAGCAAAACCAAGGATTCCTGAATTGGCTGTAGTCCCAAGTTCCAAGCTAGATCATTTGCACATTACAAATCGTGTTACATCATTCATAACAAACAGGCACCAGGATATCAATAACTGGTGTGAAAGTATTTAGAACATGAATATATATCGATGTAGGACTCAAAAATTTTTTAGCTGGGGGCAATGTCCCATCAATACCAAGGAAAACATCATCAATCTAGCATTCTCAAATCAACAGTGGACTACTATACTAAACAAGCACCAGAATGACCCATTACGGTAAACTCAATCCACCACTGCTCCATTCCGTAGGGAATAACTTACTGCAGCTATTCAGTTCTGAAAGATGGAAATGCTTTGAGGGGGAAAAAAAAAACCACCACTACCTTAACTAGGAAATAAAATTAGAAACCTTGCATTGTTAGCTTTAGTAAAGCACTATTTCAGAAACAAAGGACATCTGCCTGAGGCCTGCCTGCAATGCTGCTGGTCTGGGATGCAAAGTTTCTCTACCGATGAAAGATAAGTGGACACAATATGCCATTTCGAAGACATCGTACAACAGACAACAACCACAGCAACTCCACAAAGCACGACAGTGCCTAGGAACTGCCAAAACGTGCGGCTCTCCAAGGATAACTGGGAGAAAGTGCATTTTGCCAATGAGCCTCCGTCCGACATCGTGCTCAGCAAAATTAAAGGAATCTGCAGCCATCCGTTTTCAGATTTCAAACGGGCAAACCTCAAAACGGTACCCGTCTATATAGCAAACAGGCAAATGAATCTTGAGTTGCAGGCTTTTACACCTTGAGAATCAGACTTCAGTAATAAACGGCATGAGTGCTGAAGAGAATTAATATAAAATTTAAATACTGCTGCAATTACAGTCCGACGCATCACTGGAATACAAGCGAGTAAGATACATTCGAAACATTTTTGAAAAGATGGATTCATACCCCACAGCTCCAAAAACACACAAACTAAGATTTAACTTTAGGTTAGTTAAATTTTAAGTTTGAGCAAATTAAAAAAAGGATTACAAACGATTTTAACCACAATAAGCAGAGAAGTTATTTGTAAAAAGCCCACAAGAATGACAATTGAGCCATATTTTTAACATTCATTTCCTGGTAACGAGTGCAAAATATGAATTAAGCAAGTTCATTCAAGTCAGTCCGTTAATAGGCGCATGTGGGCTATCGAGAATGTACTTCATATTGTCAATCTTGGAGAGAAACAGACACGCAAGTGTCAATGCATGGGGTTTAATGCACAAATGACAGATTTCTAAAAAGCCTTTTATATTACTAGCTATGCAAGTGACAAGTTAATTGAATTTAGCAAATGTTTTTAAGACAGAAAAATTATTTGCAATGTGCATTTTCTTGCAATGACCATACATGCAGCACCACTACAGGTAAACATAACTGAATAACCAAGTACATAATGGCAGAGAGAACTGTTCTGGACATCAAAATTACACAGGACTGCATGAGAAGTTAATTTTGAATTATAAAATTGTGTCAATGGGGCAAATCAACAGACTTGCAAGACTTCTCGAATGAGACCGGGGAGGTGGGGGAGTATATTTTTCCAAAGAACTGCAGTGACTATTAGAAATGTACAAGGAAAGCAACATTCCATTAATTGTGCTGCCCCATCCTGGTTTGCAATGATAATCGTACATGCACTGTTCATTAGCAGTTTCAGCCAGGCAGTAGCAGGGAATGCTGCCCCAGTCTCGTGCATGAAAATGGGAGTGACTGAATTAAATGGTAACTTGTAAACAAAGACATTTTCCTCAAGTCTTCCCAATGCCTTAAAAGCAGCCATTTCAAAAGTCCAGTTATGAAAGCTGATTAGACAGCAGAAGCCAGATTTTTAGTTCCTCAAAGAGCATTACAGCAAATGTCAAACACCTGTACTTCACCACCAACAAGGAGACACCTTCCATACTGGGTTGCGCTCATATTTTGATACTTTATTCATCAAATCTCAGACTATGTCTATAGGTCACAAACTAACACACAAAGAACTGTTATTCTTTCAAGGGACCCAAATTACTACCCAAACAAAAACGGTGAATCGCTTTAAGCAGTTCCGAGTGAAAAGTAAGCGAAAAGTACTTTAAAACAATGACCAAGTCACCAATGTATACCCCTGAAGATTTCCTTGCCTAAGATCAGCTGTTAAACTACACGTTTTAGTTAGAACCATGAGTACTTTAGAAACTTAGATATTCTTTTTAACAAAACATCAAATGCTGCTGTTCTAAGCAACCTCTAAACTATCCACTGATTCACAGGCTAATTTTGACTGAATCTCGTTTATATACCATGTGCTAATCCCTACTCTCAGAACGCAAATGCTTAAAAGAGTAATAGGTTTATAAAAAGTAATAGTATAAAATCCACACCATGTTAGCTTTCTGCGACAAATCCCTGTATTTTAGCGAGAAGCATCTTTCCACACAATCAGCTGTGGAATAAAAGATTTTAGGGTTTAGGGTCCGACTGGCTGGAACTGGTAATGAGACACATGACACTGGAGAGAAGTGGAAAAGAATAAGCTTTGAGCTCTAATAAGTCTTACCACAGCCTCATGAGCTTAAGCACACTTATATAGCCCATACATTTAATGTTACTTATTTTGACGTGAAGATTTAATGGATTTTGGGCCATGTATTTTCCTCCTGAGAAATTCAGGAAACTGTTATACTGATCGAAACATACAAACACAAAATGAACTGAGAAGTACGTTAAAGTCGACATTAATGTACCAGAAATTAACTGAAAATATTCCATTAGTCACACCTTTTTTTTTTTTTTTGTTTAGTCCAAGTTACGAAAGCCTTCACGCCCAAATCTTAATAGCAATATTTCGCCACATATTCGGCGACAGAAAAACATCCCAATACGCTTGAGTGGCAAAGTTTTCTCGTTTCTCCAACGACCTTACAACCCACCGAAGATGAACAATAGAGAGTGAATAGAATGTAAGAGAAATGCCTGAGATACTGGGCTAGTGGTCAGACTCCCCACACACACAGCTAAGCGAGTGTGGACACAATCCCAAGATCAATGAGATCACAGCGGCACTCCATCCTGAACCTCCATCCCGAACCTCCATCCGTCTGCGGTATAAACTCTTCCCAACTCACACACACCGACTGCCATCGTATCCATCGGACAGAACAGGAACCACCTCCCATCACAGGCCTGCACATCGGGACGGCAACCCGGCCGTGCGGACCAGCCGCTCCTCAGCTGCAGCCAGGCACCCAGTCCGGCCGGCCAGCTCTCCCCGAGGCGCAGGCACCGCAATAACAGGCCGGCCAACACCGATCTCTCGCTACGCGTGTGGAGCCGAAACGCGCTCTAGCAGGCTGCGGTTTCAAAATACCAATATAAAAAAGCTTTGTTGGTGGCATTTACGCTGAATCCCCCTCCCCCTTTATGCTCTGATTGCACGGAGCCCCTGCATGCTAGCAAGCGATAGTCGTAATGCCACCGTCTCCCAGACCCGATCGGTCCCCTCGCTCTGCGGGCCAGCCGAGCAAACTGGGCCGGGGGAAAAAAAGCTGCAGCCACCCGGAGCCCTAACTTTGCTGGATGAAACGATCAAAAACAAGAAAATTAAAAGGCAGCAGCCCGCTAACAAGCCGTAACCTACCGTATGAGACACCCCGACACCTACACGCTTTAAAAAAAAAAAAAGTTGTCGCGAACACAATTTAGGCTGTTGGGCCTTTAAATTGCTGTAAAACGTATAATTCTTAAGAAGAAAATCGAGGCCCACTTCGAAAAGACGAAGACTTTAAAAAGATGGGGGGGGGGAAACAAGCGGTCAACGGCGAAGTGCGGGGCGCCCGGATAAGCCGTAGCCGACACGGGGAAGCGGCGGCGGCAGCGGTGGTGGCGGCGGACTCCCCGACGCGCTCGCCTCGCCGCCGAGGAGGAGGAAAACCCCCCAAAACGCGGCCGAAACGCCGACGTGATAAACGCGTTCATTTCAAAAAGACTCCGGCGACGTGAATAATTAAAATGCGTATATTTACCATTTCCATCGCTGGCAGAGACCGAAAGTGCCGGAGAGGATAGTTTAGGCCTCTTGGCTGAAGGCGGGCCGGAGTCCAGAACGTTCTCGGCCATATTTTTCACGAATTATATAAATATATATATCCAGAAAAAGACAGGCGAATTCCCTTCTTTCTCGGTCTTCATTCGCCTTTCCCTTCTTTGATTGTTTTACTTTCCCCCCTCCTTTTTGGGGACTAAGGGGGGGAAAGTCCCGTGTGCGAAGCGCTCGTCTTTCCTGGGTTAGCCTCTGCTTTCCGACTCCAGCGCATAAACCCCCTCCCCCGGCGGATTTTTTGTTCTTTATAGATTTCTGCGAGCGGAGGAGGAGGAAAGAGAGAGGGAGGGAGGGAGGGAGGGATGGATAGGGGGAGTCGGTAAGAGAAGAGAGAGACAAACGTGCAGGCCTTTAACCAACTCGCCGTTCGGAGACGGATAAATTGTCCCGAGACCTGCCCTCCATTATAGTATCCGTGTTTTCCGCCATTGTCGGGCGGCGGAACTGTAATCGAAAAGACCCCGGACTGGAGGATCGCGGCCGCCGGGAAGACGCGCCGGCACTCGAAACTTTTCAAGGACCTTCTTGCTTGATGTTTTAGGGGGGAAATGAAATTGTTACAGCTTCTGGTTTCTGACGAGCTGTCATTTTGATGCACTAAATTGAAACAATATCATTTATAACGTTTATTTGTTTACAAGCGGTATAAATTATCGTAATTTTACAGGCAGCCTTCCGTGCCTTTAAAATGCTCAAAAACATATTTACATATGAAGAAAAAAATGTTGTGTAGGCGTATCTGGGAAGATACAATACATCGATATTGATGAACGATTTTTTAAAAAATGACTTACAATGTGTACTGCTTTTCCAGATTTTATATAATTAAATATTCGCAACGAGTTAATTTGTTTTAAGTGAGAAGTCTTTTAAGTGCAGATGATTGCTAATATTTTCCCGCTGTTTTAATAACTTTATTCACGCCAGTAAACATTGATCTCAGTGAAGCTGTAACAGCAGCTAAGATGCTGTACGGTATGCGGAGCCAGCACTCGAGAGATAAGGGCCACTGATACACTGATATCTCAGAGTACATTGA
Organism: Isichthys henryi; assembly: GCA_026776945.1. Classification (NCBI taxonomy): domain Eukaryota; kingdom Metazoa; phylum Chordata; class Actinopteri; order Osteoglossiformes; family Mormyridae; genus Isichthys; species Isichthys henryi. Next base: position 6,418,557 of record JAODJX010000097.1, read on the forward strand.
AGCACTTTACCGTTAAGTCTCATGTTAAACCAGCTCATAAATTAGACATGCATTTAAACCACCACAGCTTCACCACCTTGGCAATCCACCATAAAAGCGCACATAATTATCAGATTAAATCCATCACATTCACAAAAGTTTCCATCTCGATGTTTAATATATTTCACAATGTGAAAGGGGTTTAAAATATCTGCAAACTCGCACGTTTTACCAAGATTCCTACAAAACACAATAAACCTTTTATTTACCCCGTGACTTAATATTTATCGAAGGTAATCTCTCAACAAAATGGTTAGATTTATCTCCGGTCACAATGCATAACGGGGAAGCGTGTGTAATGCGCATTTAATTCCTTTCAGTTGTGTATATTGAACAGAATTTTCACTAGATTCTATTGGCAGCAATCAGATACTACTTTGAAGCCGAGTAAGCAATCCAATGGAAGTATGTGATCAAGCAAATACATGGATGCCTTTGTGCTAAAATTGGAAACGCTACCGGGTTCCTCAAGTTACAAGTATTATGAGTAATTTTAAGTGAGAAGACTCGCTCCCAAAAATACAGATGGGATCCAAACCCTCAAATATTCCTATTCCTTCAGGTCCTATTGTTGTCACAGACGTCTTCTCCAATTCATCCATTTGGTATTCGATTTAATAATAATAATGCATATTTTCTTTTACATTTATCGGATTTATTGCACATATGATATTTTCCCTTTTTTGTTAATTTTATGCATTAAGTCTGGCTCGCACTTGATAAAACGTACTGGCTGATTTTGCCTCCCCAATATATCCTATAATAGCATCACTCCCTTGGGGTTTTCGCCACCCGCTAATCGCTTCAACTCCATCCGCTTGTTTGTGTCGGTCCGAGGCGGCGTGCATCCGAGCCGGCCTCGGGGACAGCAGCCGCAATACTCCCTCCCTGCCTCCGTCTGTTAGTGTAAACAAAATGGCCGCTCGTTGTTTCTAATTCTCCAGCGGGTTAGTGGGAGGGTTGGAGGTAGAGTAGAAGTCTGCGAAGGGGAGGTTGATGCTTGGCGTGCTGCCGATATGGTTCCTACCTCATGGACTCATGGACCGGCAGTAACCACGTGCTCATCAAAGGGGCAGTCGAGTTAAACTCAAACATTCCCTTACTACATTCAAAATATCGTAGTTCACTTTCTATTCGCACTTCTGTGTGGTTAAATACTGGGAAGATGTTCCAAGCAGCCAGCTGATAACAACCTTAGGACTTCTCAATTTATAAAGTCAGTAGCCAATAAAGGAAATTTATATTTCTTCTACCGATAAGGTCAGCTGGCAATAGTAATGCTCCTGACATTTTTTTTCCACAAGAGTTGGATTTTTTTTTTCTGGAAATAATAGCAAATATTAAAAATTCTTATAAGCAAAACAGAAAAAAAAATCAAATTGTGTTCTAGGGTGCATGTATCACATGTAATGCAATGAGTGTTGCAGTAATTATGCAGTAATAGTAAAACATAGTCTCTATTCCTCCACCATGCACAAACACAGGGACGATTTTGGGAGACCTCGGTCTCAGTCTTCCTACACAAGCTTTAAAAACTATACAGTAGCAGTATCCCTTCCTTCTCAGGTGATTTTCTTTGCACACTCTTTCTCAATGTCCGCTATCGTCTTAGGAGTGTCAGCAGACAAGACCGAGGGTCCACCGTCTTCCTGGATGACCACGTCATCTTCGATCCGAACACCCATGCCTCTGAATCTTGCTGGGGACGCCTTGTCATCTTCAGGGATGTACAGCCCTGTCAAGGAAGTGACGGGCAAAAACACTCAGTTACACTAAGATGTTATATAATACCAGAGCGATTCCAAAACATGGCATGTACTCGGGGCATCTTTTAATGAATTTGTATAATCATACAATATACACTGGACCGACTGACGGACTGTAGGTTTGAGTCCTGAAAGAACTTTGCGTTCGTGTAGTTTGCATGTTTTATGTATGTCTATGTGGAATTCCCACAGTGAACCCAAATGGACTCAGCTGGGTAGCGGTCTAAGTTCTGTGCTGTCTGTGGCAGGCGTCGGGCTGGCTAGAATCTGGATAAGCGGTTATGAGAAGTATTGCTGGAATAACCCTGTAGACTGTTCTTCAGTCACACCACTGAAAAATGCTTTTTTTAAAAAATAAACTGGTCTTGCACTATTGTATATTTGAAGGCTCGCGGTATGAGTTTTATATTCTTTTCGACTTTATAAGCTTATTTTGCACATAGTCCAATGCTATTTATACCCAACATCTATTATTAGTCACATGATTATGTATTTATTCATTTATATTCAAACCTCTATTTTACGTTTATTTATTATTCTTTGTACTTTCTGTCTTGATTGTATGTTTAATTGTACACTTCATGCCACCACCTGCACCCAAATAAATTCCATGCACTTGGCAAAGGAAAGGATTCTGACCCGTGTTTCTGTGTCTGCCCGAGCAGCGCTCTCACGGGAGTTCTACTTACACAAAAATGTGCTAAGGGCAAAACGAACAATGATTCGTCCAGAGAGATAACCAGTCAGATTGTAGAGGGGGTGAGTCCAAGCAACTAGAGGAGGCAGAACCAACCAGTCAGATTTCCCACCTCTTTTTGTTGCTTGGACCCACGACCTCACCAATCTGACTGGTTATCTCTCCAAACCAATCATTTTTCATTCTGCCCTCAAAACATTTTGTGTAATTAAAACTCCCCAACAAGCTAGCAGTGCTCCTCAGCAGCAATCTTCCTTTCTGTACCTATGCGTCACGTGCTCCCTCCGTCACCGTCACCTGACCTGTCCGCACAGGCCTTCACCTCTCACCTGGCTCGATAGTAATGCACATGCCCGGCTGCAGCGGCTGGGCGCGCGAAAGCGTGGGTGTGTCGTGCACGTCCATGCCCAGGTAGTGGCCCACATGGTGCGGACAGTAGCCACGTGCAGCCTGGAGGGTGACAGGGATTGACAAGGAGAAACAGCATGTATTTCATAAGTTTGATTAGTTTCAAACACAATTGTTTACGACAGACCTGCAAGGCAAACAATCCATGCCACACAGCACTTTAATAATTAATGTCCAAGCAAACGATAATAACGTTAAACCCTTCGGACTGGCCTTTCATTCCGACAGCCTGCTACCTTTTTCTGAACAGAACTTCTAATTCCCCCAAACGTTTTACTGCTCGTTTCTTTTTGCATTTATTTATCCACCACAAATGAATACTAGTTTTTGATTACTTTACAACACTGTTTCCCAATCCGGTCCCAGGGGACCCGCAGCCGGTCCACGTTTTTGCACCCTCTCAGCTTTCTAAATGTGGACCGTCCGGCAGGGAGCTGGGAAGGGAGCAAAAACGTGGACCGGCTGCAGGTCCCCTGGGACGCAAAGCCGTTAGATAAACAGCACAAACGGAAACATGCGTTTTAAACGGACTTTTACAATTTATAGAGGATTTGCACACATTTAGTGGTTTTTGAAATCTGCAGATAAACAGTAAACAAGAACTTCTGTCAAGAGACTAAATAGTTCTGGGTAACGTAATGATCAAATACACACACGCTGATACACAAAAAGGGGCTGTACCCAGTTCTGATCTGAGCATGCGTTTTGATTGTAGTAACAGTAGGCGTCTTGTAGTTTTTTTAAATAAGGTCGGTGGGTTAAAAACAATCACCAGTTAGGCTACACATAGAAGATTTAGTAACTTTTGTAGAGCGGTCAGTGTATTCCTTGTTCTTCCAGGTAGCGGTCAGAAAGCTGTCACAGGTTTCACTCAGCTTCAGTTTTCCTTAAAAGCTACAGTATGACATGTTGGTGAGAGTGGAGTGACGGGGTTTAGGGGGCCTAATTTTGATCGTTCTTCTTCCCTAAGATACAATGATCATGTAGGTTCAGAATTCCCCACTCATACCCCATTACCTCAGAGTGCTTTCTCCTGTTATTAACTAAAAGGATACCGAGGTGATAACTGTCCTCGTCAAACAAACTGAAGCCTTTCAGTGACGTCGTTGCATGGATCCTTATCACTGCTGTGTTAAGTTCTCACTCGTGTCGCTCTCTCTCCAGTCTTATAAACCCCTGTACTGCCTCCAGCAGCAGCATCCTTCTATACAGACCCCATGTTTGTCTTTCTGTTCCTCTGTTTTGATGAAATCAGGGGCTTTTCTGTCCTTCAGCTCTGGGTTAAACTACTAGAATCCTTCAGTTCTGTGAGCCCAGCCCGGATGTGTGTCAATCCTGAAAGCTTGGCCTGCAGGCTCTTCTGTTAGATTTCCCTCCCATCTCGTCACCCCAAAAAAAGCAGAAAACGTCAATAATAAAGTCCAGGTCTGCTTCCTGACTTCATGTGCGTCCTCGAGGCTCCCTGGCTGCACAGACGTAATGGTTGTACCTGCCAAGGCTGCTGTGTAGCCTGATCAAAGCTTTCTACAAACAAACTGCCATCAACAACAGAGGCTCCACTAAAAGGACGACGACGACCGTGCCTTGAGCGAGTTGGCGTCGCTGGCCGAGCGACTCACGATGCCCAGCTCGCGCAGTTTGCGTCCCAGGAGCGCCAGCATGGTGCTGTAGATGTGGTCCAGGCTCGTCCCCGGGCGGCAAAGGGACAAGCAGGCTAGCTGGACCTCCAGGACGGCCTCGTACAGCTCGGCCTGGGCGGTGGAGAACCTGGGGGGAAGGACAACAAAAGGTTCCAGCACAGGAAGGAAGAAAGTCAACCATTCGATCTTTGAGACAGTTGGTTAACCTGCTTCTGTTCACATACATTACCAGTCAAAGGTTTCTGCACACATTGACATTTTGTACATTTGCATGTTACTCACTTAACATTTACTAAAAATAAACTTAATATTCTTTGTTAACAAAAAAAACAGTATGGTCACCATCTGAGTACCTTTATTAGCAAAAAAGGATTCATCAAAGCCTCCTTTAGCAGTTGTATCAGAAGAGACAATTCGAGGCATCCTTTCTGCAAGGGACATTAAGTACTGCTCTGTTTCAGGGGATGAAACAGTTAACTAGAGCGTTTAAAGTTAAAGGACAGCCTGGAATCTGACTCTGCCATCATCACACAACCAGTTAACAGGATGTCAGACATGCACTGTTACAGACTCTGTCCGTGTTATAAAGGAAACGTGTTTTATTTGACTTATATTTTCATTTAAAGTTGTTCACTCAACTTTCCAAAGCTTAAGAAGAATAAAAAATCTGCAGTTTATGAAATAAATGGGAAACTGGCTAAAAACATGTGGCGTGCAAAGACTTTAGTGTAATTCAAAAGTGCAATTATTTTCTAAATTGTGCTCACGTACTTTGAAAACCCAAGACACACAAAGCTATTAAAAAACTTGATTCTGAAAACTCGATTTTTGGAATATCTGTGACAAAAGGTGTTTTATAGTTATAAAAAGCCATTAATAATGAATAATGTTCAACAATTCAGTAAAACAGAAGATCTCAGTAGATGTGTTGACATCAGTCGTGGTTCGCGATGCAAAAGGAGTTAAACGGATAAACTACAGCCTAACAGGCTGATACAGGTAGGGGGAGGTGTGACTGACCGCTGTGGTTACTATTAATGCTGGAGCTTCCATGTCCCAAACTAGAGGGGAGTTCAACAAGGCTTATAGCGGAGAACTTACCTCCCGTTCACTGGCCAGGTGCGAGTGACATCACTGACATATCCGAAATATTCACAGCCTCCATCTAGGAGCACCATGTCTCCGTCCTTAGAACAAGGATTAGAATTAAGTGTTTAATTGTCATCGTTGACATGCCACAGCACACAACAACAAAATGCGTCCTCTGCATTTAACCCATATAGGACATCATGACATAGCAGGGGGCAGCTAATTCAGCGCCGGGGGAGCAGTGCTTGGGGGCGGTACCTTGCTCAGGGTACCTCAGTGGTGCCTTGCTGGTTGGGGATTCGAACCTGCAATCTTTTAATTACAAGTGCGCTTCCCTAACCATTAAGCCACCACTGCCCACTTCCACAAAGAGAGGAAGCCAAACAAAAGGCATTTTAACTATGGGATGGCGGAATCCTATATGCGCCTAATTATTGTAGCTCAGAAACAATGGGCCCTGGTGTACTAATAGAAATCAGTAGTGACCATACATTTCATTTCAAAGCAGACCCCTGGTTGTCGTGTATATTTAATGGTCCATGGGGGGGCGGGGGGGGGGGCCTCTGTCTGTGATCAGAAGGTCAGCAGTTTGAGCCTTAGCAGAGTAGTGACATCACTGTTTGGGCCCTTGAGCGAAGCCCCTAACCAGATAAATGATCTGACCCTGTGGTCAGACCCTAAACTTTGCTCTTGGCTGCATGCATGTGTGTGTGTCTGAAAAGGAGAGCTGGATGGGATATGTGAAAAGAAGCATTCCGATGCAAACGGAAAATAAAAGATCACGTCTTTGAAAAAAAAACTAATTTACCATATAATTTATAAGCTGCGTGACAAGTGAATAAGGTCTTGCTACCAAGTATCGATAATGTATGATGCATCTCTACTCAGGCACTATGTGTGGCTTGTACCTGTATCTCACCTTGACAATTTGGTTGTTGTTGATGTAATGCAGCGTATTGGCTCGGTTGCCTCCCGCGACCACGGGGGGGTAGGCCAGGAAGTTGGCGCCGTGAGCACGGCACTCAAAGTCAAACTGAGAGAGAGAGAGAGAGAGAGCAGGGCGACATCAGCGCGACGGGACTGAGGTGCGATTCCGGGGTCTTTAATCTCCCTCTCTGGTTTGATTCTCTTGTCACTTCACCTTACACAAGCGTACGGTGAAATGCAAAGCGGGGGGGGTCAAGGCACCACGTTCGACAAAGGAGGGAAGAAAAGAAGAATGTCAGACTTACAACGGTCTAGGCATACCAACCTCACAGAAGAAGCTTGTGATAAAGATCGCAGTCGGAGATACAGTAAGAAGAGGCAAGCACTGCATTACGGGCAGCTTCAGTGGCACAAGTATACAAAGTGATACATACAAATGGAATGAGATGGCAGGTCCTCCTGCAACACTAGACCAAGCAAAATACTTAGGAGCAAGAAGGAGCAACAATGTGGATCCCGGTCAATTGTCTTCGGCAATTAAATTACCATATTTTTATGATGCACACAAACGGTTTTTTCCCCCAGTGCCTTGAATGTTATTCGCTTGTAATATTAGCAACCAAGATTCTTTTAATTGCGATCAAAGAGGCAGGACTCCTGCAGCAGATTCAAAACACTGCAGCAAAAGCTGTAACTAGATGGAGGGAATGACTGCAGGACATCTGACTGAAGAGCTGTCGCTTTACCTCAGTCTTACATACGTGGGGCTTCTGGTGCAGCTGCAGATGCCACTGTACCGTCTTTGGTTTTGTTGGTCACCTATCGGCATCTCCTCACTTGGCTGGAAGCCTTACGCCCATGGAGAACAATGAAGGGTCCTGCCATGGATACAGCAGCCTGCAGGCAGAGCTACTGGCCAGGAGGACTGAAGACAGCTCTGCAATCGGTTAACCTGGGATTCCCAAATTATGGGGTTTTGTTTGCACTCCTCCAAAATTCTCCGGGATTTTATTTACTATTCTTTGACACTATTGTTACCATAACTGTGGTCTGTCAGAAAGTGATGTGCTTCTCTGAATCAGCATTAGTGCTACGGGGCACGTGACCTGAGAACGGCACCACATACAGATAAAATAAACCGTGCCGGAAAATAAATTCCACGCTCGGTCATCAAACCGAAGTCATGAACATTGGTACTTTATCGGCCCGTCGCCATGGATACAGTTTATGGGGGGGGTGCCCAGTCCCAGGAAACACTAGATACAAGCAGGGGAGCAGCCTGGACAGGATGCCAGCCAAGCACAAGGTGCGCAGACTCACAGACTACAGGCAATTTGGTCTGTGGAAGTAAATCAGGGTAGCCAGAGGAAATCCACACGAACACAGGGAGCGCAGGTAAACTCCACACACGTACTGAATCCCCAATCCTGGAGGTGTGAGGTGACGCTGTTCCCCACCGAGCCACCGCAGCCCCCTACTTATAAACCATGTTCTCTAATCTAGTAAGACAATGGCGTTTATAAGAGACACAGCACAAGCGAGTCTAAAAACCAGGGTCTAAATCCATGGTCCTTCGGACTCAAGATTCAGCCAGGAAAGTAAATTAGATGCCAAACAAAGACGGATGTAATATATGAGTGGTGAGTAAGAGGGAGTTAGCAGTCTCACCTTAGCATAGAGGAGAGCCTCATCCATCTTTCCGTGGGACATCGCCATAGTCTTTTTAAAAGCCTGGAGTGTAAGACAGAACAGGCAGGGAGAGGACAGAACAGGCAGGGAGAGTCAGAGAGCACTAAGAAGGCCAGTACAGAGCACCGCTGCACATCAGACATACATATAATCACAGTGCAGGAGGTCTATCCCAAAAATGTGTCCTCATATAATTATTGCTGTAATTTCCATCCATCTTCTAACCGATAATCCTGGTCAGGGTCACAGAGTATCGCTGTATATCGCATCAAACAAACTTGGCGAAATGCAGGGAAATTAAAATGCTGTTACATATTCATTTGTATTATTATGTCAAAGCATACAGATTCATTTAGCTAACAGTTAATTTCTCAGCTACCAGCTGCCTAGCTCCTAAAATAAGTCTCTTCTCCATTATGAAGAACAGATTGGGGTTCACTTGATATTAAAAGTTCTTTTTCAACCGACAAGCTTTTGGCAAAAAAGTCATACGGTGACAATTACTGCCAGTTATGCAACAGATCCCATAAATTCTGCCTTCTCTTTATCAAGCTTCACTCACAGCACATTAACAAGGCGAGTGGATATTGCAGTAGAATATAACACCGTGTTCTGCCATAATGTAATTACGAGGTACCGGCAGGTAAGTAACTGACTGGAGAAAAGTGTAAAAACTGGGAGAAAACGCCTCAGGTTCAACTTATCATTTCTCTGTCCAGAAACATCACAAAGGATATTTCTCACTCATTTTACCAAACAGTGCATTGTTATTCTTTCAGAAACTGCACTGAAATTATCCATTCAAATCCGATGATTTTTCAAAGATTTGACCAAAAATACCGGCCAAATTCACCCTCAATTTTCTCATAATAGCCTACAAAAAAAACCCCACTAAGCTAGACACCAAGAAAAGGCATGAAAAACAAAGTTTTTCAGGAGATTCGCTATGGAAATAAAAAGATAATTGCTTGAAATTTTTTGACATCAAAATAAAACATTCTGACTCATATAATCAGGGACAATTTTCAACTGGTACCTGCCTGCACCTATTCAATACATAAATCCACTCATTTCCTGTAACCGTTTGTCCTATTCATGGTTGGGGGGTTCGGAGCCGATCCTGGAGGCTACAGGCGCAAAGCAGAGGAATAACCCAGGATGGGGGGGCAAATCATCGCAGGGCGCACTCACACGCCACACACACACACCTATGGGAAATTATTTGGCATCTCCAATTAGCATGTTTTTGGACTGTGGGGGAAAACCGGAGGAAACCCCACAACAACGCGGGGAGAACATGCAAACCCCACACACATGGAGCAATGGTGAAGATTCAAACCCGGGTCCCAGAGTTGTGAGGCAACATTGCCTCCATACCACCCCCTCTTATTACATATTCTGGGCAAATGACAACCATCAAACACAGAACTAGCAGAGTCTCATTTAACTTTCCCGTGTTTCCAGACTCCTAACCTGCAATCGCTCCTACGCTGGGCAATATAACAGCGAATCTTGGAAAGACAGAAGAACGCAGGAATCTAACTATTGGCACAGAGGGTTGGAGGGGGGGACAGCCGTAAGGACCCACACTTCCTGAATTATCAGGGTCGCGCCCCCCACTATCCTGTAGCACCTGTGCTGTGATTCGGCCTGCCTCCTTCATCAGGGCCACCTCCGTGGGGCTCTTCACTGCACGCTGGGAGTGTAGGAGGGGTTTGAGAGGCCGCACTGGGGTGCCCCCCTCCAACAGAGGGCCGATGTGGGTGTGGTGGAGCTCAGGGTGGCAGGGCTGGGATGCATCGTACCACAACGTACTGCCTGTGGGAGGGGTGGAGAGAGAGGGGGGAGCAAAGGCAGGACGGAAAGACATGGTGACCCTGTGACATACTCTCCCCATTGTCTGAAGGGCATACAAAATTCAACAAACATCATAGCCTACCCTAACCTACCTTAAACACGCTTAGAACACTTACATTAGCCTACAGTGGGGCAAAATCATTAACACAAAACCTATTTTATAATAAAGTGTTCAATATCTCATGTAATTTACTGAATAATGTACCAAAAGCGAAAATTTACCCATCATAAAGTCGACAGGCAGTAACACGGACCATGTAACCTAGGGAGCGTCTGTGCTTAAATGCAACTTGGTTTCCTACTACTGTCCAGGTGAATCGAACCCGCAACCCCAGGGTTGTGAAGCCACAGCGCTAACCACTGGACCCACCGCGTCACAGCAGCTGCTGCAGGTCATGTGGGACTTTCAGATGCCCTACTGTACCTTTAAAGCTCTTCAGCACCAGGCCCAGCTCTTCGTTACTGTGGACTTGCACGATGCCCGTCAGTGCAGACGCCCCGTCGATTCCTGATCTGGGCCCGTCCCACAGTTCCCGTGTTGGGTCTCTTCTGGGCACAAACAGGATGGCCCCCTCTGGGCGGGGCGGGCAGCACAGGACCAGGGCGCTATCAGGCTCCAGGATACCCGTGAGGTATAGGAAGTCCTGGTTCTGGTGGAAGGGATAGGGGATGTCGTTGGTCATGTAGCGAACAGGGTGAGAAAGCACCACGGCAACGTGGAAGGAGGCAGAGCTGTTTCCATGGGAACCGAACAGACCCCCCTGTGGCCTCTCAGCCTGCGCCGCAATGAGGGCGGAAAGCTTTTGTCGACGGAGCTCGAACTCCGTCTGCGTCAGACCTGGGGTCACCTCACCTGGGAGAGGAGGACAGAGGACAACCGTGAGAGACTCGGCCCCAAGCAGGCACATCGAGCTCATTGTGGTGAGGCAAGCTGGTCAATCTATATGGAGCAGACTAATACCAAATTACCACCACACTTCACATTCAATGATGACTGAGAAATCACCACCGCTGAACACGCTTCACTTTCGGGGGGTGGGGGCCCACAAATGTTTTTTAGTCGCAGGAATCAGGATTTTCCTCATGCATGAAAGATTAATGCGATTCCTGTGACTTTGAGCATGTATGAGTTTCACAAACTCAGCTTATGTTTTCAGTGTCTAATTTTCATGGCTGCACCCCTGGACTCCCTATCTATTCATTTTCTGAAACCGTTTGTCCAGCTCAGGGTTGTGTGGGTCTGGCGCCTATGGGCAAAAGGCAGGAAATAACCCAGAATGGGGTGCCAACCCATCACAGTGGCTTCCGACACAACATTCACTCACACAGGCACACCTATGGCCAATTAACCTCAGCATGTTCTTGAACTGTAGGAGGAAGCTGGAGTACCTGGAGGAAACTCCATGATAACACAGGAAGAACATGCAAATGTCACACATGGAGCCCTAGTGGAGACTTGAACCCAAGTCCCAGAGGTGTGAGGCGGCAGTGCTAACCACTGCACCACCATGCCACCCCACCCTAGCCTCCCTACTGTAATATAAAACATACTGGTCTTCCTCCAGTCCCACCCTATTTTATGTAAGTTAATGTAGGTTGCATGAAATGAGGCAGCAGGTTGAATTCAGCCCACAGGCCTTAAATTTGACACCTGTGGTGTAAAGAGACAGAACGAGAGACGGGGGGGTTGGTGTTCACACAGACAGACAGACCAAAAAGCAGGGAATCCCTGAGGAGAAGTGTTTGATATACATTGAAAATGCTGCACAGATGAACGAGTACTCCTGATTGAACACCCAGTTACAGAGAATGAATGGGCAGAGTACTTAGAACTTTCTTTTTGTCCGACAGGGCAAAAACAGTGTCCGTAGAACTTTATAGTTTCCTATTTATAGTTTATAGGTTCATTCTTCACATATGGCACACAGGGCTGTGTTTTACTCACCATATTTAAGAATGTGTGGATGTGTATAGGGGCTAGGCTGACCCAGATACCGTGGTGGTACCTTTTGACGCCACCGTCCAATTTGGGTTATAACATTCCTGCACGGGTAGCAGACCCAGCCTAGGGGATAGTGAAATCACTCAACATCTTTGAAAAATCATATAATTTCGATGGATAATTTTTTCAGTATCCTTTTGCATCTCAGTGCCCTACTACATACCGTAAGAGACGTCATTCAACAGTTTGGGCATTGAGTACAGTAATTTTCCGATCTACTGTTACGCTATTGCAAACTTTAACAAGTTATATAAATCGACTATTTTTTAAATGGCAAAATCGCTCACTGAGATATGATGTATAGGCAAATATAAAAACTTCCAATTAACATTAAAAACGGCAATGTTGTCAGTATTAGACAATTCCATTGATCATTGGCAATAAGTATCGTCTACACTACTGATCAGTTACGTTGGTGTATACGGTTCAAATAATATGAAATGAAAAATAAAGCACATCTCTGACCTGTTCTCCCGTGTAAACGTGAGTAGGCTGACGCAAGGTTGACGAATATTTTGTGCAACATAGTCATAATTACTCAACATCGACTTCCCAAAAACGAAGTAACGTGAACTCCACCTAAAAGGTGAATACCGAACAACACTCCATATGTATCATTTTATTTGACATGTGTTTAGAAGTTAACGTGAACAAATTAACTGACTTTTAATATTAAACTAGCCAGCCAACCAGTATCCCGTACTAGACGAATTTACTCCTCCGATACCGACCACGCTAAATTGACGAGGCACTGGCACTTTAAGACGGTCAAGTGGAGAATAATCCAGTCTGTGGATTGGTTGAGCCCCTGTATGACGTATTTAATCTACGACACCAGTCCCCAAAGCCTTTTAGGACCTTTATTCTTTCGTCGGCTAATTCTGTGCCTGAGTGAAATCGCCTAATCAGCGTCTGCAATCGTTCCTGGTAACTTTGAACCTGTCCAACATTTAAATCCTAGGATATAGAAACGCAAAGTAAGTCTGGTTGTATGCATCGGGATTTTGATGCATTCTGTATTGAAGTTATTACAATTTTTTAAATATTAAAAAGTTTATGTTTTCAGTGGAGTAGAGCATGGCCTTTACTATATCACTTTATTCCAGAAAATTCCACTGGATTTGCAATCGAAGGAGGGAGTTGGATGACTAATTAGTTTTCGTTCGCGCTTCTCTGCGTTATTAACACGGTTTACAGGTCGTGTGGCACATAAGAAATAGTTTTAGACTGGAGATTGCTTTTATTCGAAAACTTTTTAAACTAAAATTGTAATTAACCCGTGGCGTTTACAGAATGCCATGGTCTATGTTGCAATTAATAATCGCTGTAATGGCTTTATTCGCTCTTTTTGGTGTTGCCGTTTTAGGCCTGCGAGTTGGAAATGGATCCTCAGAAAATATCAGAGTTGAAGGCATTTGTGCAGCTATGCACCAGCAACCCCTCTGTTCTGCATCTACCCGAGATTGGTTTTTTCCGGTCCTGGCTGGAAAGGTCCGTGCACCATACTCCGCCCACATCAGCATCTCTTCGTTTACGCGAGCCTACATCACATTACCAAACCTCAGCCCCGTTCTATCAGATTTAACGCGGAAAAATCTAGAAGTCACTTTTTTAACACACAAACCTAGACACGCCCACTCAAAAAACGTAGTAATTTCTGTACATCTTGTGAATTTCAATAGGCAAATATGAAGCACGGAGCACATTTCACTTAATTGCACGTTTTGTGTGATTAAGGAAGATGTACAAGTGCATATACAAAAATATTAGAATATCGTAAAAAATGTAATTTGTTTTCGTAATTTGATCCAAAATGTCTAGCTCGAAATGGGATATTCTAATATTCTGAGATTGTCTGGGTTAGTTTGTTTGAGCTGTATGCCATTATTATCGGATTTGAAACAGAAAAATGCTTGAAACATTTTAGTTTAAGTGTAATGAGTCCACACTACATTGAATTTTCACTTTCTTCGATGGCTGATGGAATGTATCGCACTTTTTCACAACAGAGTTTCTGAGATTCACTTGTGATGTTTTTTAAGGCTTTTTTTTCACTTCCAGCCTGGGAGCCACGATTCCAGCACCACCAAAGAACGAGGCTCCCCCAACCACCTCTAAAGTACAAAGTGTTTTAAACCCTTGTATCTGTTTACCCATGTTCAATATTTTCGTTGAACTTTGTTGCCCGAATTGTGTATAATGAGTTTGGTGGTGTTTTTGAGTTTGTGCGTCGCTGTGTTCTTGTGTTGTCCGCTGACTGTTTAGAAGGAGAAAACGTCTTCAGCTCCCCCTCCTTGTTCAGCGGCCCCAGAGCCAACGCTGTCTGAGAGTGAGGAGAGCGAGCTGGGTATGTCTGTCGCAGTGACGGCTGGGGCTGCAAAATTATGGGAATTTTCAAAGTTGGAAACTTTCCATGGACATTAACAGTAATATATGGGAATTACCGAGAATAAACTGGAAATGTGCAAAATTGCTGGTTAGCCTGTAACAGGGAATTTAAATTTAGTTTAAAAAAAGATTTCAACGGCACTAATAGTGATATCAGTACGTAACTGGATGCTTGTGAGTACACCAGACAAAATCACTCCAAAATAAGCATCTGCTTCAAAATGCACTGCTTATGAGTCTTATTCTGTTTATATTATTCATACAGTTTGCTTTCTTTGCGGTATCTGGTAGCTCAAGCAGAGTTTCAATAATTCCAAATTTCCCATGGAAAGTTTCTGGAAAGTTTCCACCCCATTGCAAGCCTAGTGGGAACTATGATTGATTAAGACTAGAAATAGAAAATGAAAATGAGTTTACCTGGTTTTGGATCATCTTTAATTAATGTTTATCACCATAAATGCAGAACTGATGCTTTGTGGTTAAGTAGTAAGTCAGGGCGACATCATCAGACGCCTCATTCGTGACACTTAATGTTGTATGGTGTGTTGTGCCCAGTGTGCTCTATACTGTATATTAGTTTTGGGCATTGAATATAACTCATTGACAGATTCTGTAGATGTCTAAAATTCTTAGTCAGTAAATTTGATTCCAGTTCTGGGAGTTATTCTCGTCTCCCCTCCCCCCTTATGTTTCGCTAGAGATTGAGAAGGATGGTGTGATCGAGCCAGACACTGACGAGCCCCAGGAGATGGTGGACCTCGACAGTGTGGAGGTGAGAGGACGTCTTGTGTGTCTATGGCGTGTCTCCTCACCATCGACCACCATCTGACATTCATATTCCTACCTGTTCGATGTTAGTCTCTCTCTCTGCTTCCAGGTAACTGAAGAAATGATGGACCAAGCTAATGAAAAGAAAATGGAGGCCATTACTGCCCTTGGGGAAGGTTAGAGAGAGGCTTATTTTTAATCTGTACACCATTCTGTCCAAGGGCTACTGTCTTATTCAAGTTGGCTGTTCACAGAAATACGGTTTGCTTAACTTCAAAATTCATTTCAAAAGGTAATTTGAATAGTCAGTTTTGCAATTGTTTGTCACTATAAAGCAGCGTTTCTCAACCCCTGGGTTGCGACACAAATTTGTTTCGCGGCAGGTTTTGTAAGGAAACAATTTAAAAACCAGCAAGCTCCTATGCTGATCCACGATTAGATTTCCCAGCTCCAATCCTATAGAATTAACCTGTATAAGTGGGTCTGCAACTGCTTAGAGCAAAACTAGTGACTACTTAACCAATCCAAGAAGCCAAACCACAGATGCTTAATTTGAAATTCGCTAGCACATCCAATCAGATTTGTGCGGGTGCGCTGAGTGTTTGATCAGAGTGCTAATTTAATCCTATACTTGATATAGGGTCGCTACTGAGCTGGCACGGTACAAATTGGGTCACGGTGCAAAAATGGTTGAGAACCACTGCTATAAAGTTATGTCGTGTTTTATGCCATTATAATTCTATTTAAATAAAACTGATTAGACTTCATGTTTTACCTCTTTTTAATATGGCTGTTTTGTATTTGTCTGATTATGGATGGAGGTATTGTGAAGATGAAGAGGTGTAATAAGCTGCTACCTTTATACTTACTGTGTGCTCGGT
Source organism: Isichthys henryi (assembly GCA_026776945.1). Classification (NCBI taxonomy): domain Eukaryota; kingdom Metazoa; phylum Chordata; class Actinopteri; order Osteoglossiformes; family Mormyridae; genus Isichthys; species Isichthys henryi. Next base: position 6,434,708 of record JAODJX010000097.1, read on the forward strand.
ATTCTTCAGGTGAGCTGGTCAAAGCCTTGGGCCTCTTCACAGAAGCCATCAAGCTCAACCCCCGACTGGCCATTTTATACGCCAAGAGGGCCAGGTGAGAACGGGAGGCTAAAGGCGGCATTTACTGTCATCGGTGCCTGTGCACATGCGTGTTTTGCGGTGGGTTCCATCCGCTGCTGCTCAGCTACAGTGCTTCCTCTCAGCGTGTACATCCAGATGCAGAAGCCCAACGCGGCAGTGAGGGACTGCGACAGGGCCATCTCCATCAACCCGGACTCTGCTCAGCCTTACAAGTGGAGAGGGAAGGCACACAGGTCTGCAGGCCTGCTTGTGCTTTTCTGGGGCTGTTAGGTGGCTTTTTTATGGCAAAAGCTGCAATAGCTAATACACAGTACTGTGCAAAAGTTTTACGTAGTCAAAGAAAATAATCTTTAATCTATGTCTGTCAGTGCGTGTCGACTCAGCCATTTCAAAACCTCACCTGATGTCACACCAGTATTTGCAGCAACCGTCCAACGTCCAATGTGTTTTTACATTATTCTTAAATTAATTACCATGTTTGGATAATTAATCGAGTTAACTCATTGAGTTAAATAATTAAGTTCATTGAGCTGGTGGTGACATTTTAATGAACGTATGGAATGGCTGAGGTGCCCCAGAGGAGAAGTTTGGGAACTGAAGCAATGTTCATCAACCAATCTAGCAAGATATCAGTAACTTTTTGGAGAATAGAAGAAATTCTTAATAGTTTTTATTGTGTTACTCTGTATTTCCATATATTCTAAAGTTGAACTCCATTTTTTTTTCTGAGCAAATATGAACTTTACCAGATAAAAAGCCTTAAACATTTTCTTTTCCTAAAACCTTTGCACAGTACTGTATAATTTGATACCTTGCAAGTTTGCATTTATAAGGTTAAAGGCCAGTGAAACAGGTGCTTATGAGCCAATCCAGACTCGCCCCCTTTGCACCCCTGCTAAGGTTGCTTGGACATTGGGAAGAGGCTGCAAAGGACCTTGCAATGGCCTGCAAGTTGGACTATGATGAAGAAGCCAGCGCTTTGCTGAAGGAGGTCCAGCCAAAGGTGCCCCAAGGCTTCCGGTACGGGCCTCGTCCACGGGGTGGGTGCACAGGACAGCTGCATGAGCTCATTTTCCTCACAGGCCAACAAAATCGTGGAGCACCGCCGCAAGTACGAGCGGAAGAGGGAGGAGCGGGAAATCCAACAGCGGAAGGAGAAGGTGAAGAAGGCCAGGGAGGAGCATGAGAGAGCCCAAAGGGTACGGGACAGAGAGTAATCATCTGGTAGAATTTGGGTACTGGGAGGTTCGGCGATTGTACCTTATTGGCCAGTATACAGGCTATGATTTTATGAGTCAGTAAGTACAGCCTCGCGTCTACGTGCTCATAGGAGGAAGAGACCAGGCAGCAGTCGAGCGGAGCCGACGGAGGTTTCCCAGGATTCCCAGGTGAGATGGACAGTGTGGCTAACAGCATTGATAGGATATCTGTTGCCGCCTCATGGTATTGTAAGAGTATATCATAGCAGCACAGTTGATGTTGACATGGCGCCCCCTACAGGTGGTGCTGGAGGTTTCCCTGGCATGGCTGGTATGGGAGACCTCTTCAACGACCCTGAGGTTCTCACCGCCATGAAGGTAAGGTCGTTTTTTGTTTTATGACTGACCTCAAAGTCCTTTTGGTCAACTGTAAATATTCTCAATTTAAACATAATGAAACCCAGTTCAGTCTTTTGTGGATGTCCTCTTATTTCACTTTCTGTTTCTCATAGGACCCAGAAGTGATGGCAGCCTTCCAGGATGTAGCCCAGAATCCTGCCAACATGGCTAAGTACCAGAACAACCCCAAGGTCATGGCCCTGATCACCAAACTGAGTGCCAAATTCGGGGGCCCTGAGGCCTAGACGGGCACGGACTTTCACCCTGTTGTTTGAAGATAGGTGAGGACCAACGTTTGTGTTGGGGGGTGCCATTATCGACGGAGATGCCTGTGCCTTGGGCGACGTTTAAGGGTCAGAAGATGCTGAAGTTTAAGAATACATTCTGATACCAATTAGTAGCCTTCCCTGAGATATCCAATCATCTGTCACCAAGCTTTTCTCATGGATGCAAAACGACAGACTGTGTATGATACAAGAAAATCAAAGGTCTTACTGGGTGTGCTTCGGTTTGCAGTGGAGAAATGATGATAAAATCATTTTTGTTGTACTCTTTCAGTTTTGGGAGTTTGTCATTTGCTTGTTGCAACCAAAATTCAATTGCATGAATATTTCCCGTAATTGAAATGGGTATTTTTTGCTAGTAACTCCACACAACAGGTGCAGCAGACTCTGGTGGTATTAAGAAGATTAAGTATGATCCAGAATCAGTGGAAACAGGATTAGGAACCAAGTAGATGCATTCTTTTAAATTACAGTAATTCATTATGGTCTTGATACATACATACAGTCAAACCTCGGATTGTGAGTAAATTAGTTTGCGAGGGTTTTGCAAGACGAGCAATTTTTAAAAAAAATTTAACTTGATAAATGGGCAAGGTCTTGCAATACGAGTGTTACGTATACACTTTGTCTGCCAAGCATCACGTGATCACAACTGAGTCGGTGGTTCTTCTCTCTCTCTCTCTCTCTGCAAGTCGGTGTGCCTCACTCATAGTCAAAATTTTGTGGTGCCAAGGAAGGAGGACCAATCCTGCCAATGTTGTGGAGAGACACACCGGTGTTACTCCTGGCATCATGGTGTGGGGAGCCATAGGCTATGACATCAGGTCATCTCTGGTAGTGATTCGGGGGACACTGACGGCGCAGTGCTACGTCAGTGACATCCTGCATCCGCATGTCTTACCCCTCCTGAGACAGCACTCTGGTACAGTCTTTGAACAAGACCATGCACATGTGTGTAAGGTCAGCCTGCATCATGTTGAGGTCCTCCAGTGGCCAGCCAGGTCCCCCAATCGAACATGTGTGGGATCAGCTCACACATCAACTCAGACCCAGTGCCAATCTGCAGGATCTCAAGGGCCAGTTACAGAAGCTGTGGGCCGACTCGCCGCAGGAGAGGATACAGTGGCTGTATGACTCCCTTCCGCATTGTATCACTGCATGTATCCAGGCATGGGGGGGGGGGGTGCCGCACCCTACTGACAGGGGACTAGCAGTGTGCCCATACTGCCAACTCTGTAGTCCGTTTGTTCTGATACTATAATCACTGCGATAGTCACATGACCTTTTACCACATGCAGATTTATTTAATTTCTACCACTCCGTCTGCATGTTTAACTTTTTTTTGTCACTGTGTGTAGTTAGAAGATGTAAACCTACACCGGCCCAGGGCTCCAAAGTTCACACATTTAGTTATGGGTCTAAGATAGATAAAACACTCCTTTTACTCTTCATCAACACTTTGCACAATTACTCCCATTGTTACTTCAGTATGTATAAAAATCTTCATTAGTCATCGTTGAGTTTACAAGGGAATCGGCACCAGTACTAAAATGCTGCAGTTTATCTCATTAGAAGAACAATACTCGGTTATTTATATCGCCCATAACCGTGACAAGAGAAAGGCTTCATATCACAGTTTATTTGGTTTACGATAATTTGGGTGGGAGGTATAAAAAACATACACACACAGTCCTCATGCTGAATTCAAATAAGGTGTGGGGGAGGGGAAATGGCCCTGCCTTTCACATCTAGTGTCCATACCTGTACAAAACACAACAGAAGTATGTCAGTTATTGAAATTTCAAGCAAAATACACAAACATTTAATTAAAATTGCAGACCGAGGACCCAAATTATGAAGTAAGTTTTAGTATCTTGCAAGAAGTACGAGTTAAAATATGAATCAAATACATTATTCAATCAAATTCATACCACACTAAATACGCTCCGATTGCATGGTGCTATTAACAACACAGAAGCCTGAGCTCTGCAGTAATTTCAACCTTTTTTGGCTTTAAGTTAATAATTCACTCCTAATGTAAGAATGGGAAGGGAAATGGCACAAACCAATGACACAGTAATTGTTTTGGATGCATGGAATCAGCACATAACTTAACTGGTTGCTCAGATTTGCAAATTTGCCGGCTTTAGCTCTTTCTCACCCGTGTCAGTTTTCTATGACTACAGAAACTGGACCGGGAGGGAAGAAGCAGTGAAATACTCACTTCTGAAACTCCCACTCCCTGTTATCCAGAGGACACACCTGCCTGGTCTTCAGCCAGCGAGAGATACAGTGGAAATGGAAGGCGTGCTGAAGGAGAAGTTATCTGTTAGTGCTGTATTTACACCATGCAAGCTTCAACATGCTTGAATCATCAACAGAAATACCCGAAAACATTAACATACACTCGGGTTTTCAAAAATCCATCCTTCTATCAAACCATCTGTAACTGAGTGTACAACTCTAGCGAGCCTGGATGCCAGGGCTGCACTGGAATTAAAAATCAGTCCTGGACTTTGGGGTCCCCAAACTTTTGCTGAATGGGAGACATGGGGGTGGCCAGTGATACCACTCGCGAGATGGCCGGTCCCAGGGAACACAGGGCACTAGGGAAGAGTCACCCTGGAAAGGATAGCATCCCAACATGGCTCTCACACACACACACACACAATGAAAATTTTGGGACGACAATTCACCTAACTGCATTTATTTTGGACTGCAGGAGGAAACGCAGGCAGATACAAACTCATACACTGTCAGGAAAAAAAAGGGTACAGTCCAGGTACAATTTTCTGCAAGGTACATACATTAATGTACCCTCAATGGTACAAAAATGAGTCCACTTCTGTACGTTGAATTAGACTACATTTACCTACAACTAAGGGTACAACTGGTAGACCCCTGAGGGTACAGCCCCAGTGACAAGCAAAGAAACACACTGGTACTTTTTTTCTGACAGGGTGGTTTTGCGAGTTTTCCTAACAGGAACGCTGTTACCAGAATATCATCACCAGCAAACTGACAGCTGTACTGAGCTGTCATCTGCGGCACCTGAGTACCACATCGATCTGACGACCACACTCACATTGCAGACTCCCCAGGCTACGGTGCACTCCTCACTGGTGGCTGAGGCCTGGTTGGCTTGACACTCAATGCCTACAAGAAACAGGAATACACAAATGCACAGGCCTGCATGCTGGACTACAACCTGTGGATTTTTAACACATTCAGTACCAGTCAAAAGGCTGCACACACCTGCTTTTAATGTTGTTATTCGCCTTGTAGCTGAAGGCAATTCCATTTTATTTGTATGGCTCATTTTCACAAAATTACATTGTCTCAATGCGCTTTACATTATCCCCGCCCAAAGCCCCCAGTGAGCAAACCAGAGGCGACAGTGGGAGGGAAAAACCCCCCCAGAAGGAAGAAACCTTGGGAGGAACCAGACTCAAGGGGGGAGCCCATCCTTCAGGGCGGCAGGATAAACAAAGTTCCGATTCATATGCTCCAATTTATTAATGTCCAGGTGTAAATGCAGAATCACTGACAGCAACGCAGGCTGGAGAGACGTCACAGGCTGGGGGGGCAGGCCAGAGGGACAGCACAGGCTGGGGGGAGCAGGCCAGAGGGACAGCACAGGCTGGGGGGAGCAGGCCAGAGGGACAGCACAGGCTGGGGGGGGCAGGCCAGAAGGACAACACAGGCAGTAAAATAATACATATCAAACAATGCAATGATCAAGAGTGGTGCTCAACATCTCAAAATTTTCTCAAATGTTAGGCTCTTTAAACAGCCTCCCTTTGCTTCAATGACAGCTTTGCAGACTCTTGCACTCATTCCACCAGCTTCCAGATGTAGCCACCCGAAATGCTTCTCCAACAGTCCTGAAGGAATTTCCACAGGTTCTGGGCACCAGTTGGTTACCTTGCTCTTCACTCTTCAATCCAACAAATCCCAAACCAGCTCCATAGGATTTAGGTCGGGGGGTTGTGGGAGCCAGGTCATCTGTCACAGCACTCCATCTCTTTCATTGTTGATAAGATAATTGATAAGACAGATACCCACTTGTGCAGTACCAATCAAAAGTCTGGGCGCACCTACTGAAAATCATTTGTTTTTCAGCAAGATAATGACCCTTAGCAACCTTAAGATTATGTAGGATAATCTTAAGGTTGCTAAGGGTCATTATCTTG
>JAODJX010000097.1:6440963-6450998 GCA_026776945.1 Isichthys henryi
TTATCTTGCTGAAAAACAAATGATTTTCAGTAGGTGCGCCCAGACTTTTGATTGGTACTGCACAAGTGGGTATCTGTTAAAACGGCATAGTCTGGTACTCACAGAGGTCCATGATGTGGTTCCTACAAATGGCACAGTTGTCAACTACGATGTCCCAGGCCCAGAGGGCCACAGCATTCCACTGAAACCAAAAGAAACTAGGTCATCATTTACACTCAACCCACCCAAATGTAACTAGGGCCCCTAATTCACCTCACACTCCAGAGGAACCAGTTAATCATCCAACTAGGAAGAAAACAAACTATTTCCATTCATAAGTTCTACATGTCAAATATTTTTTGGTTTGGGTGATAAATACACTTATTACATATTCTATTAAAGTGACGTGTTAGGTTAAAGAAAAATCCCTAATTGAAAAGCTGACGGTCCTTACATCTGCATCGCCACTAAAAAAAGCATAGCTATTCCTGATACTGAAATATTATGACAAAACGTCGACGACGAAACAAAGTAATAATCAATCAAATATCAGTGTATTAATGTTGCTTTATCAGATTTCCTAGTTAGGTAGGAAAGGAAGGCAAGAACGGGTTAAAGAAAAGCATAAATCTTTAGAAACACGTACTATTTCCTAATTGCCATTCATAATTACCTTCTTTACTTCAAAACGCCTTTTGCTTGCCCCACTATTGATGCAAGCCGGAGCATCTACATCCATAGCCGCCGCCATCTTGACTGTCAGACGCCCTGGTCGCGTTTCTATCCTTTCCGGCGCATCGAGATGCGCTCCTATTCTTGTCATTTTGCACTCATGGAAACGACTAATGCCAGTGTACATGGCATTCTGTGCGCAATTATACGCCTATCATATAATTTGTTAATGTATATGCTTGTATTGTTTGACAGCAAAAAATAATATTGATATTTACTTTTGAGATTTAAAGAATGTGACTTCTAATGTGCCGTAATGCTGACATGGGAATTGAGAACCGTGCCACTTGAGCATCGGTTCCAAATTTTCCAAAGCATCGGAATCGTACGCCTGTGAGCTTATCAATTCCTTTATCGATGTATTGATTACAAGCTAACAATGTCATACCCGTGCGTATAGTGTTGCCATAAATAAGTCCTCGTGGCAGAGCGGAGTTATTTGTCAGTTCTTTTTCCAAGTTGTTTTAAGACGGTTTAAGAAAAGGTGCATTATAATTTAACATGCAGTGATGGAGCAACAGACACACTCCGGCATGGGGGTCACAGTTGTGTAGCTGCTGGGTTTATTACACTGAAGTCACGGACCTGTAGGCAGTATATGGTTTGGGATGTCAGATAATAAAGCACGTGCATAGACGCTGAAAATCTGTGAGTGTACTTGTTTCCTCATGTAAAATGGGGCCAAAAATCGATAATGGCCTTGGTATCAATAACATCTTACCAATTCCCATCTCTTCTCGTGGCATGGATTGCTGCAACTCTTAATTACAGTTTTAATAACTAAAATTTAGGATTATGAGGTTTCGCTAAACTACATTTCAGTAATATACGGGCACGCTCACTAGAACATAAACATTCGTAGAAATAAAGCGGATATTTTATTACTGAAAATTTATTTGCAGTAGCTTCACAAAAGCTTTATTTGCTTCATGTGGAAGTGAACATATTTGGGCTCATTATTCTATATAAAGAATTTAGTTTAAACGTAAAACCTATTCATCAGAAACGAAAAAAGCTGCTTTTAGAATCAACTGAAATACTGCAAGAAATATTCTATATACATATTTCAGTTACAAAAACGAAAACCTCAGGTTCCACCGAGATTTGAACTCGGATCGCTGGATTCAGAGTCCAGAGTGCTAACCATTACACCATGGAACCACATGACAGCAGGCGCTAAACATCTTTTATAAAGAGTAACAAGAACAATAACCAACTAATAAAATGATACATTTGAATTCAAATACTTTGTTTTTTTTTGCATATCTTCATTCTATAACGTGCGTGAAATATTTTTACAGCATGAGACAATAATGAGTTTCAGGAGATAAAATTTTAACAATAGAATATCCCATGATGCACTTCTCCAAAAGCGAGCTGTGGCATGGAATTAAACGGGAAAGTTTACTGCAAGAATTTGGAAGTTCATGAGTTGCGAATTGATCAAGTAAATAAAAAGAACTTAAAATGACTAAGAGGTGCGTGGTAGGAGGGTGTCGCAACACTCATGTTGATGGTGTTAGTGTCCACACGTGGCCCAAAAACAAAGAACTTGGCAAAAAATGGGACAGCTTTGTAAAGCTCGGGCGGTTTAACTGGGTGGCCGGTACCACCGGAGTTAGCGTGATTTGCGGAGCCCACTTCACCGCTGAAGACTTTGCCAACTTCTCTCGGTGGAAGGCTGGCTTTGCAAGAAGTTTGATTCTCAAGCCCGGAGCTTTTCCGACCGTTAATGTCGCGCCCAAGGCTGTGTACTCAAACAGAAAAAAATATCAATTTTCACGGACCTTCAAGAAAAAAGGGATAAAGGTAGGCTGAAGACTATCGGAGTTCAGTCATACTAACAGAATGGATTCTGTCTCACCATTGAATTCGGTGCTGTGTCTCAATAATGAAGCTATGTAACGCAGGCGGTGGAACCAGGCTCAAGTGAGATTGTCTGTCTGTTTCTTGTTTTTCCCTGGAAAATGTCCAAAAAGTGTAACTTACTGACAAATGTCACCGGGATAAAGCAACAATATACTGCACGATGGGTATATGAGTTATATTTTTTCACATTTATTGTTGCAGTAAGATGTAAGATTGCCTAAAACTCTTTACTGGTCAGCTTGCATCTCATCTTCACATTGGTTGAGAAGGCGAGCAGTTGAGATGAAAAAACCACTTGCCTAGCTTTATAAGGAAGGATGAGGATGAGAAGTCTTTGGAATAATTTCTGTGCTCTTGAATCTTATACAAATTGTTATTTAAACTACCAACGGAAGGTAGAAGAGGATACGTGTGAGGTATTATTCCTGTACGTGGATCTAGGAGGAACTGGGGAAAGAGATATTTAGACTCACCTGCTCCGATTACTGGGTGGATTGTTGGATGAGTGGGTGAGCTCTTCATTTGCAGTGCTGGGTGACATTTAGTATTTTATATTCCGGGTTACCAAACTTTCTCACTTTGAGCTAATCATTAGGAATAGGAAATCATTGTAATACACCAATATACATTTTTAACATACAGCATTTCTTTACTAACAGAACAGAATGGAATTCTATCGTTATTAAATTAAGAATTAGAAATAATATAACTTAAGTTAGTGTGAAAAGCTGCAACACAAATCGAACTGATCTAAATACGAATTCGGTTACTTATCTTTCAGCAAAGCATGTAGACGAGAGGGCTGAATCAGATGGCACTGTCCTCCACAGAAAAATTTTATTGACAAACAGGTGTAGTTCAGATGCAGTGTTACAATAATAGTTGTTCTTGTGGACAACAAAGTAAGCATTGTGACAGTCAATACTCAGAAACAACCTAGCCTTTTCTATGTATGGCAAGGGAAGCGCATATATAATCGAAAGATTGCTGGTTTGAATCCGCGGCCAACAAGGTACCCTGAACAACGTACCGAGCCCAAGCATTACTCCCTGGGTGCTGAATTAGCTTCCCCCTGCTATGTCGCAGGACACATTTCGTTGTTGTGAACTGTGTGCCGTGGTGTGTTACCAATGACTTCCCTAAAATGAATATGCTCACTCAGACTCGCCCCAAACAAAACAACGTGGGCTCCAGATATCAAGAGACTGCAAAGCCCAGAATGCACTCTCGTTACCCCAAACGGGTTTTATGATTGGATGGCTAGATATCGCTTATAACCAATAGTAGACGAGTGTGTACTGAGCGTGGATTCGGTGAGTTTGTCATATGAATTTTTCTGCAAAAGTCAAGATATGATTTAACATAATATATTACAATTTTGGGGAATGTGGTTATGTCTAAAACGATGTTGCTTGATAAAGTCTAAAACCTGAGCTCAGCTGAAGGGCAATTAGACGCTACTGTGGAAAACCGTTAATAGCAACTAGCTAGCTAAACATTTGGACATGTAAGTATTTTGGTTACTTTATTTTAGCATTTTAATGAATAATCATTTAATTGAGCTTTCTTAAGAGAGAGGCGGTTTGAAATGGGATTTTAGACGAGTGTGTATTATTGGTAGGAAGATTTTAAGTCCAGCCGTTTAACTGTACGGTGTAAGCATTTGGAATAGAAAAAATATTTTAGTCTAAAGTACTTCAGTTATGCATCGGTCGGTGACCAAGTTTAATAGGTTGAAAGGACTGGGGATAATTACAGATTGATTTTAGTTTTTGTTTGTCCTGCCGCAATGAGTGTGGATTTTTTGTGAACGACAGTTTAAAAAGAAGCTGTAAAAAAACACTACAAGAACGCCTATGTGTGATTCGCTGTGATATGTGCGGTGTTTAACCGCAAGTGCAAATCACAGCTCTAGCCACTCTGTTCAAAATAAGCATTTAAACGCGTGCAGACATCAGGCCAAACAATGCACCGATGGGTAGATTCGTGTTTTCGGTAGTTTGTCTATAGTTTCATTCGCAATTAGGATTACAGTGTTGTTGCGAACACCTTTGGCATTTCGAGGGGGAAGCTGTCGCTTAAATCAGTGTTTCTCAAACCAGCCCCCGGGGACGCCGAAGGTCCACGTTTTTGCTCCCTCCCACTGGGTCGTATTACGGTGACGTCATTGTCAAAGTACGCGTGTATGAAAACGAGGCGGCAGCCATTTTACCGGGGAACGATCATGACTATCGACTGTTGTGTGTTTGGCTGTGGTAACAGCAACAAGAAAAACTCACTTCTGAGTTTCTTTTGTATACCTTCGGTTCGTAAAAACCAAGGCAAAGAAACCGAAGAACTAACGGAAAGGCGACGGAAAGCCTGGCTAAAAGCCATAAATCGAAAGAACCTGAACGACGATACTATCAGGAAGTGGCACGTTGTGTGTTCCGAGCATTTCATTACAGGTAGGTTAGATCCACGCAGATTTACTTTACTAAACACAGTAAATATATTTCAAACTACAGTTTCTTTCTGGAATTCTATGCTAAGTCAGCGAGAAATATGACGGTGATTACTGACAGCATGAAAGCTGTTATCTGTTCTACAGTTATACGGACATAGATTGATACAAACACTACAGGCCAGAAGTTTGGACCCACTTTCCAATCTTTTAAAAAGATTAATGAAACACTGCTTTTTCAAATCTTTATTACAAGATAATATTAGAAGTACTTAAAGCAAATGTAATTGACTGGTTTTAGAATTTAGTGATTGTCATTGTTGACACACCACAGCACACAGTGCACAACAAAGAAAGTGAATTTTGAAGTGTGATGTTACAATTTATTGTGCACTGCACGTGCAATTTAATTCATGCGGGTGCCCAAGTATGAGTTTCATCAGAATAACCATCCCTTGCCTTTATCATGGCAGCACAGATTCACAGCAGCCTTTCCAGCAATTTTTTCCAAATAACTTGTGTCCAAACCCTCCCAGCACCTTTTCTAACCATGCAAACAGTTCCCTCTCATGCTAGATATTCATTTTGAACTTGTTGGTCCAACTCGGCCCATGGATGGACTTTCGTCCATCTACAAGACCTGCTCCCAGGCCTGAATACTGAAAACCAGCGTGTCTGATGTTTAGTGTATAGTAGCATCTCTTCCTTCTTAACACCCAGAGGTAAAGGTTTTTCTGGCAGCAACTCAACCATCCAGTCCAGCTGTGCACAATCTTTGCTTGACTGTATTAAGAGATGCCGGTTTCCCTCTGTTCGCATTAATCGCAGCCCTCAGACCATTACAATCACCTTCGTTTGCGCGTCACAACTAAGTGCAGATCTTCAGTCTTTGAAGACACTTTCCTTGCTCCCCCAGACCGTTTCTAGCCACTGTTGCTTCTTGTCAACCTTTTTCTGCGTAACCAGTATGTCACTCCATGCTTAGAGAGATTTCACTTTCTGGCTGTTGGTCAATGAAAGAACCCTTCTTCATTTAAAAATTAGATTTAAGCCCTCTTCGTTAGCTGTGCCTTTCTAGCCGTTACAACCATAAAAATTAGTAGCTATTGTTTAGTTTATTAAGACACAATAGAGGCCAAGAGCAAGACAAGTTCTGACGTTAGTAAATAGGATTCCAACACAAAGTGAATGTCAATGCACTAAATACATACCTGATATGTCTTCTTGGAAACCAATAGTTTCAGCCTTTAGTGACTAAATTATGTGTTACTACACACTATGAAATACTGAAAACCAGTCCGTTACCTTTCTTTTAAGTGTTTCTAATATTTTCCTGCAATAAAAGTTTGACAAAGCATTTATTTTAAAAGAAATCCAAGGGTCGATCCAAACTTCTGGTCTGTAAAGTGTATTTATACATTGATACACACACATACTAGTTCTAAACAGTTTGATGAAATTTATATTTATCTTTATCTTTATATTTGATGAAATGTAAAGAACATCCTGTACTCCCTACTGAGTTTTTATATGCAGTGTTTTGGCATGTATTAAAGTAAATCAATTTGAAAAGAGCATTTTCTAAGGGTTTCTATTATTTAAGGGTTTCTTTTAATTAAAATAACTTGCTTTCAATTTCAAATCGGCAAATATTCTTGTAATTCAGCAAAGCATCTCTTTGACAGGAGCACCAGCATATATGCATGATGAAGTCAACCCTGATTGGGTTCCTCACCTAAACCTAGGCTATACTAAGGATTCACCAGCGGCAAAATGTAGTACCATCAACCGATATATTCGGCACAAGCGAAGGAATCAGTGCACTACAACTAGTGAATCCAAAAAGAGAAAGGTAAATTTTGTTTTTTGTCAGTCTTGTCTGTACGTAGACTTTATGGTCTGCTTTGGTGGTAGATTATTTCCTTCAATTGTTGTGAAGCAATTTTTTAGCCCTTTTTCCTGAACAAAATACAACTTTTTATGGTCCTTAGCACTTGTTATAAATTTTGTCTATGCAAAACTTTCTTGAACAGGTACCTAGCTAATTGAAAAGGAAAGAATTAATAAGTAATTTAATAAATGCTTGGAGAACATCAATTAAAGTTTCGATAACTATGTTGTTGGCTCCGAGTGGCACAGTGGCGCTGTGGTTAGCGCTGCTGCCTCACAGCAGTAAGGTCCTGGGTTCGGTCCCCGGGTCAGGTGTAGGACCTTTCTGTGTGGTGTTTGCATGCTCTCCCCTTGTTCACGTGGGTTTCTGCTGGGGGCTCTGGTTTCCTCCCACAGCCCCAAAGTATGCACAATTGTTTAATTGGTAACTCTAAGTTGGCCCTGTGAGTGTGTGTGCCCTGCAGCGTTTTGGTGACTGCCCAGGGTTAGTGCCCCTTGTTCCTGGGGTAGGCTCTCGTCCCCCCCACGACCGCAGTTGGGATTAAGTGGTTAAGGTGATGGATATTGTTGGTTCCTGCATCATGCTGGTGATGCACAGAGCTCACAGGCTATGCTCAACCAGCAGATAGAGCGTGATGACGGGGAGAATGAAAAGTTACCACCAGTTGAATCTGTAAGTATACACAGACTGCCCCAAACGAATATTGCCGATCGCTATAGGAAGTGTGCACTTTGATGCTACTGCTGACAGTTCTGAAACTTAAATCTTGGTAATCAAATTCTTGCTGACATGTTCTATGTTTCTCAAGGAATAGTGTCCAGTATATTTCTGAAAGGTTTGTATGCACTTTTTGAAACGTGGAGGCATTTAATTGTATGGCCTGAAAGGGAGTAAATGAGAATATCCATGCCTCTAGAATTTATGAGGCCATTTCGGGCCCTGTTCACAGTTGGAATTAACATGCGTCCTAGGTGATCCAGTCACAAGTAGAGAGGGCTAATTACAGGTGTGAACGCACCCGAATCACACTGCAAGCACATCACGATCCAATCGCTCAAACCACATTTGGAGGTGGTCTAGGAAGCACAAGGCCTCATTCTTATAGCATGTCAGGTTATATACACCAAAAACTCCGCATCATTCGCACCACCGGCATCTCGGGTGACTGCCCATGGTTATTCCTAGATGAGTAATACTCCGGCAGAGGTTCTGCCAAAACTGCCTCTTCAAAGAAGGATCCAGCCTTGCAAATGGCGCTTTCTCAGATCTTCTCACCGGGCAGAAATCCCTGCAGATAAATGTCATTGTGAGTGAATTCTACAAGGTCACAATGGGAAAACATCGATTTTAATATCTACACTTGAATCTAACAGTAATATTTATGACCGAAGAGTCGCTTCTCCAGTTTCTTCCTGGCTGTGGGAAATTGGGGGCAGTGTCTTACAGGCATCTTCTGTAGTCACGTTCCTTGCTGAGTATTTGCTCTTTATCTCTAAACATCCAACACTGTGACGCTCGCAGCACTGTGTGCCATCCGGAGAGGCTGCTTGAAATGGATAATTGTCACTTAAGAATAGCCCCCACCTCTATTAATATGTATTCTTCATGCGTTTGTAGTGAAATTTCAGAAAACTTTTCACAAGCTCAAGGCTCACACCATCTACCCCACTCTAAGGTTTTTCTTTGTGCAGAACCGCTGCGGCGAAATGCTTCTTAGCAGAGAAATTGGTGATTTTAGAGGGTCTATGTGACAAGTGTAAGATGCGAGATGCTTTTGTGCTGTTTGAAGACGCAAACTCCCTGCTGTACTTTGGATGCAGACTTAGAAAGTGAGCTCTGTCACCTGCCTCAAACAAGCCATGTAAAACTCTTCGAATACTGTCTCATCGCTCTCTAGTGTCTCTCTGCTTTCGGTCACTTTTACAGCCTGCCCACCCAGCTCACTGTCATATTGTCTTTTCTTGGTCCGTGCTGATGTGAAGTCAATGTCCGCAATCGATGCGGGTTTAACTTTCCCAATGGATGGTATCGTCCAGTGCGCTTTTGTCCCAGTCACTGTGGTCTCCACTTTTTTCCACTTGGCATGGCCTCCACACAGAGGAGAACCACCACTATGGAGCTGCAGGCTTCTCCAAGGTCTGCCATGTATGTGCAATATGCAGACTTGTCATAAAACCTTCCTTTCTGGCTGTGACCCATAGATCTAAGGGTTTCCCACTAAGTCTCTATGAGTGAAGCACCTTCAATGACATTAAAAGCCCTGTAAGTGACCATGAAGACTCTGCCATAAAAGGCTGGTAACAGGTAAAAAATTACTTGAAACAGATACTGATATACTTCATAAAGTGCAACATTAGCAAGAAACCTCTTTGCAAACTAATAACCTAACGCTATTGAAGATGGATACTAAAAAATATTTTCGAATGACCGGTTGGTTATTAATTACATTTCTCATTGAGTTAATAAAACAAAACTGGCAAACTGATATCAGGGATGAAGAAAAGTTGAGTTGCAAGTGGATGAAAAGGGTAACATTAAAGATCTAGATCAATTACTATGAGTTTTTTTTTCCCATCTCTATTCAGCATAAAAAAACGCAAAATTAATCTTTCCTTTGACACCTTTCTCTTCTGTATGCTGCCGGCTATGAACATCCAGCCCCCATCCACTCAGGAAGACACTGTAGACTTTTAAAGACTTAAAAGCCTAAAATGAAATATAAGCAGAGTAGAAATTAGACTTCTGCAACTTGCATGTGAGAAGCAGGAAATAAATAGGCCACTTATCAACAAGGAAAGTTTAATTCAAAACAAAGCAATGAGGCAGTTTCAAAGAAGAGAAAACCCCACCTAGAATATTGTGTGCAGGTTTGGTCACCATACTTTAAGGAGGACATTGCTGCCTTGGAAAAGGTTCAACGTAGGACGACTAGAATGATTCCTCGTTTTAGAGGAATGTCTTGCTAGGAGAGGTTAGCTGAGCTGAATCTGTTTAGCCTCGAGCAAAGGAGACTAAATGGGGACATGATCCTGGTATATAAGATCCTAACAGGTCTGGATGCTGTTCAGCCAAATGGCTACTTCAATATTAGTTTAAATACTAGAACTCGTGGCCATAAGTG
>JAODJX010000097.1:6465947-6482665 GCA_026776945.1 Isichthys henryi
GCCCCCCATCCTGGGTTGTTCCCTGCCTCGTGCCCATTGCTTCCGGGATAGGCTCCGGACCCCCCGCAACCCAGTAAAGATAAGCGGTTTGGAAAATGGATGGATGGATGGATGGTTTTTAATTGTAGGTCATTTTTCTTAATGAAGTTATCTGGGCCCAGGTAGCCCCCCCCCATTCTGCAATTTATGACCATGATGAATCTGTCAGATGAACAGGCTAGTTAAGCATTTTTCAAAAAAAAAAAAAAGTTAATTGTTAGCCTTGAAGTTTTGCCATATTTTAGCAAAAAGCAACTCTTGGTGTAAATAATACATGTATGAAATAACACTTGAGGGACATAGTGGGGGGGGAAGAAACCCATTCAAGGCCACTAATGAGAACTAACCAGGGAACAAATCTATCCAAACAAAACTGCACCTGTCTTTAGGGATGACAGTTTTTAGCCAGCGGTAGAGAGAATTCTCCCATTAGTTCCACATTTAATACCCCAACCAGCCAGATGCTTATGTTTGGCGCGTCTTTGAGTCTTATGTTCTAGTTGGCCACCTTCCAAGCTGCGAAGTTCGCTCCGAGCTGTCAGTGTGCCACCCCTTACCTCACAGATGCAGTTGGCAGGACACTGGACCTTGTAGCGGGGCTCGGGTGTGGTGAGGAGGGCGGCCATGCTCATCTCCTCCATCTCCGCTTTCAGCATGGCCTCCTGGCTCTGGCATCGTAGGTCGGGGGGGTGTATGGTTCCTAAATTCTCTCCAGAGAGGTAAGGGGGCGCGGCGCAGGCCCCCAGAAGCCGGACGCGGCCCCGATTGGTCCACTCCATCAGCGGCCGCAGGTAGCAGCTGCAGTAGACCGGGTTGCCAGTTAGGTTGAGTCGCAACAAGGACTCGGGGCCAATGAATGGGTGCAGCATGCGCAGCTGGTTGTGGCTGAGGTCGAGATGGACCAGCCGGGGTGCCGAGGCCAGCGCCATTTGTGAGAAGTCCTGCAGGGACATGTGGTCCAGCAAGAGGTGTGCAAGCTTGGGCATGACCACAGTTTCCTCACCCAAGTAGGTCATGGGGTTGTAACTGAGCTCCAGACGGATCAGCTCAGGCAGTCTGCAAGGAGTAAAGTCTGCTGATGAGGATCAGACACAAGGAGGCCGGAGGGTGCAGTAAAAATCCTTAAGAACACAGCAAGATCAGCCTTCTGGACTCACTTCAACCATCTAAATGGAAAATTCTTCCAGCTAACCACTCCAGCACTATAACGCCTGAATTTTATTAGCATTTTTGTGTGTGCAGCACAGTAGCTCATGGTTCGACTCCCAAACCTGTTCCGTGGGCTTGCATGTTCTCCCATGTGCCATGTAGGGTGACCCCAAGCACTCTGCTTTTCACCTACTGACCAAAAATCAACTACTACTAATCTGGCATCCCTACATTGCCCCAGTGTGTGAATGTGTGCCAATGGTCTGATATCCCATCTAGGGTGTTCTGCAGTCCCAGCCTCCCTGCGACCTTCTACTGGATAAGTGGTTGCAAGATGGACAGATGTGTCCATTCTGAACACCTGAATACATTTCTGATACCTCTTGGCAAGGCCTTCAAATTCCACAGGAACACAGTGTACTGCAGCACAGCATTCACAATAACTGCATACCCAAGCAGGCAGAGGGCCTCCACCAGCAGGGGGCGCTGTACCTGGTCATGGTCGACGTCGGGAAGAACTGCAGCTCGTTGTGGTCCAGGCTGAGGCGGAGAAGAGTGAAGAGGCCGGCGAAGGCCTCCACAGCCAGGTTATTCAGCGAGTTGTGGCTGAGGCGTAGCCGTTTGATGGTCTGGAGGCCCTGGAAGGCCATGTTGGGCAGGTAGACCAGCAGGTTGTGGGCGAGGGACAGCAGACTGACGGAGCTCAGCTGGGAAAAAGCCCCTGGCTGGATCTCCTCCACCAGGTTATGGTCGAGGAGGAGCTGCTTCAGCGACGAGAGCCCGTCAAATGACTCCTGTCCGCCGGAACAATGAAACATTCGTGTCAGTCTCAGTGTTGACTGCAGAGGGAATCGAGTTATTCACAGTGGAATCCAATATATCGTACTGGTGTCTCCCCAGAAAAGCAGAGCGCAGCTGCCATACCTGGTAAAGAATGGCTATTTTATTACTGGCCAGGTTGAGGTGGACCAGGCGCCCCAGGCCCCGGAAAGCCCCCACGCGCACCCTCTGAATGTCGCACCGCTGCAGGGACAGGTGCGTCAGGTAGGGTGTGTGCTGAAACGCCCCTGTTGGCAGCTCCTGGATGGCGTTCCCCTTCAGGTCCAGCTTCAGAGTGATCTGAGGCGAGGGAGGGGCACACGGAAGTGGGCCAGAAAAAAAATCGTTTTGTAAGTAGTAAGTAGTAAGTAAGTAGTTTTGTGATTGTGGTCCCTAGGTTAGTTCATGCTGCCCTTCCCTCACCTCGTTGATAGCGGGCGGAACCTGTGTCAGGTTTTTGTTGGCACAGGTCACGGTGAGCTGAATGCTGTCACACACGCACACCCTGGGGCATCTGCCGAGGCGCACAGCGGTAACGCAAAGGAGTCGCAAGAGCGCCACTACAGCCCAAGACAAAACGGTGCGTTCAATTGGTCGCGCCTGCGCCATCTAGGAAGAAATTAACTCATTACATTAAACGACATAAAAGGTGGTGACACCACGGGGTCATTTAGGTACGATATCTATATTTAACAATGTTCTTTTTCTCCGGCCAGTCTTCTCAGCTGGTTCCCACGCCTTCACTCGCTAAATTTCCAGACAAGTAAAATGCTGCGCTTTTCTTTAGAGTCGTCGCACATTTATATTTCAAACACGCATTTCCAATTTTGAAACTTTTGAAACTATGAATTATTTTGTCGACTTACCTTCGTGAGTTTGAAAGGAAATAGGCCGTTTTCTTCGTATCACAATTTACATGTACATTCGCCTGTATACCTCTTCAGTAAGAGAGTGCAAGTTATAAAATACCAAAATTATTCCACAATAGGCTATACGTATGCATCTGCTCCGACCATTTCCTTTGTAGATTTACTTTAAAAAAAGACAAACGCGAGGAAAGCGGGCACATTCAGATCAATTTAACTGCAGTCCAGTCTTAAGTAACGCCGACTTTCGGAAAGTGACACGTCTTCGATACATTTCTGAACCTCTCACTTTGTCCAACAGAGTTTGAAGACGACTTTGTGGCAACTCGGAAATGGAGTTCCACTTTATACTACTAATTTCGCATTTTTGAAACAAATATTAGCAACAAATATATTATTGCTGTGATTGTTTGGTTTTGCGGGTGTAACCTACTCTTCTGTGGCCCCTATTCTGCTTGGGGCTGAATTTAAGCACCCTAGACCAATATAAACTGTTACAACATTACTGGATGGAATAACAGCGGCAATCTTAATTATAAAAGAATATGATCGTCCCGCGGATTAGAATGACTTCGATTTTTTCAGTCCCTCGTTGTGGCAGACGCGTACGTGTTTAAAAAATAAATATCGGTCATTTATACCCTGTCAGATCAGATTCCCATGTTTATACAGTAATTTTATAAATAATATAGGACCTAGCATTATTCGGTGCTCTGGACCCTATAGGTACTACTTCCACCAGCAACACAAAGTCGACGTTAAGCGAAACTAAGCAAATATCAGTCGTGACTGCAAAACAGTTTTCTAGTTTGTTACTTCTGATACTGGGTGAGCTGAATGCTATGTGATAGGGAGATGTGACGCAGAAGAATGCTACAGCTGTCCAAAATGAAGCGAAATTAATTGATTATACAGTGTTACCTCAAGATGGTAAAATCACCAGATCATATACCGCTGCAGTTGACGAAACTCGTCTCTATAACGTTTGTTTGGCGGCAGATACTTTGTTTCGTTTGGATGCAAAGTCTGCGCTGCGATTCGCTACTTAGCACGTCTGCACACATTTCGGAACGATTTTAAATCGATTTGCAATAGTTTTTGTATGGTCATATGTATTATGATTTAGAACTGAGCATTCCCCTTGTAATCCCGAGTCGATGTATGAAACCCAAGGTGAGAATATTGTACTGTTTCTAATCTGAGGTACCGAGCAGATAGCGACTAACTTCATCGTTAATCCTCCGCGAAGTTCATAATCACGCCCCCGTATGGCAAAGGGGGGGCGGGGGGGATCATCTCATCCTCCAACTGATGGGCATACACACATTAGTGAGTGACAGCAAGTAAAAACACAAAATGAGTGGAGAGAGGAACTAAATATGAGTGTAATAAGCCATACTAAGTGTGATCCTAGCAAAAGTTGGTTAATGGGCAACCTTATACCAATCTATAATGTGGCTAAACAGCCTTTGTAATTTTGGTGTTAAAGCAAAATCTATATTTGACAGAACATGCCTCCTTCAAACCAGTACAATTTATCAAGACGAGTTAAATGCCTGTTTTTAGAAGAGTATAATAGAACATATATCACTGAAATTAAACAGCGGACAGATATGAAAAAACTGAGCATGATTACATTTCTCTTCCTACATGCGCCCAGGGTGGTACCATAACCTCAGAGAGCGACCATGAAGAACAACCATGATCCTTACTCAAAAGGTCAAAGATATCAGTACTAAAAGAACGCTGTCACATGTATGCAGTGTAAGCGACAGTAACAACATCCATTAGAAAAAGGCACTGATGCGTAGAAGTCTCCCAGCGGGCCTGGGTCACCATTCACACCCATATAGATCAAAATCCTGTGCAGGAAATCTATGTTGTTTTCATACATTGTCCCTTTTCCATACTTCTTATTTTTGTAACAAATAAGCAGCACGGTAATAAAACCCTTCTGATGTTGATTTGCAGCCTTCAGTTGTTCTGCTGGAGTTGAACACGGAGCGTCCGTGTTTGTCCAGTCATACAGCAGCACAGCAAGGCGGCGTGTCTGTCTGTGGGTGTGAGAGATAGTCTGTGTGTCCTGAGTGGAGGATAGTACAGTCTGCTTCAGAGCCTTGGTCCAGTACTGCCCAGGATGTAGCACTTTGGCGGTCCTGGGCCATGGGGTCGCTCTCAGCACTCCAGTCTGATCCTTCTTTCCAAGGTGGTCTTGAGGTTGTTCCAAGCGCTGGCACAGGATTCAAAGGCTTGGCTTTGCCTAGAGCACAAGCAGGAACAGACATGCAACCACACACACAAACACACACACACGCATTACCATACTACAGCTAACAAGGGCCTATCAGGGTATGCATAAATACAACCTGTTTTAAGCAATAACAAAAAATATTTGTTTTCATTCATCATATTAACATTTAAGTAATTTGCAGATGCTATTATCCAAAACGCCACACACCCTATTAAGATTTTTTCAAACAACAACTATTATTCAAACAACGCAGTATCTCAGAATTAGATTTTTTTTTTAAATCAGTGTTATAAAACCTCTCTTTTGTATTTCTTTAGCTAGGGCACAAAGACCAAGGGAAGACCCACACTTACCGGGACACAAGAGCATCCAGCGTGCCTAGGTGATCCCTTGGGAAGTAGACCTGCCGCACCACATGCTCCAAGACCAGCAGATGACCTGGCACCACCGCAAGGGTCTTCGCATTGTCCTCGTTCTGGAAAAAGGAGCGTGACAGTGAGAAAAGGGACAAGGAAGCATTAGTAAAGCCTGTATTTGCGTTATATGGGGGACGGTCTGATGTATTACCGAAGAATCACAGCGACAGATGTGGGCTTATGGGTCAGTAAGGCTAACATGTTTCATTTGCATTTACCTTGAGCAGCGCCAACGTCGTCATCAGGCTGGAGATGAAGTCGTAGGTCTGGAAGGACGGACAGGAGAAGGCCTTCTTCAGCAATGCGTCTGTTTGGGTGATGGAGGGAGACAGACTGATAAACATGGAGGGAATCAACTACTTTAAAATGATACCATCTTGTATTAAAGTAGTAAGACTGACACTACTTGTAATAGGAAAACAGACAGGATAAGTCAGCACCCAGGTTATTGCTCTGCGATCATCAGTATTACCATGCAGAACAGAAGCAGTGTACATCAAATAAGTTCCTCACCAGTGCTCTCCAGCACAGCTCTCCTGACCTCGGGATCTTCTCCATACACAGATGAGATCTTCAGGAACATCGCCGCTGTCTTGCCAGCATCTGACACGTCGACCTGGTCAGGAGGGGAGGGCTGTCAAATCTTCGGTTTGTTTGACTTGGGAAGACCCAGACGTCCGGCTGCCTCCCTGCTCCACTTAAATGGTGCATGTAGGAGTTCCACGTCGTCTGTTTACCTGTTGCTCGATCAGCAGGCTCCGCTTGGTTCCGAGGTTGAGTAGCTTGCCGGGGGAGGGGGCGCTGAGGAAAGAGTCAATGTCCACAGGTATTGAGGACTCGTCAGGTGTGGACACCTAAGAAAATGAAGAAAAAGATGATGGAAGGTATCAGAAAGCTTTACTATGACCCAGAAAAGGAGACATGGAACTCATAGAAACACAATTTACTTTAGAAGAACATTTTCCTCAGAGAACCACATCAACCACATTTGACGGTTATAGTGTGTTATAGTAGAAATTCAGCCTGATTTTGGATTTGTGATCTGGTTTGAAGCTCCCTTCACCCTTGACTCTCCCTCCACATCTCCTTACCCCATTTTCTGTTACTGCAATCGGTTCTTCGCCCTCCTCATCCTGAAGCTCAGAATCTTCGTCGTCCTCCTCCTCTTCTTCGCTATCAGCATCCTCTTCATCATCCTCCAGCTCTCCCTCATCATCACTGTGGATGGAGGACACATGGAATATATCACAACAACTACGATCCTCCCAGGGATAAACCCCCCCACCCGGAGGTACTGCTATCAGGTTATTTGCTCACGGGCAACCAACAGGTCGCACTGAAGGTCAGGACCACCCCCCATACCTGAGTGAGCACAAGGTGTTGCCCATGTTCATGGCGTCCATGGTGTCCTTCAGAGCCTCACAGCCCTCCTCACCCAGACAATTACCTGAGCACGAGACAGACATAAGCACACAGACATAAGCCATATAACATCACCTCATTAGGTGACTCTAGGTGGCCAGTTGGTCCGTGTCTCTATATGAGATGGTACCATTGAGGTCCAGCTTCTCCAGCTGGCTTTTGTCCTTAACAGCATGAGCCACCAGCAGAGCTGCTTCCTCCGTTATCTCACCGAAAGAGAGATTGAGCTCCTGTAGTTAGAGACGAAATCAATGCAGTGATAAAGCAGCAGGTTCTCTCTGACACGGCTTCAGTGCCCAGGACACAAACGTGTATAGCTGATGTTACCTTAAGGATGGGCAACCCTTCTCTCAGGGCTTCGGCCATGGCCAAGGCACCTTGGGAACGCACCAGGCAGTCGCCAAAATTGATCACCTGGACATTGCGCAGGTAGGTCAGGGCCTAAGAGGGACAGGATACGGGGCATATGTAAGCTTAAGCCCCTACCAGTTACGTCACCCAGACCCAGAGATGCTCCGTTGTGGGAAGAACACTAGTGTAAACAGGCTGTACAGCCGTGGGTCCATTCTGCATTCTACTGTCTCGCTACCTTCGCCATGGCGATGGCGCCTTTCTTGGTGAACGTGTTGTCATTGAAGTTTAACACACGTAGCTGGGGGTTGAACCGCATGGCACTGGCCACAGCCCTCACCCCCCGATGGTTGATGCCGTTCTGGGGCATGTGCACCTCCTCCAGGCTACCCAGCACCTGCCAGGCAGAAAAAAGGAGATTCTAATTGATGATAAACAGCTTAGGAAAAAGCCAGCTCTCACACCAGTGGACCAGCCTGCCCAGTGTCGTCATAGTAACGCTCCCAGGCTCTTGTTCCATGCCTGACATTTGTAAGCTATATATACCATAACAGATGAACATCTTACACAGAATTTAAACAACTTCCTCTAGATTATAGTTCTTCTGGAAGGAGCTGGACCATCTCTACTGATACTCGCAGATCAGTAACCTAGCAGCAAGCACCTGTTGTCATAGCAACAGGAGGACGAGTATGTCCGAGCCAGGGTACCTGGAAAGCTTGTGCGAGCGCTGTGGCCCCTTCATTTTCCAGCCGGTTCCGCCCAGCGACAAACACCTTGAGCCGGAGGGGCGTGCCCAGCATCGTAGACTGTGTGCGGCACTCCATCAATGCTGCAGCGAGGATCTGCACATACATCCAGGTTTACTTTTCTGCAGCTTGGTTTTCATGCAAATTCTGCTAATTAAAACCAGCAACAAATAAAGGTCTTATCGACGCTGCACCTTGCCGCCCCCGACGCCCATGCCACAGTTGTTCAACCGCAGTTCCCGGAGACCGTGGCAGGAGGCGCTCTTGAGCAGCGCCTCGATCCCCCTCACGCCATCAGGCCCGAAAGCATTGTCACTCAGGTCTAGCTCAGTCAGCCGTGCCCCTGCTCTTATCAGACCATTGCCCAGGGAGGTCTGGAAATGAGTGGGGGGGGGAAGAAGACATGACTCAGCACAGCAATCGCATCACACAGGAGGATTAACAAATTGCAACCGTACTCTAACCTTAACAACGTTACTCTAAACGAACAATGTAAAGCCTGATGCCCAAGTCAGACAGGGAGACAAGCTACGTAGTTCAATGCTTTTCAGGCTAAATGTTATTCTAATAGTCCACTTATTATGTCAAATAATGCCAATAATTAGCAAAATATCGTTAATTCTCACCTTCATCTCATTTAACCACAGAACTGAGTGAAAACCCCAGGAGAAAAAAAAAAAAATGGCAAAACCACAGACAGTCCAGCAGGGTGAAGAAGAGGATACTTACCAACGCCGGAGGGATCTCAGATCGCAGACGGCCGGTGAACATGTCACTCCAGTAGCAGAACTGCGAAGAACGAAACGACAGCCAGGTGTACTGGGTGTCTAAGCACACTTACCAGCACTGCACGATATCACACTGCGATTATAATCAGGCATGTGCAGTAATCACCAGGACGTTAGATGATGTGTGTAGAAATTCGTCCAGACGCTGGCTTTTCGGTACTATACCGACGTTTAGTAACACCCATAATTCCATAGGCAGCTTAGTACTACTCCTAAAATATCAATGAGAGGCATATTGTGCTTTATTCTTTGGCTTAATAAATCTATCAGACTGCAAAAAGTACCAGCACACCACTGATGTCTTTTTACCTCATTTTTCTATAACATCTCCTCTTTTAAAAGATGTCGTGGCTGCTAGCTGTCCCTTTCTTCACCGCCACATCAGTGTAGCTCACTGTACATTTTTTATAATACGACCTGCCCGATTCAGTTAATATTCTAGACGGTCAATGTTTCGTCTGATGAAGAACTTTAATATTACAAACACAGATTTTTATGTATTGAACAAGGTAATATTACAGTAATGGAGAGTATTACATAGCAGAAAATCATGACAATATACAAACCAAAGAAACACCACAAAGATCAGCTTCTCCACTATCACAGGCAAAGGGACATGCTGCACCCCTCCGCTCAAACTAAACTAAGCAGGAAGTCACCAAGTGCTACTGCCGTTTCCTCCACGAGAAGCGCACACTGCTCAGCATTTGTCATATTTCTCTCCAAATTTGCTCCCCCAGTACCTACGCAGTGCAAACTGATCTTATGATGCTTTTAGGAATGTGTGAACAGGAATGGAGTCAGTTTCACAGTTTCGATGTCGCCATGTTGCCATGTGCTGTTAGCAAAGCTCAAGGCTAATTTATTTTTACCCAGGGATAAATGAGAAACAAATGCATTTTTGTCCCTGAAACAAGCGAATAACACAGTCCTAAGTAAGAATTTCCACAATGCACTGATTCGAGGGAACAAAAAAAACAGACAAATGCAGCAGGCCGGCCACACAGGACCTCTGGCCTGATAGGTTCTGACCTGCAGCTGACTCTTGCTCTCCAGTGCCCTGGCGATGGCCTTTGCGGCCTCCACGCCCACTGTGTTCCCCTCCAGCCGCAAGGCCTGCAGCTCCGGGAAAGCCTCGATTTCTCGCACCAGTTCCTCCACTATGCGAGAAGCAGAAAATCAGCTCTAACACCTGCATGTACACCAACGTGCTACACACCAGAGCCAAGAATGAGAGGAGCTGAGCCATTAGTGATCCACACCACAGCTCTGCAGGACATTAAAGATGACGATTCTGGACCAGTAGGCAGCTCTTCCGCTGCTTGTGTTCACACTGAACCTGTTACTACAAGCGGCTAATTCTCACCAGACTGGGCGCTGTCCAGCTTCAGTCCTCGGCCCTTGAAACTCAGCTCTCCATCCCCCACCTGGGTCTTGGCCAGAGAGTCAGCAAGCTGAGCGATGTCGATTGAAGCCATCTGGTAAGTGTGATGGGAGACAACAACATTTAACATCACACATTTAAAATCACAGCACATAAACTTACATGCATTTTATAAGATTCAATTAACAACAGCAGACTTAGTAATAATTTCACAGCAAGCAACTGATCTCCCATTCAGAACTTTCATGTGCCGTATGCTGTCTGGGATGGATAGGCTGGAAGATGAGATTTCAGATTATCGATCCTTACATTTCACTTCACGCATTAAGGGTTGTGAACCCTACTCCCAGTCAAAAAACGTAATAGAATAAAAAACAGTAGATCACAAAATCCTGTACCTATATGCAACAAGGTTGCCGGTGTACCTGCTACGCGATAGTGAAACCAGGCACCAGATCATTGCGACATCAAATCAGGCAAAAGTTTGCCAACTCTCTTCAGAAAAAAACGGCTAAGTTTTCTACGTGATAAAATAGCGACTATTGAGCGAACTACTTTGTAGAGATTGAGTAATAGCATCCGATAGCTAACTAGGAAGGCGAAGTTCCGGTACATACTGCTAATTCATCCAGCCGCGGGCGCATTTTTACCGCCGGTTGAATGCCTAAAGGAACGACAGAGTTCAGAAACTATAAAATTACATATTATCAATCAGCGTTTAAATTTCGAAAAGTGATAAACACAAATATCACCACCCGAATAAAAAAAAAAAAAGTGCCTTTTAAAAAGTTAACGAACATCAGCGGCCTTACCGCGCGCTCATCGTCCCACGAGCTGCGCAGTTGGTGCCGGCGCTGTGGACCGGTATCCTAACTACGATCTAAACAATCACCTGGCTGCCATCGGACCAAAATCTAACTAACATACCGACAATGGAACAAATAAATGTAAACTACCTTAAGATGCTGTGTAAAGACTCGGCTTTTCCTTGTCCGTCACACCAGCTCCCGCTCTGCTGTCACTATGTGACGTCTGAGCTGTTTGAGTCCGTAGCAACAAAGCAGAAGTGCTCACGGGAAGTGTAGTCGCAGCCGATTTGATAACGTGAACCCACCGTCTGGGTTGTCACATTTCGTTCCCGTCTCGGTTCACCTGTGAATTTGATGCATATTTAAATTACAAATAAATAATGTTTAAATATACATTTCCGGCTGGAAATGGATAGCTTACTTAATTGATATCTTACGCATTATATTCAACACTATAGAATGTTCTTAGGCAAACGGTTGTGCCAAAGCATCCCGTTGCCCTTTTGAAGAATCTTTATGCCAAAATGAAGCTACTGTCAGGACAGAATGCAGATCAAATGTGGAATTCCAGATCAATACTGGCCTCCCTGTGCCACTTTAAGCAAGCATCACCACTGGCGCCTCCGATCCGAGGCAAAATAAAATTGGCTAGCAAGTCAGCGCCCCCTGGGAAGTTGTCTAAACAGGTTAGACAAGGGTACGCACTATATCCACGCCCAAACAGCTTGTATAATGTATAATTAGTGAAAGTGGACAGGATGAAGGTGTCTGTGAACTAAATATTGGAAGAAACATCAACAGCTTTGATATTCTAATGACATCACACTTTGTGAAAAATTGTGATCACAAGACACTCATGAGGTAAGTTAACAAGCAGAGTATAACAAAGGTTATGACCAGGAGAACTGAAGCGAACTTTGGCGCTGATTACTAAGACATAGAGGTTATAGAGCTTTTGCCTCCATGGAACAATCAGCAGCAACAAAGCATCAGGAAGTACATCCCAGACTGGAACTGGCCGAACGACAATGAAGAGCCTATAAAAAAAAATCTTCAAAAGTACAAAGATCAGAATTAGTTAGGATATGCTATTTTCCGTGGCCATTTGTGGACATGAAAACTGGACTGTGAAGAAATTGGACTGGAAAAATATTAATGCTGTCCAACGTTTTCGCTGGCAAAGCCTTGTATTGTTGATCAAATCAAGCCTGAACTCTCACTTGAAGTGCAAATGACCAGATCAAAGCTGTTATTCTTGGCATATTGAGAGAAAACAGTTAATTGGAAAAGGCTGCAATGCTCAGAAAGGTGGAAGAGGAAGCGAACAGCCAGAGCCGTGGTGGATCGGTTCAAGGCATCCTGGAGAAATTCCATCTATACAGTCACCACGACCCGGACTATAATTACATGTCGTTATAACAACAATAATAATAATATATGTATTTTATCGTCTCACTGTTTCTTTTTTATACAGCTTTTACCTATAAGTTCCTCACGTGATTCATTATTTTATTTTATCCTGATGCGAGACTCCCTTGATTGCTGCATTCGCGGTATACGTAGCATGTTAAATACTACCAGACACAACGCCACAACTGATGCAGCGCGCTATCTGCAACATCCACAACTCGTCCGGCTTTTGGACCCGGGTGCCGGAGGGAGTCGGCATAAACTTGAGCGCAACTGAGCTAAACGGAATGGAAAGTAAAAACTCTCACATGTTCCGTGTGGAGAGTGGCCCCGGGGGCCTTGTGGGATGAGGTTGCCGTGGCTCAGGCATCAAAGCAAGCCGCATAACCGAAAAACTGCGCCGTGATGTTTCATCACTAGGAACGCCGAAAGCTGAGAGATCGCTATCGTAATCGCTGACTGGAGGTGAGCACCCAGGTACCTGGCTGGCTAACCCTCCGTACAGCGCTAAGGGCGGAAAGCCAGCAGCGGCCAGTCGCCCTTTAAGTCACCGGTTTGGGGACCGACGAGGTGCAAGGCGGAGTTGTCACCGGAGCAACTGAATGGTGCATGTATAGGGCTGCGTCCGTGTCACTAGTCTGGCTTTACATTGTATATCGATGTAAAATGCTAACTGGCTAAGTAACGTAGAGTTAGGGGGGAAATGCCCCACAGATCTCGGGGAATGCGGCCAGTGGCGTATTTATCGCGCCGGCACCAGTCCAAAGATGGCCCGATTCACTCCTTTGAGTTGTTTAATAGTTGCCCTGGATACCTGTCAGACACTGTCGTGTTTACACTCACAAAGTTGGCATTTTGCATGGCAGCTAGGTAGCTAACTGCGGCTAGCTATGCGATGAAGTCTCACCCCGGCGCTTGTTAGGATTCTGCGTGTACATGTCGATCAGGTGTGAAGTGTGAGCCGCCGCCGCCTGGCCGGTTCCTGCGGTGTACATCTGAGGATGAGACCCGCACGGCGGGCGACTCGCCGGCTTCGCGCATGTTACCGGAGCCGCCCTCGCCGGTGTGCTTTTCATGCGACCTCGGGGATGGGCGCAGTGCTCATGGTTATAGGCCCCCCTCAGGACCGTTTCTATGTTTTTCATTCGGAAATGTTCAATGTAACAGTTAAGGTGCATATTTTCCCATTTTTAAATGAATTGTATAGACACTATGACGACTAAAATCAGGATTTGAGTCCTGATAAGGCTTGTTCGCTGGCTAGCAGTAGTTCGAAAGCAATATAAAAACTAGGAAACCGTGTAATTTTCCATATTAGTGGGTATCGCGTGTTTTGTTTTAGTTTTACTCCTTATAACTAAATTAATGCAGATATTCGTATTTACGAAATGCACTGTACCATGTAACCCGACCGTTCAGCCCCGGTCCTGTGGTTATGTTACACACGGAGGGTCTGGAGTATGCAGAATAAGAACATTACCTAGGACGTAATAACCAGCATGTGCTTTATCTACCTGTTTTATCAATTCATAGTTTTTACCCAAAAAACTATTTTCAAAGCAGTAAAAGCAGCATATTTAAAGAAACTATTTTCAAAGGTACAAAACACAACAATGTTCGCGTTTCAACTCTTGCGGACGCTTATTTTTCCGACGGGCACTTCTGTTATTTTTAGAGATTAAAGCTCAAATATTTACTAAAATGTTCTACTTCGAATTGATTCGTGACTTTGGGCATCTTAAGTGGCCCGTATCGAGCACTGGCATCTGCTGATACGTTTGCAGAGGCATCACACCTATGCCTATGTAATATTAGTTTTATGTGAAATTTTCTTAGTAAACGCATTAACATGTCAAATGTACATTGTTGTTAAGCGCATATGTTCTGCGGTTATATTTTAAGAAAAGTACAGGGTAGTTTGCATCCAGATGCAAATGCTGATCCTGACTTCGCTACCCTCTTGAAGTTCGTCGTCTTAGTGTTACTCATAAGCTGAGCAGGAGGCGAGGACTTAGATTTGGCAGTCGAAGTTTGCAGGTTCTTAACATGGAGGGGACTCGCTCTTGTACCCATAAATGGGGGATTTTAGCCTAAAATGCTCCTGCGGAAATCTAAGTGGGTAGAGACTAAAACTGTAATCTGGGGAAGCTGCTCTTGATGCATAAGCATTTGTCTCTCTTTAGTCTTGATGTCTAGCAGTCGGGATTGTTCTGCTGCCATACTGTGGTGCAGCTGCCTTTACCCAACAGCATTTCTCTCACTCTTCTTTCAGCCATGGATTTGGAGCGACAGAAGCGAAGGGAGGAAATCCAGAAAGCGTTGGGATTCATTCAGTGAGCCACCGTTTGCAGTCTTCCTCACCTTTGAGATTCCGTTGCGATATTATGCTTTTGCTGAAACAAGTTTCAGGCTGATTCAGTGAACTTTCTGTACCTTTAGCCAAACAGCGTTAGTATTTATTTTATTTTTTTTACACAACAGGAGATCACTCTCTGCCCTTTTTGAGTCTGTTTATTGCTGGATTCAGATTCAAGGTTTAATCAAATGGTTTTGCCTTCTCTTACCCTAAGTGACATGGTGCCACTTCCACAGTAGCCTCTGATGTCAAGCTGCTCTTCTCACCATGAATTCTCCTTCTCGTCACCTTCCATGTGTCTGTATTTTTCCAGGTCATCCTTGCCGTACCCCGAACCCGAAGGCTATGAGGTACGTTTCCTTAGTGTTGTTTTCACCGACGTCTCTCTGTATTTCTTGTAATATTGCCCTTGGCTAACAGTGCTTTAGTACTCATTGTTAAATAATTCAAGTATTTAAGCAAGATAAAATCTAAAAATTTTACACCACTTGCAGTTCAAGGAAGTCGTAAAAACTTTGTATTTCCCCAGTGATACTAATAATTTTTTATTTTTTTTGCCACTTTGCCTTTCACCTTTGTTTTTTCACCTTTATCTTTCTACTCCCTTTCCTCCCCTCTGTACTCACTTATCTCTTTCTCATCTGTCTCTCCATTTTTCTTTCTCCGATCTCTCTCTCTCTCTCTCTCTCTCTCTCTCTCTCTCTCTCTCTCTCTCTCTCTCTCTCTCTCCCCATCTCACCCTCACACACCACATACAGCCATTTCTGACCCAGATGGTGTGTAACCACCTGGATGAGGGCAACACGGTTTTCCGTGAGGGAGACTGGAGGCAGGCGACGGTGCAGTACAGCGAAGGCGTGAACGTGGCACGTTACGCTCAGGCGGAGGCTCTGCTGATCCCTGTGGCCTTGCTGGAGAGTCTCTACGTGAACAGGGCCGCAGCATATTACAGTCTGGTGGGTTCCCAGTTTGGAACCAGTTTGATCAGTCACTGGAACACAGCGTGCGTTTGTGCTGTGTCACGCATCTTAGCTGACACACAGTGCTACTTAGCATTCGGTGTAAGATGATTTGTTTTTGTAGCCGTGAATGTAATTGTGATTTAGTTACTGCAAAACTAAAGTGCTTTTTCATGTGCTGTTCGTTTTGCTTGTTTTTTGTTATTTATCGATCTTCTATGTACTAAATCAGTGTTTCCCAGTCCAGTCCTTGGGGACTAGCAGATGGTCCATATTTATGCTCCCTCTCAACTCCCAGTAGTGGACTGTTTGGCAGGGAGCAAAAACATGTACCGTCTGCGGGTCCCCAAGGACCGGGTTGGGAAACACTGTATTCATGGTGCAGTGGTGTAGTCATGGTGCAGATATCTGTTCCGAAACTCCTGATGCTCTCAGCTTCAGCACAGTTCTGTTGCAACTTCTATAGCTCATTATCACTGTTCTTTTTTTTTTTCTTTTCTTTTTTGTCAACTCTCTGCTGCTTCCACTGTCCCTTCTGGCACCTGCGCACCGGTGGCCTCTAGGGGGAATACGAGCATGCCATGCAGGACTGTAACAGTGCACTGGCTGTGTCGGAGGGGAGCCGCAAGGCACTCTACCGGAAGGCTCTGTGTCTGCGGGAGCTGGGCCGCCTACGGGAAGCCTACGAATCCAGCATGGGGTGCCTGCTGACCGCCCCTCATGTAAGTGGAAGCCAGGGGCATGATAGGATTTTGGGAGGAGGAGGGGTGGAAGCCAGGGGTATGATGGGATTTTGGGAGGAGGAGGGGTGGAAGCCAGGGGCATGATGGGATTTTGGGAGGAGGATGGGTGGAAGCCAGGGGCATGATGGGCTTTTGGGAGGAGGATGGGTGGAAGCCAGGGGCATGATGGGCTTTTGGGAGGAGGATGGGTGGAAGCCAGGGGCATGA
>JAODJX010000097.1:6482765-6496519 GCA_026776945.1 Isichthys henryi
GAAGCCAGGGGCATGATGGGATTTTGGGAGGAGGAGGGGTGGAAGCCAGGGGCATGATGGGATTTTGGGAGGAGGAGGGGTGGAAGCCAGGGGCATGATGGGATTTTGGGAGGAGGAGAACCTGGAACGACACACTAGGTTGTGTATTCATGTCCATACATTATTTAGTGGAATTGTCTGTCCTGGAGAGAAAGATGGAACATGTGAAAGCTGCGATCTTTCCTTACAGGGATAAAGTACAGTGATTCTGTTCGGTTCTAAATGTCTAATTCTGATTCTTCGATAGAAACGGTTCCAAGCCAAATGACAGTTGGTGGTACCTCGTTGTCAGTAGAACAAGGGCAATAAAGTAACAGCTGTCACTGGTGAAAATCAGACTGTTCATTTTATCATGAAATGGCACCAGGAACCCAAAGAATTTCTTGGGGATAGAATTTGTAGTAGCTGTCCAGTTAGGGAGGCTTCCTCCCAGTGAGGCGCAGTGCTGCGCAAGGCTAAGAGACCCCGGGACCTGAGACCTGCAGCTTATCACACGGGAGCGTCGTTACAGTGAGGCAGTGCTGTAACACGAGCAGCCAGGGGTGCCGAGCCATCAACGGTACCTGAAGGGATGGACCGTGACTGTTTATCTGACCGGCAGAGGATGGTTCTTGACACGCGGGCCGGCCAGGCGTCCTGTCAGATGGAGGCAGGGCGGCGTGGATGACAGGAATAGAGTTAAGCGCTCGCTGATGGGCTCACCAGGTCTGCCATTGTCCTGCCTTTCCCCAGGACCAGCAGGTCAACGAGTTGGCCCAGGACTTGGCCAGCAAGTTGGGTCTGAAGGTGCGGAAGGCCTACATCAGCCCACAGGTGGGGCCCTCGTCACCTGCTAGCGTGTTTTGGTTTTTAAAATTTTGCCTGGTGCAGTGAGTAGAAGATGGATGATAGACACTGTGCCTGTGAGGACGCTGTGTAATCCTGCGCCTTTGGTGGTCCCTGCTCGTCTCCACAGGCAGAGTCTTCTGTAGCGGGGGTGGACGCCAACGGGAACTTAGATGCTACTGCAGGGGAGGCGAGTGCTCGAGGCCTAACGGCTTAATATACCATTTTAAAGTATGTGATGTACACTGATGAGCTAAAGCATCATAACCACAGTTGATTACTATCTTTTAAAAATGGTGCGTCTCAAGATCTGGGATATATTAGACTGTAAGATAACATTCAGTTCTCGCACAGAAGGTAATCGCCACAGTTTACAGTGAGCATTCCACAAGCTTTGCCGTTTCAGAGATGCTATGACCCAGTCGTCTGAACATGATATGGTCCTTGGCAAAGTCACTCAGATCTTAATCCTTGCTAATTCCTTCTGCATTCAGCATGTCAATTTATTCCCTTTATGATGGCGATCATGTTCTGGCTCATCGGCGTATGTTATGCATTAGTGTGTATGTTTCCACCTGTATGTGTATATACCAAGGACCACTATTTCAATGAAGGGAGATTAGTTTTATATTGAAGAAATTCCTTGTGCCTTGGTGGAGTTCAGACTGAGGAATGACTCTTTCTGTCCCTCTTTATTGTAGATTTCAGCTAATGGTCTGGAGTCTTTAAATGGATTAGCATCAGGTATGAACGCTGTCTGAAATGAACTCTGTCTGTACAGAAACCACTTTTCAATCTGATGGAAGTGACAAAGGAGTCTCTCTTTTTTTTTTTTTTCTTTTTCTTTCCATCTCCCTCCCTCTGCCTCTTTAGAGGACAGTGCCCAGTGCATCCCCGCCCCCCTGGCCACTCCCATCCCAGTGAGCGACGAGCCTTCGTCGCTTCCAGTAACCCCCATGCCCCCCGAGGACCCGCCCGAGAGCCCGGGGCAGGTGTCCTTCTCGGTGCCTGTGTCGGAGCACCTGGGCGAATGCGAGGTGATTGGTGACGAGCTGGACGGCCTGCTGGACTGCATTCCTAAGGGGGCGGAGGTCAGTGTGAAGTCACTAAGTGTCCTTACAGGCTAAGGAGGACATAAGACTCCAAATCCCATGGGATTCATTCCCCTGTTTATTCCCCTGTCGTCGTGGTAAATATCAGGCCAGCTTGCACCTCTTGATGACATCAGATTAAAGCGTCTTTTGAAGTTGAGACCTTTTACAGATGGATTTAGCTGATGGAGTGTGAATGTGTTCCCCAGATAATGGAGCTGACTTTACCAAACCGTGTGCAATACGTTATAGGAAGTCATGTATTTTTAATTGTATTTTTGTCAGTATGTTGTTGCACCACTTATACATGTCCTGTGCCTTGCGTTTCTCCCTCACACGTGCTCCCTGTTCTCTACACTTTGTGACCTTTGACACTGGCTGACTGGTATTTTTCCGTATGGTGGCATATGGTTTGTTACATCTGGAAAGTTCTCTGGACTCGTGCTGGCATGCGTCCTTGGCTGTAGCGGCCGTACAGACCTTATCTTTCCCGAGGGCCCCGGACAGGATTGAAACACTGAGGCAGACTCTTGTAGTTCTCCCAGATCCCAGAATGCACTTCACATTATCACATGTTTCATTCCTCCGCTGTTTTATCTATTATGAAGTAAATCACTACGGAACTCCAGAAAAATCCTGCCTTGTTATACATCTACACCCTCTCCCTTTAGTAATAACCCCCCCCTCCCTTCCAGAGCTCCGTCCAGGGTGCCATTCCCACCAACCTCCCCAACACAGTGGTGGGTCTCCGCCCCACCTACCCTGCCAGCCTCCCGGCCCCCTCTCCGCAGTTGCCCCCCGCCTTTTTCACCTCGGCCGTGAACACGCTCAACGCGCTGGACTCCTTCTCCAGCCTGGGCTCAGGCGACACCCCCGTGCAGGTGCTTGACACCCTGGACTCCTTCACCCCAGGCCTGAGCGCGTCAGGGATGGGGGCCGCAGAGGCGGGGGGCCTGGACTCCCTGTCAGAGTTCACTCTGCCTGGTGGGTGAGGCCACATGCTCATTTGTTTTAGGATCAAAACATGATTCCATTTTCTCCTTGTTAAGAGTCATCTTGATGTCTTCTGTGTCTCCAGGAGGTAGAATCTCTCACGGTTTCATCCCTGGACTTGGCAACAGCAGCTCCACTCACTCCGTAAGCATGTGCACACACCCTGCTGCCAGGATGACCCCCCAGACAGTCGTTTTTCGGTCAGGGGGAATGAGCTTCTTGGCTGGGGTGTGTCCTGACATTCCCAATCCTGCTTGTTTTTCTGCAGTCGGCTTCCTTTGCACGTAACTTGGCAATATGACAGCGACTTGTCTTAAATACCAAAGGTCATTGTCATACAAAACTTCCTGCACTTGAAATTTTCTTGATTGGTGTCTGGGACTCTCTTATCTTGATATCAGTGTGTCAGGTGACAGGTCTTCATCATCCTCACCTCTCTCTCTCCCCCCCCCATTCCTAGAATGGCCCAGTAACCACAAACCTCTCTCTGCTATCCCGTAACCCCTTGGCTGCCACCCATGAATTCAGGCAGGCCTGTCACGCCTGCTACAGCCGTGTAGGTACGTTACAGAGCTCCACAGCGCCTCCTAACCTGTTGGAGTGGAACTGTGTGTTCTAGTGACTGCAGGAAGCTACCATATCTTAGCGGTAAAAGCTAACAATGATGATCCTGCCTCCTCCCCCCAAACAGAGACCACAGAGTGTATCAATGTCACTGTTAATCTGAGAATCTTTTTTTCTAACCCTCGTGCATTTCAGCTGCTCACCTTTTTTTGTTCCGTATGTTGTCCTCATACATGCCGTTCAGTGTTTCCTTCCAGCTTCACACCTGTTTTAAGATGAAACAGATGGGTGCCTTGTGATACTTTCCGTAGGTATGCAGGTTGATAGATTTAGCTTTATTATACTCAGGTAAGGATTTGCCTGTTCATTCACTTTTCTTCTCGCTGGTCCGATTACTGACTCCTGTGCTGGTCCCACTACAGGTCCGCGGGTAATGGACTATCAGTACCAGCCAGAAGTGGCTCACCGCTGCAAGCGGGACATCCTGTTATGCCGCATTAAAGGGTCGGATGACCCAAGCTGGAAGAGGATCAGGCCGCGTCCAACGAGAAACAACTTCCTGGGAGCTTTCGTGCTCTGCAAAGGTACGGCCCCCCTTTACGGTAAACGCCGGATCGCCGGCCACGTGCCCCACAGAGCTCCAGCTCATCACCTGCACCAGAGACGTGCCGTTTACCTTTTGTCTTCATGGCTGCCGCTTTTATCCAAAGCAGCCATCTGTGCCAGTCTATGTTGGGCATTTTCACTGGGACAGTTCATGGTAAGACGTAAGCTCAAGGCCACTACTGGGAAGTCTTTAGGGCTGAGCCCAAAAAGTGAATATCTCCCCTGCTGTGACCCCTATTGTTTTAAAGGTTAACATTTCCATAAGTGACACTGCTCTTTGACGACTTTAATCCCTCTGGAACCTGTCGTTTCGGGTAAAACACAAGGTATCGAGGTACCAGCTGGTGACCCACCCCCATCTCACTCTCAAATACAAATCCTGTTTAGCTAATACTTTGTAAATGACCTCTTGAATAAAGTTCCACAAATTTAGTTATTTTATGCGAGTAGGTGAACTGAACGGCGGAATAGCAGTGGCCTTTGCCGTGCTTCTCTGCTGCTATCTTACCCTGTCTGTACCCTGTCTATCCCTGTGTGACTCCTCTCCATACATCAGAGGTGCAGGAGCACCAGGAGTGCAAGTATGGGGAGAACTGCACCTTCGCCTACTGCCAGGAGGAGATTGACGTGTGGATGCAGGAGCGGAAGGGCGCTCTGAGCCGGGAGCTGCTGTTTGACCCGCTGGGCAGCACCGAGAGGCGGGCACTGAGCGTCACACGGCTGCTGCAGCTACACCTGGGCATGTTCATGTTCCTCTGTGAGGTACAGGCGCACTCACAAAATTCATAGTCTCAGTTTTGCAGTGTGTATGTGGAGAACGTTCTAGAGATTCAGGATAACCCTAGTGGAGGACAAAGGCTCATGGGTGAGATTCAGCCTGCGAAATGGTTTTATACAGCCTGTGACATCTTTTTTAATACAACCCACAGATCAATCTTTTGTTTTCCACAGAGAATTTTAAAAAATCTATGTAAATGTCATTCTGCTAATCAGTGCTGCCAAGCTTGATGAGTTTCACGACTAGCAAACTGCTAGCGAAACTACGACATCGGTGCATCACTGGAAGCAGAATCTTTGTTGCCACGTGACCATGGCCAGTGAAAACTGATGTAGACGCAGCCTGCTACAGTTGGAGACAACATGACACTGGACAGTTAGCAATTAGCATAGACAGAGAGTGAATGCAAGATAGAAGATGCATACAGGTCAGCGGGTGTCTGAAAACATTGTACTCCTCTGTGATGTAAAAAGAAAATGTTTGTCTTGCCAACACATGCAGTAAAAGGTCCGGAAAAAATTAGATGGATTAAATGTAATTTGTTTTCAAAGTGTCGTGGTCTGATAATTGTAAAAAATCATCTAACTGAATGATCCATCTTGACCAAAAGTTCCCACAACCATAAGAGGCATTTAAGCTGAATGTTTCCCGTTTGCCCTCCCTGCAGGAGTGTTTTGACAGTAAGCCCCGAATCATTAGCAAGCGCAGCAAGGAGAACCTGGCTGTCTGCTCCAACCTCACTGCCCGGCATCCCTTTGATGACAACAAGTGAGGCTCCTCCCCTTCAGCCGGCCACGCCCCTCAACAGCCACCAGTCAACAAACTCTACGAGAGTAACCCTGTTATTGCAAATAGAGCCATAGTCCAGATCATTTACGCCAGGTGTCACATAAGAGACTCACACACATAGTTTTAATTACGGGTGAGGAATCCCCTGGGTGCCCCATGTGTCAAAGCTCTTTCTCACTTAAGCTCATTTTTCAGCATTGTTGCTCTCTTAATTCCATTAGACAAACGCATCTTCCTGTCAGTATTTTGGTTTTACTAGGGTTAAACCAAAGTTCTAGATTGTATAGCTTGTAGGTAGTCCAGGTTTGCCGTCGGTGTGTTTTTACGTTCCCAGATTATTTGTTTTTCAATCATTATATACTAGGGTTCGCTTTAGCTGCTTGCCTGGCATGAAAACCCAAACAGTCGTTAATCAGCCTGGTGCACTATTACCTTTATAGTGGTGACATTCTTCATTTAGCTGATGCTATTATGCAGAATTGCCTATGATATCAGGGTTTTGAATGAGACACACGGGACGGCTAGTGACCTGGAGCACTCAGCTTATTAACCGAGCGGCGCTAACGCAGTCTGCTCCGTAATGGTGCCCCGTCCCCCGCAGGTGCCTGGTACATGTGGTGCGTTCGGCTCACGTGCGCTACTGCAAGGTGCGGCCGCTGCATCCACTCTGCCAGTTCGACGTGTGCCGCCACGAGGTGCGCTACGGCTGCCAGCGTGAGGACAGTTGCTCCTTCGCCCACTCCGTCATCGAGCTCAAGTGCTGGGTGCTTCAGCAGGACACAGGTGAGAGCGTGGGTTCGTGCACATGCGCAGAGGTCACACGCAACGCTGACCTCACTAAATCGCTGCTTCCGCTCTCCTAGTTCAGCTACGATGCTGATCTGGCTCATTCATGTTTCCTTCATCTTTTTAATCCACTATTATTTGAGCGCCAATCTAGTGGTTGTTATTGCTGTTTTATAGCCTGGATTCCTCAGCTGGATGTAACTATCCTGTCAACTGTATTAGGACCCCTGTGACGATAAAGTGTATTTTATTAGACTTCTAGATCATTAGACTTTATTAGAGTTTTAGTGTATTTAATCGCAAAAACTTGATGCATGTAGTATTTAGCTTGAAATATATTTTTTTGTGCATTTTTTTTTTTATTTCATTTTTACAGGGCATCATTATTTACCCATTTTGTTATCAATCTATTTTGCATATTTTGCATCTTTTGGTGCTATGGTGTGTATCCTGTTTTATCTGCTTCCTGTATCTGCATGAGTAATTGACAACCTAATTGTCATGTCAGTGTCTGTCGCTCTCATGGCATTAAACCACCTCACCTTAAACTACCCACCTTATTTGAATGTGATCTCTTTCAGTTTCTATTACGCTAGTGCACATGTCTTTGTACACGTGCACATGCACAGACTACCGTATCGCTTGACTGTCTCATGCGCGAGGGAGGCCCTTGGCCATTGATGACACGCACCGCCTCCCTGTCTGTGCAGGAATCACCCATGAAGAGATGGTGCAGGAATCCAAGAGGCACTGGCACAGGCTGGAGCGGAACGCACAGCGCCAGAAGGTCAGCGGGGGGGGTGGCCCTCGGCAAAGAGTGATTCAGATTATTTAAAACGAAAATTAAAAACAAAACGACTTCGTTAGCATCTTTGGTGTTAAGCTGTCAAATGCATGCTTGCGCACAACCTGCCTGATGCATAGCAGGCGTAGGGTCTGCTACACTGTCTTTGAAGTGGTTAAATGGCATTAATTTGCTTTTGGAGGTCCTGAAATTGCTATTTTTCCTCTGCGCTAGTTCTCCGTTTCGCCCTATTTTCCCTGCTTTGCAGCATCGCTGTATTGATGCGAGTTCGAGAGTTTAGATGTGTATCTGCTTGGCAGATGTTTGCATACAATCCACAGCTGGACGCAGTTCTAAAACCATCTGGTTGAAGTTCAAGAAGTCCAGTAGCTCGGACGGCCAGGCAGTTCTTTAACCGAGCTGTGACCTTTTCTGTCTCTGTTGGGGAACTAGCCTGTGCACAACCCACACCCCAGCAGCGGAGGAGGTAGAGGCGATGGTATCAGCGGTGGAGGAGGAGTTGGAGTCGGCGGGGGGAAAGGTCGAGGGCTAAACCTGAAGATGAAGTTTGTGTGTGGGCAGTGCTGGAGAGACGGCCAGGTGAATGAACCAGACAAGGCGCTGAAGTACTGTACGGCCAAGGCCCGTCACAGGTGAGGAGAGTGTCCAGGAGGGGATGCTGTGGTTGGGACCTGGCATTCTGTTTCAGGCCTCCGCTTTCCTCCGTTCCTTACCTCCTCCTTTGTGTGTGCCCAGTTGGACGAAGGAGCGCCGGGTACTGCTGGTCAAGTCCTTCGACAAGAAGAAGTGGGTGGTGGTTCGACCGCTTCCGTTTTCACGTACCTACCCTCAGCAGTATGACGTGAGTGTGCCTCGTGTCGGGGGGGAGGTGCAGGGACCCTCATCAGAACATGATGCCGTTTTAATAAATTATTTTCCAGCCCAGGATTTATTGCCGGTTGCATTTAGATGCTGGAAGACGCAAGGTTTAATGAGATGCTTATTGAGGTGTTTTTTTTCCTACTCATACACTGCGAGAGGAATGGAAATTAATTCCTTTGCCTTCCACGGTTTCGCTTCAGGGTGCAGGAGTAAGACAAAGAAGCCGTAAACCAAATAACAAAATCTAGTAAAGGCATGATTCTCCCGGAAGCCTTTCTGATGTTCAACCCGATGCAGCCGCAGAGCGATGGCCCCCTTGGGTGTGTTATTCCATGTTTCCCCAGGATCTGTGTCGCTGGATTTGGAGTAATCTGACCTGCCGCGTGTGACCGCCTGTGCCTCGTGCCTCCTCTGGCCCTCTTGTTAATCCTTCCTTGCTACGGGCGTGACTGCACTGTGACAGCCTGCTGACAAATTAGCCTGTGAGGGAGCATGCGGTTGGCTGCTGCGGCGAGTGTAAGCGTGTGTGGGTCATTCTGTCCCCAACCCCCCTTTCAGATGTGCGTCCACGTCATGAAGCAGAAGAAGTGCCACTACATCGGAAACTGCTCCTTCGCCCACAGCCTGGAGGAGAGGGATGTCTGGACCTACATGAAGAACAACAGCCGTGAGCTTCACGCCTTCTTACTCTCCATCTGTGTCTCCAGCCTGATTCTTCTGCTTCCATAGTCACTGTCGTCAAGGCCTCTGTGGCACACTGTTGATGGTTACACATATCAGCAAGTAGTATTGACACCCCTCCCTCCCCCCGTATAGTGAGGGACATGCAGCAGATGTACGACATGTGGCTGGCGCTGACCAATCAGAACAGACGGCCAGATGACACAGTGCTGACCCCGCCCCCAGAGGAGAAGCAGATCTCCATGCCGACCGACTACGCTGAGCCAATGGTGAGCGGCTAGGCGAGACCGCCCCGACGCCGATGGCCAGCATCAGGGCCCCTGACAGCAGTGAGTCATAACAAGGGTGGCTTCGCCGGTGTATGTGACAGCATGTGATGGCATGTGACGGCAGCCACAGTCTTACCCGGGAAACTCAAAGGAATCCTGCAGCTTAATTGTCCTGAATAGAAAAAGGGTTGAAATGCGGCCATTCCCTGCAGCTGCTGAAGGTCACCTGACCCCCGAGGATATCCCAGTGAATGGTCTCTTGTCAGTGCTGTTCGCCAGTTTTGTAAGACTCGTTCCTGAGGAACAAGGAGGAAATGGGAGGAAATGCAAGCCTGGTGCTTTGTTAGTGCTGGAATGACTCGGTTATTTTTCCCTCGTGTGCAAAATTTTAATACTAGGTGTGTATGTGTCTATATACAGTAATGCAGTGTTTCCTGTGGACCCCCCACGTTTTTGCTCCCTCCCAATTCCCTGAGAGTTTGGTGGGAGCCAAAACATGGACCACTGGGGGTCCCCAACACTGCTGAAACACTGCTGTAAAATATATTTGTATGGAATATTCTTAATATCAATGCAGGATAGAGCAGTATGTAGTCTTTCTGGTCTGGTCTTTCTGCGTTTTACTGAATATTATTGTCTATTTCTAGCTCTTACATATGACCTACAGTATAGGTCTCTCCATGGCTGCCTTTTCCATATTTAATTTGGTGCGTATCGGTGTCTGAACGCTGCCCGTTTCTGTGCTATTTTGTGCCTTTTCCCTCCCCAAATGGCACACCAGGGCGCCCGGCCTCATGGCCGCAGTGTTGGCAGCCCCATCAGAGAGCATGTGACCGCTTGTCTCTGCGTGTTAGGGGGAACTTGCGTTTTGCGTGTCACACAGTGTGTCCCTGTGTGTCCCAGAGCGGCTTCCACTGCCGCCTGTGCGGGAAGCACAGCAACAGCGAGCGTCAATGGCAGCAGCACATCTCCTCAGAGAAGCACAAGGACCGCGTGTTCAGCTGTGAGTGCGAGGGCGAGGCTGAGGCTGAGGCCGAAGGCGGGGCTGAGGACGAGGATGAGGGCCTAACCTGGAGACACCGCTTCCCTGGGCCGCACTTCCTGCTCTGCCCCAGGTACCCGCCCATCCTGGTCTAGCTGTAAACCAGGGGTCTCCGACTCTGGTCCGGGATAGGTTTTCTATCCTACCCGGGTTCTGATGAGCCATACCTGTTCCTGGTATTTACCTGAGAACAGGTGTGGCTCATCAAAAGCCAGGTATGATAGAAAACCTACTGGATAGTAGCTCTCCAGGACCGGAGTTGGAGACCCCTGCTGCAAACCTTCCCACAGCCCTCCTCTGAGGCTAAAAGTGTATAAATGCTTAAAACCTGTACGACGGCGCCTCTGGAGAACCTGAAGAGACCCCGCCCCAATGCATGGAGTTCTGTTTGTGAACAGCGGGGCAGCAGGGGGAGTGGGGGGGGGGAGCATACCGCTCCATGAGCGACGAGTGGAAATTCCCGTTGTTTCTCTCCGCTCACATGCTCTGGTGGCAGTACTAATGCAATGAACTGGTTTCTTTAATAGCAGTTTAAGGAATCCCTTCAGTCCTGTTTTCCACCCCAACTTGCTTCCTTTCATCCTGGTTAAGTCAGGACTGCTGCTGTCATGGGGTTTGAGAACACAAATGCATTCTTAGTCGAGGTTCCAGCATGGGCCGTGCCGTTTTGCCCTCGAATGAGGTCCTCTGCCAGTATCTGTTACGGTAATGAGTGTGAATGAGTTTTGTTAAACAGTATATTGATCTTTAGCGGGGAATTATTTTCAGTGATTGTTCAAGGATGGCTTTGTATCGGGATGACCCCAGACTGACCTCAGGCTCTGTGCAGTGCATCTGGGAGGGGTTTCTCCATGAGAATAGCCCGGTCAGTCATGATTCATGTTGTTTGACATTTTACTGTAGGTCTAAACTTTCAGATATCAAAGCACACATGTCTCATCCAAAGAGCAGGCTGCAGCCAGCTTCGCTGCAATCCGCCGCCGAACGCTAGAGCTACTGTTGCATGCGTTTTTTTTAATTTTAAGAATGCGTGCACACTCAATCCTGTCTTGGGTTTTAATAACATGTTAGTAACCAGAGCCATACGTTAGATATTTATGTGGTGGTGTCTGTGTTTCCGATGGGCAGGCTGGATGGTGCTTGTGCCGATGGCGTGAGCTGCGACTACGCCCACAGCGAGGAGGAGTTGGCCGAGTGGAGAGAGAGGCGGGACTTCCTGCGGCGCAAACTGGCCAAGGCCCGTGACGACATGCTGATCGCCCCCGGCGACTGTGACTTTGGGAAGTACAACTTCCTGCTGCAAGACTGAGGCAATGCCTGAAAAAAAGACACACACACACACACACACACACACACACACACACACACACAAACACACACACACACACACACACACACACGCTGCAGACATGGAGAATGGGCAGGCAGTAGATATTCACATGTACACACACCGAATCAAGTTTGTATGTGTGCAGACAGTTTATTCATTCTGGGCAGCTGTCATTTTTATTTCTCTTCCCGCATGCCCTCTGGCTGTGGTTCTCTCTCTCGGTTCTATCCCGCAGAACCCAGAAGCCACACTGATACCCAGCAACCTCCCCCCCCCCCCCATTTCACAAAACACCCAGCTTTCTCTGAGCGTTGGCATAAAGGCTGGTCGCCCTCAGCCTCCCCTCTTCCTCGCCTCTTGTGCTTCAGGCGCGGTTGTCGATTGCAAGGAACCTCAAAGCACAGAGGACTGTGGTTTGTTTGTTTATTTTTGTTTGTTTTTCAGCTGACCTTTGGGTAGCTTGGTCCTCTATGGGATTCTGCCTCTCTTAAGCTATTGAATGGGTGGGACGTTCATCCGGCATTTTTTGCTTATTGATGGAGGAGCTCATTTTCTAACTACTAAAGCACATTGGAAGGAGGTGGAGCCGTCTTGCTGTATGGAATGGACTACTACATCTTTTGTAATG
This sequence comes from Isichthys henryi, assembly GCA_026776945.1. Classification (NCBI taxonomy): domain Eukaryota; kingdom Metazoa; phylum Chordata; class Actinopteri; order Osteoglossiformes; family Mormyridae; genus Isichthys; species Isichthys henryi. The sequence continues at coordinate 6,494,853 of JAODJX010000097.1, forward strand.
TTTTATGGTTCTTTACCTGATAACGAACAAGTCATGCTGAAAGTTTTATGTAGCGGTTAACTGTGATCTATATAGACAGTAACGTACAGTGAGCTGGGAATTAGAAGGGAAAGAAATCGCAAATTGCGATGTACTGCAGAAGAGCATCACAGGCCGTAACATCAGGTATGTTGTGACCTTTTTGGACAGTGACAGTGGCCTGCCTTATAGAGTCCGTGAAGAATGAGCTGGGTTCGTGGGGGGGGACACTCCTATTGGGGGAATAGGATCAGAGGCAGAGCTCAATATGCTATAAGTCCCTCAAACCCCGCCTTAGAAACATACCGTCTCTTTGGCAGCAGTAGGGGCTTTGGCTTCAATGTGGGTGGAGTTTAGTGGTGGGGCGGGGATATGCAAATATCGGCACACAGGAGCCAATGGGCTACCCTGCAAGCAGCCTGCTGTGGAGGATGGTGCAGGAGAGGTGGGTTATGGGTACCCGTGATGTGCCCTTATGTATAAGTACACATTCATAAAACGCAATGCTTTAATGCATATCGCTAACTGTCACATCCTTCCACATGCTCAACAAGAACATATATATATTTTTATATAGATGTATGTCTATATACTTAAGCATAATACAAGCATATAAATATTTACAGAATCAGTATACTAATGGTATTTGATATCTTGGCCATAAAGCTTAAATGAAGGTATAACGATTAACCCTGTATTGATTACATAGTACCTCTTGTTATTGAGCTGTGCTATATTAACTGTATCGCTAAATTAGATTATTAGTAATTGTGCTTCTGTGGGGGTCATTCCAGAAACTGGTTTTGATGATTTGGTCTTGTGTTACTGACCTCACTGACATGGCTGGTAGGATTAAGCTGAAGGAGGAAAGGGTCTGTTGATTTCTATAAGTGCTGTGTGTTTTTGCCCTGAAGGAAGCGCAAAAATTTGGTTATATCCAGCCAAAAAACACAAGAGTATCATGTGGATGCAGCTTCAGCTTGTGGCTGGGAGCCGACCCTGAATTACTATAACATGGATCTATAGTGAATTTTGATATATTCTTAGTCCCCCCCCGTTACTGGGGTTAATGGAACAGTCCGCAATATGGCAAATCAGGGCCTGTGGGGAATGGTACGTTGAGGAATCTGTCTATCACCAGCGAACCAATTAGAGTTGTGTATATAAAGAAGAGGCGGACCCTTTTCTGGAATGGCCCAGGTATATGCTTCATTGAGGGACCTTATTACTATTATAATTACAATTATGCGATTGCTGTTACAATTTCTGTTCTATTATATGTTCTCTGGAATTGATATGTATACATTAATTGTCATAACTCTATATGTATCAATGTATGAGTATAAATTTATAGAGTAAATAGATGTTTATGTATGCGCATGTTAAAATTTTCTGTCAAGGAAGGCAGGCAAAGTGAGATGCTGTGTTGAAGATTGACGCTGAAGGGCAGTTTGAGGTGCAAAGTTTCAGTTGAGTCTTTTTATATTTTTTTTTAATTTTCGCAGAACTGTGAGGTAGTAGAAGCCAGTGTAGGTATGGCGGGGGTGGTAACGCTTTGGGGGGAAGTGAAGTGATGCTCACGTCTCAGCGTCGGGTGAGGGTGGGGGTCGTGCTCTGGGGGGGGCGCGCCCGCCGCGCCCCCCCCGCAG
>JAODJX010000097.1:6497429-6516288 GCA_026776945.1 Isichthys henryi
CCCCCCCCCCCCCCCCCCCCCCCCCCCACCCCCCCCCCCCCCCCCCCCCCCCCCCCCCCCCCCCCCCACCCCCCCCCACCCCCCCCCCCCCCCCCCCCCCCCGGGCCCCCCCCCCAAACTTTTGCCATGCAGTGTCTTTAACCTCAGCGCTGGATGGGTGCATGGATGCTTTGGAAAGAAGGATGTTTGACTGAAGATAGTTAGGGCTTGCAGGATTTTCCATCAAGTTTGGTAATAAGTGTTTGTCTGCTGGCTCAAGTGCAGGATCTCGAAGAAAGAGCAGATCTTTGTGTATGTGCATGTGTGCATTGAGAGACTGACATATTTTGGGATCACAGTCCTCTCCTTCCTCTAGGGCTGATGGCACGATGCCTTTTACATTCGTACTTTGACTTCCCAGAGCTTTACTCTCCTCAGATGAAGGTCTGTAGGTTAACCAACCCATGCACACACTGATCAACTCAATTTCGATGTTCTTTTGTGTTGTTAAAGTCTGGAGAATGAGTATGAACAAGGAGTTCACCAGCTGAAATGAAGAAGCCCTTCTTTTTACTGTACTGTATTTTTAAACCCCTCTCCTTCTCTCTTTGGATGAAAATAAGTAAATGACCATGGACCAAATCTTATGAAAATGTTTTAACAATAAACAGACACTGTTTTTGAAAATGTGATTTTTCTCCATCTCTTTTTCTCAACTTTACCACACCCCGGTGTCGAAAGCTTGGGAAACTACTGTACGGCGTATTGGATTTGTCTGCTTTCACGACTAACTTCCTCTGTTTCGGACACTAAAATACACTGATATCAATTCTCTTCTGGTTTTATGTCGAGATCACTGAACTATGGGCAGCGAACATGTCTGCTTTGCGAAGCGGAATTAACGTTATTGGTCAAACCCCATTTAGTCCAGTATAATTAACTTTATTACTTTATCCTGCTCAATAAATCCCTGCATTTGACAGTAAGATGACAGTAACACACAGGAAATGCGAAGTGAATTTTCGGGTTAAATTTGGTCAGCGTGCAAGAACAGTAAACGGCAGTAAGTTGGGCAGAAATCTGAAATGGATGTTTGACCGAAGATATAGTTAGCTTTCCGGGGGAGGGCAGACGTGGGACAATTGATGCTTAACTGCCCGTCAGGACCACAAAATGAGTTTGCTGAAAGGGGGAAAAAATGCAAATTTTATTTGTAAATACATGGCCTCTCATTGGCATCATGGATCTTATTGATTTCAAATCTTTGTAAAATACGCAGTTTGCATACTGTGATAGTCTATTGATCAACTCCACAAAGGAATGCGAATAGCCTGCTCCTCCGTACTGAGCCCCGTGGGTGGCGCTGAATGCAAGCCGCATCCACATAGGGTACAGACGTTCACTTAAAGTTAGACTCGGCATTTAAATAACCAGGGTGCTACATCTACCAAATCAGTGCCATTTACATGCTAAAAATCCTCAAAACTGGATATAATTATTTAATCTTTTTCAACAAGAAATCTGAACATTTAATATACACCGAAACTTTTACACCACTGGAAACAGTCTTTACACCAAGACCACCTTCTCAACTCATTCATACTTCTTAAATCGAATACTCCTGTTCTCAAAGACATGGTCAACCCCCTAAAATCATGACACCGCCCCTAGTTCACTTGTCACGTGAAAATCGTAAGCAATATTATCACACTATAATAAAGTGTATCTTAGTGTGAATAAATCCTTCGAGACCTTTACACAAACACCATTCACATTAAAGAGATCACGTTAAACATACTTTTCTTAAAGTGAAAGTGAACTGCGGTGTACATACATAATAGTCAGAACAGCTCGGAATTGTCAGTTTAATTCGACCAGTAGGTGGTTTCGTAACCACGCGCGTAGTTTGTTTTGGCGTTAGGTAACGAAGCACATGTCGCCCTAGAGGCACTTTCCGCCGGACACGCGTCGCAACCAATCATATGTCTCACCTGCAGCAATAGTGATGATCGCAGACACTCATTGGTCAGTTCTCTGCAGTTCGGCGTCTCGGAGGCGTGGTTAGATAACTGGGATTCGCATGAAGCCTTGTGATCGTGATAGATTAAACTCAGATCTGCGTTAAAACTCTCAGAAAGAAGTACGTGAAGTTTTTTGATTAACAGCAACCAGCGGGAAATCACCGTTTTTCATTTTCTGATGCTGAAGTGCCATTTCTTGGTTTCGTCGCTGATATCAAGATAAACAAAATAAGTTGTCGGAGATGTATTCTTCCACCAGAGATGTCATCCACGGAGTCACAAGTGACATCCCAGAACTTTTTAAAGCTCTGCTTGATTGCCCCTTCGCTGTACCAAACCTATGCCCCGACGGTAAGCATGTGTCCCACAATTACTGCCTTAACAGTTTTGATTACTATGAGCAACAGGTCACAGCGACGTCGCAGTAGCCAGTTTGATGTGGTTTACATTTGCCTGCAATTGCGTCTGTCATCCCGGGGTCTAAATCGAACAGAGAAGTTAACAGAATTAAAGTTTGCAGCCACCCAAACACATACAATATTGAAATAGAATGTTTTAATTGTCGTTCTCATAGTAATAAAACCTGCCTCGTGCCCATTGCTTCCAGGATAGGCTCCGGACCACCCGCGACCCAGTAAGGATAAGCGGTTTGGAAAATGGATGGATGGATGATGTTTGTTACAGATACAGAGCAAAATGTACTTAGAAGCCACGTTTTTTAACCAGTCATCAATATTATAAGTAATAACAGTCCGTGATGAACAGCTTTGTAGTTGTGAACATAGAACTATTCCATAACATTCTGTGCTAATACTTTGTTTTTAATTTGGCGACTTTCACGCTGAATCACTGTCAGATACCCCAGTCTGATAGTCTCATTTCATCTGTACGAACGCATACACATTTGTAGGTTTTTTTGCATTGAGTCAACAAGTTTATGAATAAAGTGCAAGGTGTCCAGCGCATTGGGAGACACTGTCATACCCAAATACCAGTATAACACACACGTGTAATATAATAGTGATAAAATTGCCATTTTGGAATAACATTGCGTGCGAAAATGAGCAATGTATTTGGTTTGGAATACGGCGAGTTCAAATACTAACGTAAAAGTGAAATAAGATACTCATAAAGCGGTCTATTATTATGATCGTTCCGTAGATACCGCTACCAGATCAAAAACTAATCAATATTTTCACCTAAAGAAAAAAAGTTGGTGCTACCCTTTCGACACCCAATGTCGTCTTCCTCCAATCGACTGACCAGTAGGTGGTGCTGTTTCATTGTCTGAGGTGGTGCGCTGAAGTTCCCATATGTATCCTAGAAATTCAGAACTTTCTACAATCCCACCGTTTAAGTCATGTATATGAAAACAACTGACCACACATTTTAATTGGTGGTCTGCATTGCAAATTATGTACACATGCACATTGAATAACTTTCGCTACTTCATTTTAATTTTATGTGAATCAAGTAGTTAACACACGCAAATATTAATATTCTGGATATAATCAACACTTTAACTGCATGTTTATGAACGAAGCTTTGTCGTTAACAAAAGATGATTAATGATGTTAATTTTGGCAGCGATTAATTGATCGATTAATTGTTTTATCCTTAATACCGAATGTTGTATATAGTATATATGCATCCAACGGAACGCTGGTTTGTTTAAATTAAATGCAATAGTAATTAATTAACTCCCAGGATCAGTACCCTAGATACGAAGTGAAGGACTGACCCGTTTTGTTGTGCTTTCTGAAGTACAGTAACTTGACATTGAGGAACCTTTTCTATAGATAACCGAAATTCTCCGTTAAAATCGAGGAAGGTTCTCGGTATAACATCTTGCTAATGTATTGTAATGAGTTTGCTGTTGTGATTTCGTTTTCAAAAATAGGATTTCAAAAAATATATTGGAGGAAAAAAACAGAGGTGGTGGAATGCCGTTGGGTACAGAATGTTCTCTTGCACTTCCTGCTGAAAACCACACTGCAGTACTGTGAATAACAGGCTCTTGGTGGGTGTGCGCGCAATTCGAGTCTAAGTTATCGTAATTTTGTGAGTGTATAAAGGTGATTGCGCTGTTCCATATTTAGTTTTAATAGTTTTCCTGTTAAATTATCCTAGGACATTAACCTGCCTACTGTGCGTATGTGTGAAGGAGGATATGTGGTTGATTTGACTGCATGTAAACGATTCTCGAGCATTGTGCAGCCATTCCTAATGCAAATTTTTTTAACGCTCCATCAATTAAGAGGGCATTAACGTAATTAATTGTGTTATTGGGAATTGTTCAGGTTCAGATGTCACTATTATAAACATGCACTGCCTCACGGGACGCGTGTTTTCACTCTTCCCGTGCACTGCAGCCCCGCCCCCACGTGCGACACGTTTAATGTAGCTGCTGCATTGTCACTGAAGTGTTAAGCGGCATGTGCTTGACCACGTGAAAGACTTCGACCACCAACAGATTAAAAACGACACGGTGTCTGTAAACAGAATTAAATAGTTTTGTTCGTATATACAACTCTCGAATAATATTTTTGCTAAAATACCATGCTTCCTTCTTCTAACCACTTAGCCGTATCAAGGGTAGTGGAGGGGGGAATTACTGTTTACTAAAATACATTTCTGCAAGATGCGTTATTATTACTGTCTGTATTGTTACACTCAACATGTGCACGGGCAAGGTGCATTTTATGATGTATTAATATGTGAAGTTTCCAGTATCGCAAGTGAGTACCTGAATGAAGTTTTGTTTGTTTTACGCCAAACTAGAAGATCGTCAGCAACACGTCACTCAGATCGAAACAGGAGACGACACTATAGTAAACAAATCATTGTGATGTATGCTAATTTTAATTGCAAGTTTTCCACATACACTAGTTAATGAGTATTGTTCAGATTAAAATGACAGACGTGGTAACTGACTGAAAAATGCCTTCAACTTTGGCCGGTGATAAGCTCTGCAGTAAATTTGAAAGTATGGGAACTGTATCGATTCGGGCGTAAATGAAAATGAATATTCATGAGGATGGATGTATAACCTATTGGTGTAAGGAGGCGGTTCTTTTTGGAAGGGGCGTGGTTACCATGAATAACGAAATTACGTCCACAATCCGGGGAATCAGGTCAAGCGCAGGAGTGGTTTGTGGTGTCGGTGTTTTGACAGTCTAATTCGGGTGTAAGAGCGCACCCAAGGACAAACACGGGTCGGGGCGGAACGGAGAGGCACATACATTAGGAGGAAATTCGCTACTGTCGGCTTGCATGTGATCAAGCAGCAGATTCTTAGTTTGCTGGTGATCGGTAAGTCATCTCCCTAGCTGGTCGACAATGCCCGGGGAGTCGACCGTAACTGTTTCCCTGGAGTCTGTCTCCGGTCCCCCGAGTTCGTTTCCCGTTGTTTTGAAGAAGATAATGGAAATCCCCCCACCAAACATACTCGAGGACGGTGACGACGGTAAGGCACGGTTGCTTTTTGGGATTTACTGGGATGGCAGTGCGTGTTTACTTGGTCGTACGGGGAGCCGAAGTGAGCCGAGTGTGGACGAGTGCGGTCTTCGGGCAGACATCTTGCAGCCCGTGCGGCGTAGTGGATTATAGTACACGATGTACACAAACAGGGGCAGGAGCAGCATAAGCGCACCAAGGGAGGACTGCCAGTTTTACGCATCGATTTCATCCCGTCGGACTATCTTAATGAAGATAGTTTTGCCAGGTTTTGACGTAGTTCAAGAAAGTTAAATGTCTTGCACAGAGAAGTGTGTCGGTTCTGATAGGTGCTTCAAGATATTTACGGCTACGGGTTTGTTTACTTGAAACGTATATGGATTAATTGTCTTGAAATACGGATGATTTTATCCCCCCGCCCCCATTCTCTTTTATTGTGCTTCATCACTGCCCCCCCGAACCCGACCTCCTGTAGAAAAGGACAAGGATCTGTTATGCGCAGCAGGAAATGGAGACTGTGGTGGATTAGGCGGGGGCAGCGGTGGTATGGGCCCATCCGCCTCCTTAACCCCTGCTATATGGGACAAGACCATCCCTTATGATGGAGAGACCTTCCACCTGGAGTACATGGACCTGGACGAGTTTCTGCTGGAGAATGGCATCCCAGCGCCATTGGAGCAGGACCACCAGAAGGACCAGGTCAAAGATGGGTCCCAGGAGCCATCTGGGGAGACGCCCCCTGCCAGTTCAGGGCCGGACAGCACCGCTGACACCCCCCTGCTACCTGTGGTTGAGCTGGACCGGGGTGAAGAGGAGCTGGTTACAGTCACTGTGGCAGCAACAGAAAACGTGTCCAAGGCTGAGGACAGTGCAGGTGAGGGTCAGTGTCATGGCAGCTGTCATGTCTTGGGTTCATTAATAAACAATAAAGGTATGAGGAGCATAAACAAGTTCAAAGATTTTAAATGACTCGGGTTTGATTTCAAAAAAGGCGCAGTCAGTGTAGCTTTATACTGAAAAAGCAGATAGCCGGTAATCCACAAGTGACTTGGATTTTTGTTTGTTTATTTTGAAAGAAGCGGACAAAGATCTGGACCGCGTGACGCCCACCTCGATCGACCCAGAAGAAATCGAAGTGGAGGTGAACTTCAAGCCGGATCCCACCGACCTGGTGCTGTCCAGCGTGCCTGGGGGGGAGCTTTTCAACCCGCGCAAGCATCGCTTCTCCGAGGAGGAGCTGAAGCCGCAGCCAATGATCAAGAAGGCGAAGAAGGTGTTTGTGCCCGAAAACCAGAAGGTAATGTGGGAAGGGGTGGGGTCGCTGCGGGCGGAGGGGCCTGCCCTCCCATTTTCTACACCAATTTCTACACCAATCGCCACTCCCCGCTGCAGGACGAGAAGTACTGGCAGAGGCGAAAAAAGAACAACATGGCGGCCAAACGCTCGCGCGACGCCCGCCGGCTGAAGGAGAACCAGATCACGGTGCGCGCTGCCTTCCTGGAGCAGGAGAACATGGCACTGCGTCAGGAGGTGGCCGAGCTGCGGAAGGACTACGGGCGCTGCAAGAACGTCGTGGCTCGCTACGAGGCCAAATACGGACCGATGTAAGGGCGGGTGCGATCGAGCAAGGGTTGGATGGCTTACACATCCACCACAGGCCACTAGGGCGGCGACACTCGCCGGACACGCTCACACGGGACGAGACGACACTGCACAGACACATTAGTGTGGCTAGGTGAGCAGCACACGTGTGTAGGTGTTCACGCATGATATACAAACATATTCAGTACATACCTGATATGTTGCTACAGATCAGGAGCGTCAGTCTGTGCGTCGCATCCTGGTCAAACGAAATGGATACCAGTTATTATCAGAAGGTTGCAGACGATTGTGTTACACAGCACAGAACTCTGGGAATTCCACATAATGCCATTTAGAATCCACAACTTTCAAAAATAGTTTGTTGTTAAAAAATACAATTTCACTTCTCCACCCCACCCCCATCCCCCCTCATGTGTTTTTGGTGACTGACATTTGTGTTTTTTTTCCCCCGTTTCAAGTGCCCCAGTCGAAACAGAGGTAGAAGACCAGTGAGAATTTATTGATTTATTGATTCATTTGTGGTGATGTGGGAGGGGGAGTGAAATAAATGAATTAAGAAATACATAAATGAAGCAGAGGACTAAAAACACTGAGCGGACGCTGGAAGCAGGTGAACGAAGAGGAGGAGGACAGGAAGTTGGTGTGTGTGTGGCTGACAAATTGCAGACGAAAGCGTGTGGAGTTGTGTTTATGATTAGGGTTTCCTTTTTTTATCGATATCTGTCTTTTTTGCCTTTGTTGTCGGTCTTTGTGTGTGTCTGTCTATGAAATTGTTCTGTCTGTGTTCCTGAATAATTCATTTTAACGGGAGCCTGGAAAGGGGCGATACGTTCGCCCATGTAACCCTCTTCTTTACAGTAAGACGCGTGGGCAGATTTATAAAAACAAAACACCAAGTCCCACAAAGACAGTTAGATCGAGCTTTGCAATAATTTCTCAAAATTTCAGACTTTTAAAATGGACGTTTTTAATTTTTTGTATATTTTTTTTAAAGGTGGGTGTACATTTCCATGGATGTACTCTTTTATATTATAGATAGAAAATGTTAAATTATAAGCTGTTTGTTCCATTGTTGTATCGAAGAAAACTGGTTTCTGTATTTAAGTTATGGGGAAAACCAGATATTGAAATATTCACTTATACATACTTGCTCTAAAACATATACGTCATGGCTGCCCAGTTTCACACCGAAATGTGAGGGGTGGATGATGAAGCCCACTAAGGATTAAAATCTAATTGGGTTTCAGTATTTTTCCAAGTATAAAATGGCACCCAGAATGCTTTTACCACATGTAAGCATGTATGTATATTTATGTGAGTTAAAAAGATGCATTTCTTAGAATCTGCAAAAAAAACAAACGACACCCAGTGATGAAAGTCTGCTTTGAAAGTGTGGCATGCCCTCCCCTTCCACCCCCTGTTTCATCCCCTCTTTACCTCACTGGGCTTGCAGGCAGGTTTACCCTCTTGTTTTCTAGTGATGTGGAACTGGAGAGGTGTTTTGAAACGGAGGAAACTGCATCTTTATGGGGGGGGGGGTGGTAAATGCCAAAATTCCACTTTGTATTTGAACTTGCAACACGATGCATTAAAAAAGGTCAGTTCAGCTGGATGGAAAGGCCAGAGGGTGGGGGTTGGTGGTGCTGAACTGGCATGCCACAGTGACCCTGAGTACTGGGACTCCTTTCACTGGATGCACTGGATGTGTCGACCTCACAGGGACCTAAATCCTTAAGTGTCTTGAGCCCATACAGCACAAAGCCTTGTTCACCCGAAAGCAGGGCAGGATTGTTACATATCAGAAACCAAACTCAACTCTATATCAGGGTCATCATTTATCTTTTGTTAATTGATGTATAATTTTGTTTGATACTTAGTTTCAGGCTTAGTGCTGAAACAAAATTGTGTATTTTTTTCTTTACAATGAAAAAATATACATTGCTTCCTGTTTGGATTACCGAGGCTTGAGGTACATTTGATGTTCTTTTTTGTAATGTATGAATAGGAAACCTAAATTTTGAGATTGCAGGTTTTTGGTGTAAAATAGGTTCTTGTTTAAATTAAGCTTTATTTTTTTGTACAGAATCATAACCTGGACTATTCAGATTGCAGATTCATTTTCACCATGGAAACTATCAGGGTAGCATGATGGACATGAATTGTGACCAGCGTGTTGCAGGTTCCAGGCTTAGAAGACCCATTGTGAACTATATTGTAAATTATGTAAGTTACATAAATGTCCGATAAGCAACCTGAAAATAAAACTGATTGTATTTATCTATTAGCAATGGTGGTGAAGATATCTTGTAATTACCATAAGAGCTTAATATTGCTAACATATCTCTGCCAAATTAAAATAGCAATATCATGGGTATAACTGCCCCCCGCTCGCCAAACACTGAAAGCTCCAATCTGATCTGTAAGCAGAAGCCTTCATTGGTAGTCTCCATGGGTATTGTTCTGAATCTGTGCCATTTCTTCCATTTGTTGTTGATGCTGCAGATAAATTGTCTCATTTCTCTATATGACGGATTGCAGCTTTTGCTCCCTGTTCTGCTGGCAAACCTGAGTATGGGGGCTCGGCGCGCGCGTGTCATAGCAGCATGGGAGTCGGCTTGGCGGGCATCACGTGGGGGGGGGGGCATTATGTAAATGGCGCCCTATTAACTAGCAGAAGAGGCCAGCGGCAGCGACATGCAGGAGCGACGTGCGGCAGCAGCTGTGAAGAGTGTTACGCCTGCTAACACCGTTCACAATCTGCTGCTCGCTCCTTGGATTTGTTTTATCACTTTATCACTTCTGCGCTCCCCCATCATCCTGTCTGGGGAGGGAATGTTACGTCCCCTATGCGATGATAAAGAGTTCCTGAAACTTGCCGGGAAATGCGACAGGTTTCTTCCCTTCCTGTAATCCCACTGTATTCGCATGCAAGAAACGACAAGCAACACTGCTGGATACAGGCCTAGAGAGAGAGCGAGACTCACACAGACAAGTAACCAAAGAGAACTAAGACGGCCCTCTGTGTCACTCGCCGGCACGATGGGCAGCCCGGCAGACCACGATTGCCAGTGTAATTGTTCCTAGGTTGTGTTTGAGGACCATGTGTTATGTAACTCACGCACATTGGGCTGGAATTGTGTAATCGGGGGCGGGGGGGGGGGTGAGAAGCGGGAGGGAGAGAAACGAGGCCAAGGAGTGAAGTGGAAGGGAGTGTAGGGATGAGGAGGGGAGGAGGGTAGTAGCTTTAGCTGAGGGAGAGAAAAAAAACTAAGGGCCATGATTTTAGTCATTTATAAACATTCATAATGCTTTATAATGCATTCATAAAGGATTACAAGCATGGCTATAAATATTTATCGAAAGGCATACACAAAATTTTTGTGTTATGAATGCTTTATGAAGGTCTAATCTATAATGCACTATAGATACCTTTATAATGCATTATAATGGTCGGTATAAGCATTAAGGATGCTTTGTACTGCATTGTAAAGGTATCTTTAATGCTTTTGTTTTACAAATGCATTATAATGCATTATGGATGCGTTTACAAATGACTAAAAACAAGGCCTTATGTAAAATGTTACCAAACTAACTTTCCAAAGGCCAAGATATTTTTTGTATCCTTATTTGCAGCGGAGGGCTTTGCCACGTTTCTCCACATTAATCAATGGAGCTGGGGATAACGGAATTAGCCTGGGCCAATATTACATTTACAACTGAGCTTAGCAGACAATGCGCTCATTTACAGAATCGTACACTGCAATTCTGCACCATTCACAGGGACTCCCTGGCAGAACGTGTCCGTCGCTTTTGTGAATGAACGAATGGGCCTTAAATGCAGCTTTGTGCGAAACAGCACACGCTATGGGTTAAGTTTGGAAAGAGGGAGTCATTGCATCACCGCCATTCTGCAGTCCTGAAACGAGACCAAACGGTGATGTCAAGTGTGACCGGCTGAAAGGAGATGGCAGAGGTGACAAGAAGCAGCGGATCCAGTTTTCAGGGAGTTGGTTTTGCAGGTTGAAAGATTAGCATGGTGCTGGTTACAGCTTAGCATGTGAACAGACTAAAACAAGCGAAAAAGACATTCTGGGTCTAGACACAGATCTCAGCTCTTTTCACCACAGAGACGTAGATACTGCATCTTCCCTGCTCCTTCCTGTGGTTCTAAATTCCCACCAATACGTTCTGGGTTCTTACACAGGAAGTGAATTGCCACCGCATGAAGGAAAGCGGGTATCACAGAAGCTAAGTACACGGATCCATTGTCCGGTTAAATGCCAGGAGATCCGCTGTGGAGAACCACATTCAACATGAACTCCAGGAAAATATCCAGTAACAGTGAGAAGGGAGTGAAACTGGAAAGCATTCGCATGAAGGCCTTGGAAAAGTCAACGTTAAATGCTAGCAATAGCTAAAATAATGCAAATCACTGAGACCACACAAGAGGATGACTTTCATGCTTTGGTCTCTTTTATTACAAAAAAATAAAAAAAAGGTCAGGTAAAATAAAATGCAGGAGTCAGCCTGCTGAGGGGAACAAAACAGGTCCACCGGAACAGGCAGGTACAGAATCTACAATGCAAAGACCAAGTACCAATCATACCCACAAGACAGCACTGCATTAGTTCGCAGACAGAAACAAACGATCGCTACATTTTTCAACTCTGTGCTGCTTTGAATTCTACAGCAGCCAAACTGATCAGATAAAACTGGCTCACAGATGTTAGTGCCCATCCATCAGGAACAAGTGACACAATTATCGCAAGGAAAAATATTGCACGTCCAAAAAAAAATTTAAAAAAGTGCAAATGCTTAATCTTCACCTGTCTTCCATTAGTCTAGTCTGACATCAGACAGCATCCCAGAATACAACTCAAAAACAGACTGAAAAGCACACTTGAAGAAAAACTACTCGGAGAGCAGCAGTGATGTTTGAAGCTCGTTACGTGAAGCAGTTCGCCGGTTCCAAATCTGCATTCTGTTAGCGATTGCTAATCCGGATTCAGACCCAGAAAAAACGGAAACCAAAGAAGCCATTGGACTCTAGTTAACTGAAGACCCCCCCTAGAGCATGCTTACTTGCATTACATGTTAACCAATCTAGGCTGTAGGACCTGGACGTGTCACAACAACAGGGTGTGTTGAAGTCTGAGAGGTTGCACTGGCTGGCAGACTATGGCACCTGAACCTGAACAGCATTCAGTGAAATATCCGGCCGCATCAACTTATCCAATAAAGTAAAACTGCAAACTTTGGAGTAGACTTTACAGTGTCAGTCAAGTATTAAAAAAAAAAAAAGTGATGGATGCCTTTTAGAATGATTTGGGAGTGACATCCAACGCCTTGCGCCAGTCAGCTCCTTTGGTATTCTGACAGATACCCCTAAAACAGCAGAACTAAAAGGAAATGTGTTTTGTGAAAAGAAATATCGGCTCATATGATTGTGTGGTAGCCACGTCAACATTTTGTGACTGAAAGAGACGCTCTGCTCCCATATTCACACTTTACCTAAACCCAAATTGAATTTCCCTCCATTTTACGTCACCACAAAACTATTCTCCTGGATAACCTACATTCACCATTAAATACCAGTGTTTCATTCATATGTATCTCTATAAAGCCTGAAGACTAAAGAATCCCAACCATGAAACAGCCAATATAACATATACTTTATATGATTGTAGACTACATGTGAATTTTTAATGCCGATATCCTAACACTCCTTATCACACGTATTCTTAAGGTGAACGCACCCAAACGATTACACTCAATAATAAACCGTTTGAGTATCAGTCATCCAGAAAAAAACCCATTTATGTTCATCATTAGTCATCTCCTATTCAAAATGTTAAAAACCGTACAACAACAACAACTTGGCCGTGACAAACGTCACGGAGTAATCACCCCGTGCATAATGCTTGTGGTGGTAATCTTTTCTTAATGCGTTTCCCTGGAGACAGCAGAGAGGGAAAAAATACTGGGTGCACCTGTGTTAGACGTTTGGAAGTGGCGGAGGTGAGGGGGGCACTTTCTCTGCTCCCCTAACCACTACACTTCATCACCCGTTTCACTTTTGTTTGGTTAGACACATTATCGATGCTTCGCTGCTTCCCACTGCATGGATCACACAGCCACAGTGCTCCTCGCCCCCCCCATTCCAGGTAACCTGGTAAGGACAGAAGGGTACAAACAGCCAATGGGAAACATCTGAAGTTCATATTCATATATAGGGGCAAATAGAAGCAGCTTTGCAGTTAGAGTACACAATCAGAAAAGCATAGATGCCGTGCAAGAGGGTCACGACCATGCCGCTGAGCACAACAGCCGATGCACAGAAGCTGATCAATTTTTAAAATTTAGCGACTGGACACCCTGTTCCCAGAGACACTCCTAACCCACCCCCACCCCCTCCGAGTCTCCTTACCCTCCCACAGCAGCCTCTCTCCTTCACAGCAAAAGTCACACTGGGCCATTCATCACCATCCCCAGTGCTTATCTATTCTCCTCCCTCTTCCACTCTCACCTTCACTCACTGCCGATGGGGACGCAGCTGTGTGTGTGTGTGTGTGTGTGTGTGTGTGTGTGTGTGGTTTCCCTTCCCATACAGCAAAGCCAGACAACATCCTAGTTTCTCCTTCTCGAAATCTCTTCCCTCATTTGATGTCCCCAATCTCTCATGTACTATTGCCATTGAAGTGCCTGAGGTACGAGTAAGAAAACCTGAAAGGGGAAGACAAATTCTCAGATTGCTAGATTCCCAGAAAAGTCTCCTTCCAGCATCGGGACAGGTAACCCTATCTGGGAGTCACATGACACGATGTGTCACCCTGCTCACAGACTGTCCTAGTTAAACACAATGCAAAAGCCATGTTACAGCAGCCAAAAACACCTCAGTGTAGAGTCACTTGGAAAAAAGCATGGAAAAAAGTTTGTGACATCATCAATGTTTCAAGCCCACCTAGTGTGTTAAAAATGTCTACCTTTCAAATTGCATTAAAAACTAACTGGGCTTGAAACACCAAAAAGTCACGATTAACAGTCAAAGATCATTTTGATATTGCATTCCAAACCTATTGTTCAACATGGAATAGGCTGACCTCTTGCATTACATGGATTTTTTTTCCAGAAGTAGAAAAACTGCAACCAGCAGTAATCAGACCGAATAAGTGTTAAAAAGTACCACCACACTGGGTTTCCACAGTGCTCATGGCACAACAATCTCATCAGCTTCATTTAAATCCATTAACATAACAACTAAACACTAGAAACAAATTGTTGAATGAGCACTAGTCTGAAAATAGGCATGATTGTGAAAATTTCAATCCTGGAAGACTGTTGTGTCTGTCAGGCACTAGGGAAACCGTGAACGAGAAGAATACACAAGCCAGAAGCTCAACTAGAACATCCCAGATATGCATCAAAAGCCATTAACTGGCCAGTACTATAGGCTGGGAGCTGTGGTTGGTGTACTGCAGGTTGTACCCTGAAATTCCATCCATGAATGTCGGCTTCTCCAGATGGGAAATTCCACCTCTACCATTGACAACTCCCACTGAATGACCTGGCTGGGAACTCGAGAACAGGCCAAAGGTCGGGTGAACATTAAGAGGGTTAGGATGTGGAAGAGTGGTGTGGACAGGCAGAGGTGGGACATCAGAGTCAAAGCTGAATCCCACAGGGGAGACCGGGTAGATGAACTCTTTGGTATTAGGAGACAGCTGGCTGGACGTGGGACTTCCGAAGGAGTGTAGCGAGAAGGACCTGTGCTTGATAAGGCCGGCGTGGGGTACAGTAACAGGGGAACGTGAGGACATGGCTGGCTGAGGTGAGATTCCAGAACCAACTGCTGAAGCGGTACCTCCACACTTCATCTTGGTGGAGCCAAATTTGGTTGCAGCAAAACTAGCAGTCGTAAAAGTGACAGGGTGGGGGGTTGGAAGGCTGTCGGAAGCAACTGGAAGCTGCGGCTGAGATTGACCATAATTCAGACGTGAATTTGGAGGAGAGGGGGTTGAGCTGTTTGATGAGTTAATGGTTCTGTTGGCAGCTGGGCTTGAGCCAAAATATCCAAAAAAGTTATGGTGGGATGAGGAGTGTGTAGGGGAGCTGGGGAGAGACCGTACGCCAATAGGAGGCACCTTGTCTACTACTGGTATAAATATCTGTGCCTTAGGATTGAACCCTAATCGCTTGTCTTCTTGCTGCATCTCATCATTGCAGTCACCAAATACACACTCATCTTCAACACCCCCAATGTCACAGACTTGGACAGATGGGTCTTTTGAGTACAGGACTTGCACTTCCCCACTTTCCCCGATTTGATAGGATACCTCGTATGGGTCGATCCACACGCTCAGCTCAGGGGGGACGTTGGCTCGTACCTCTGACATGTAAAGCCCACTCCGCCTTGCTGCCAGCTCTACCACGGTGTCCCTGGCAATGCCGAGGTGCAGGCAGCGAAAGGCACACCCCCGCAGAGGGATCTCGGGATACCAGTGGCCTTCAAAACGCGCCATCAGGAGCCGCTCAAGCTCCTCCCCGAACATGTCGGCACGGCGACGTGGCAGCTTGTCATACAGATACGAAACGATGAAGTTCGAGGCAATCTTCACCTCAAGATGCATGACTTCAGGGGTCACAAAAGGCGATACAGTGGCTTGATTATGATTATTCGGTTTGTGATGTGATTGTGGATAGTCAAATGGTTTGCTGAAGTCCACTGTAGGACGGATTAACCTTGGGCGCTGCTCTTCATAATGTAAGTGGATGAAGATTTAAGACAATTCACTTAGGCCCGGTCTAGGAAACCTGCCAGATGGCTTCGAGCATGCTTCTGGAGTGTCTGCACCCCTCGATCCCGAAACTCCCAGCGCTGGTCCTTCAAACAACCTACTACTGGGCTGCTATTCCAGTTCACAACAAAGGAGGTGACTTGGTGTTATGGGTGGGGTGGAACTCATTTGTTCAGCTGGGTGGCAGCTACTGTCCCAAGATCAGTAATCGACAGCTTTTCTGCCGTCTCAATACACGTCGTCACAATCTGGAGAAGACAGAAATTCAAAGTAAACAACACGACACGAGGTGACCTCGTGGGAATGCAGAGGACATGAAATGCGCTTAGAAGAGGAAGACGGAGCACAGCAGATATGGTAAATCTGTGAAGTTATCCTGCAGTTAAACCAAGGCTAAGGTTATGTTATTATTTACTGTAGCAACAGTAACTATAGTAACACTAAGCAGAAAAATACACAATTGCCAAATCTACCTATCTTGCATATTATAATTACATTCATTGGCATTTGGGGTTTGACAGACCATTCTCTAGTTAAAATACATGGTTTGTATGTATTATTCATACGTACTATATTGTACCTCTACAAAAAAAAAAAAAACAGTAAAACTAGTTTCCTCTCTTCATCTATTCACTACAACCCAGGTAGTTTCCGCTATATTTCCAGCAGTGTAATGTAATACTGAGCTGGACAAACTAATTAGGGCTATAACAGCAGTGCTTAGTTTAAGATGAGCGGTCGTTAATGGAAAATCGTGGTCCATACGGAAACATACATTTAGGTTTTTGTGTAGTGTACAAGGTCATGAAACGTAGTCCTGACCGACAATATCCCACAATATAGTAGGAACAACGCTATTCAGCTCACAGAAAAAGCAAGGGCCAAGGCGGTACAGGACACCGAGACAAATTCAATGACATTACCGCTTTTATAGCCATTAAAGTTATAATATCAATCTGCTTGAACGTCGTGACTTTGAAGTCATCTTTAAAACTGACCCATTTTGTGATATCCAATCTCACTAGAAAAAAAGCACGATGAATAAGAATATCCGTCATTCGATGCCCTATAAAACTATTGTGGAAATGTAGACTACAATGAAACACGAACGACAGAAACAATCTTTGTATGATTTTTTCAGATCGCCGACACTTTCCAGCACATTAACTCCAGAAACTGTGGTAGAATTACAGGCTTGTACCCTAATGAATTAATCTTGGGTACAGGCTTTTCCTGTGCGCCCCGCGCGCGGTACACGCTGTTCCAGCGTTATTATGCAAGACTGTAGGAGTAACCAGTAAGCTACGGCATGCAATGATTTAGATCATTTCAGGGCGTGATCGGAATGTGATCTATAAAAATAACTGTTATTTCACCAAAGTTACACGCGTAATGTATAATGACAACTCAGAAAACACACCTTACCAGAAAATGAGAGAGCACGTATGTCCGTGTATGGTTATCTGCCCAAGATCAAATTCTGTAGCCAATTTTTCCGCTTTAACATAACGTGTTAAAATCACTGAATATAACACTTCTTCAGTGATACATCATCCTTCACCGGCGCTCCGTACTTACTGCATGTCAAGCTTTCCCCCATAGGTGCCGCAAGCTGCCAACGTCTGACATGGGAGTCTAATGCCACAACCGACTCGACTTATAGCTGCTCAGTCTAACGTTTTAATTTGTCGTTGGATTTATACACAGTTAAATGCACCTCCGATTACAGCAGCGGTGATCTGGAAACGAAATAACCAGGCAAAAGTTTACACCGCCTCGGTCGAGCGCATTTATACCCAAGTCGGTCGTCTGACTTCTCGGCTTACGTGACGCTGCTGACGTTGGGACTACTTTCCCGTGGCTCCCCAATTTTATTGATTCTTTGAAGTTATCTTTTATTAATGATGTATGTGCTATTTTAATGACTCGATTGGAGTATTTAGTTTGGTGATGATGCCTAAAGTTATTAAAATAGCATACATACATATGTATCGTATGGATTATCTTTTGAAGGCTTTTGAAAAGTAGAGCATTTCTTTTAATACTATATTATCTAAAATTGGTGGCATGGGAGGTAGCACATGTGCCTCTAGTGTTATGAGTTTGAATCCCACTTCTGCCCTGTGAGTGGGTTTTGCCTGCTCTCCCAGTGTCAAATGGATTCCTCCTGGGAGCTCAGCTACTCCTGCATGCCAAGCACATGCAGTTCTGCTACCTGGTGTCTCTAAATTGCCCGTAGAGAATGACTGAATTTGTGTGTGTCTGCCGTGTGATTCCATCCAGGATGTACCCTATGCAGCTTGGGACTGGAACCAGATACCCCAGTGATCCTAACCAAAGAAAGATCCCACTGGTTCATCTGGAGAATCGAAACCATGGTGTAAAAACAGCGCTACTATGTCATTAATAACATGGCTGAGGACTGCAGGAGGAAAATAGATTTCTCTGTTTCCATTTCAACCAATTTAGCTACAGGGGCACACTGCAGGTATAAATCACTGATATGTATAAGAATGTATTGCAATAATGAAACATAAAAATAGCTGCACCCTTGTAACGTACATTAAATAATTGCAATTGTGCATCTGAGGAAACCAAAACAAAAAAACCTCAGATTACATCAAGGCAGCTGATCTTTTCATAATAATGGAATTACATTGTGTTTTTCCAGAAGTACAAGCAATGAGATGGCCACATCCTTGGCTTAAGGACGAAATATTATTTAATTAGGTGCCAACATTGTCATCTTGAAAAGAGAGGAGGCCACTCATCACGAATAACGTAGTTTACATTTTCAGAAATCATATAAAAAGTAATAAATTGTATTTTTAGTACAATTTAGTATATGGACTCCTCCTGGAGCCGAGCCCTTATCGTGGTGGAGGGGTTTGCGTGTTCCAATGATCCCATGAGCTAAGTTGCCTGGGGTTTTATGCCCCTGGTAGGGTCTCTCAAGGCAAACAGGTCCTGGGTGAGGAACCAGACAAAGTGCGGCTCAAAAGACCC
>JAODJX010000097.1:6527437-6543025 GCA_026776945.1 Isichthys henryi
CCCCCCCCCCCCCCCCCCCCCCCCCCCCCCCCCCCCCCCCCCCCCCCCCCCCCCCCCCCCCCCCCGGCCCCCCCCCCTCCCGCCCCCCCCCGCCTGCCGGGGGGGGGGCGTATATTTAAATAGTAACGGTTGTACAAATGTCTGTTCATACAGATGCCAGTTAATGTTCATAAAACATAAGACTTGTATATACAAGAAACAGGAAAAACGGTGTTTTTGCGTAAACGTGAAAAGCGAACCTTACTGCCGCATACGAGTCGGGTGGATGTGACGTGGCGTGCAGATGGGGGACGGCAAGGTGAGCTCAGAGGCGATTCCCACAATCCTCCGCCGTAGCGGTTAGTGTTGCCGAAATCAACAATCACTTCCTGGTTATGCCACATTTCACCCTTGTTGATACTTTTCACCTACTGGTTAAATGTGTGGAAGAAGCCGCCGGTTTATTGGCTAAAATGTGGTCATGTGAGTCATTCTCTGTGCGCTTTTGGACCCAGCTAGGATGCTCACACTCCCTGTGTATTTGTGTTCATGTTTGTGTTCAGCACACTATTGTAAAAACAGGTTGTATATTACTGCTGTTTGATATGAACCTGTGTAAACATCTGTAGGTTTTTTTGCAATGCATGGTTATCAGCGCAGCGGCCGAAGAGTTAATGTACAGGGGTTCTATGTTTTACTTGATTTTTACGTTTTAATACCGCTGCATGTGTAAATGGTTGCCTGTGAAACACAGTGGTCACCGTCAGTGCTGCTGCCAAAGCAGTGTTACAGCAGATCTGTCAACTTCATGGTTCCTCCATGCTGAGGCAAACGCACACATCACTACCTCTGTCTATAAAACCACTCTGAAGTCCCCCCACCCCCTCTCTCTGCCAAGAACATGGAGGCTTCTCCCTTCTCAAGCTGTGGTTTGTCGTTTGGAGATGCGGCAATTTTCCTTTTTTGGACAAACTGTAGATTTGCTAGTTGGTCGCCATGGATTATGAGATAAAGGAATATTTCATCGAATGGTGCCTTCGATCTCTCTTTGCTGCCGTGATCTTTGTGCCTTATTTCCTTGTGTCTTTAACTTGTGACTGGGGGGGCTGGGGTGTTGCAGATGCACGACAGCCATGATGGTTCCAAGCTCCCAAATATAAACGCTGCTAAAACGGATCATTCTTCCACCCACTAGCATTTTTCGGTGCGTTTTCCTCACACTCGGTGTAAAGATGTGGGTTTCTTGCAGCTTTCAGTCAGTATAACACTTCTTTTGCCACTCAACCCATGCTTCCTACACTTCATAATAGCTTCAGTATTATAGTTCATAGAGCTGAATGTGTACTGAAGCCATTTAATCGAGGACTTTTGAAATAACTCATTTAAGTGCGGAGGGGGATTTTCACCCTGATACCTTTTTCTAAAGCTTCCTACTTTTTTTTTTTTTACAGACGCTGTAGCTGTCGGCTGTCTAGTCACGCCGGGAAACTGTACGTGATGTCAGTCAAATTGGGCTAAAGCAATTTGCAAGCAGGAAAGATGCTTTTTTTTGAAGGTCTACATTTACATGTGCAACTTTAAATCAGTGGCCTGTACTTCGAAGCTGGGTTAATGGCTTATCGGGGTAACTTGTCAGATTTAAGGTAGTCTGGGCAAAACGTAAGTGAACGAATATGAAGCCATTCAAACTGGTACCTTAAATCCGACAAGTTACAAATAAAATATCCGACAAGCCAATGAAAATGCTTATTGCCAATCAAGGTGAATTGCGTCAGTAAATATTAATGCCTATTAGAAGGGTGACAGTGCGTCTAAGATGCCAACACTGTCAACGTCTTACTAATGTCTGGGAATTTCCAATGCAGGAGACGTTTACAAGGAAACATTCAACTCTCGGTCCCATCTTTATTCAAAATGATGTTTATGAGAACAGAAACTGAATTTAAAATGTCTAATTCACAATTCATATGCACATTTTAATTTTCAGTCTATCGAGTTTCCCGTGTAAATGTACAACGTGACGGGGAGCTGAGTGATAATGAGCACGTCCTCACATTCTGCCGTACGTGTTGAAGCTGTGAGGCCCCCTGAAAGCGGAGTGTACTTCCATGCTCGTAGATGGAATGTTCATCTCAGCCAATTACAAGCAGGACCCAGGTTACGAACAAGATCCATTCCCTAAGTCTGTATTTAAGTGGAATTTGTAGGTAAATTGGAACAACTATTATGCAGTTTATAATAGCACTAATACTTCAGCTATAACCAAAGTAGCTTTATATGTTACTGTGCTGTACTGGGAGCTGACGAATCGCAAAATGATTTCATGAGCGTCAGAAAGCAGTGCATGCATTTATTATTATGGACCATTGTACTTAACTCAAATTCTTTATACAATAGGCTTTATGGCAGCCTGTAAGTACGAGTCGTTCTTAACCCGGGGGCTGGTCGTAAACTGTAGTATCTTTGTGAAAATCTGGACGTGAGACGACTGCGTACTGGAAAAGACCATAATGCTTTAAGTTAAGAGGAATCGGCTATCAAGGTGAATGGATTTCATCACAACAATGTCGTGCCGCTGGGAAGCCCGACGACCCAGGCATGACAAATTTCTGGAGGAACGCACTCTGGTCACACCAACATCACTTAATAATGGTGATCCTGGTGAAAGCAAAACAGCACGGTCGAGTTCTGGTCTGGAGCACCTAAAAGAACAAAAACCTGCAACCCTTTGTTCAGAAATTTAGCCATTTAACTTCCATGGCACCTTCTGGCGTGCTGTGCGCCCTCTGGGACATGGAGTGGGTCAGTGTCAGTGTGTGTCGATAGATCAGGGTCACCTCTGTTGTTACAAGGTCTATTTGCACCTCTAGTTCATTCTTCTCAGTTACAAAATGAAGGCTTTGTTGGCTTGCTGAGTGGGATGTTTGCCTACATCAACATTCTCCATGATATTGTATGAACAACTCTCCAGGATTCTCAATCTATGTCTGCTAATAGTTCAATTTTACTAAACGTTTTAAACAGTTTAAAGTTAACAGAAACGTTCTCTTGGAAATGTTACATAACAGTCATGGATCGAGTCATTGCATTTTCTCTCTCGATTCTGCTCTGTCTTGCTCTCTCATTTTCTCTGCATGTTAGTACATTAATCCTCCTATCTTCCATTAGGATGGGCGGATGAGGGTGGATGTCAGTACATGCAATGCAAACAAACATGCTTTGGCCTCACTGGCAGTGAGTGCCATGCGTGTGTTAACCCATCCCTGTTATGGGCACAGGCTGAAATTCTAAGAAGATTCTGGAAGTCTCACACATTCGAAATTCCCCTGGGTCCCGTAGGCAGTCAGGCAAGCTTTGACCTGCACAGTGAAACCATTGTTTGTGACAGAATGACAGATGAAGTGTTTGTGTGTGAGCCTGCATCTGTGTATGTCTACAAGTCTATAAAGACCTGACTTTGTGGTGCCTGGTAGCTTGTAAATAGTAAATTGGGGTGATGCATGGGGAGGGGGTGCAGTGGTTAGCACTGTTACATCACACCTCTGGGACCTGGGTTCGTGTCTCCACCGGGGCTCCGTGTGTGGAGTCTGTATGCTGCCTCTGTATCATCTCACGGTTTTTTCTGGGTCCTCTGGTTTCCCCCCACAGTCCAAAAACATGCCAAGATTAATTGGCATTACCAAATTGCCCATAGGTGTGTGAGTGTGGCCTGTGATGGGTTGGTGTTTATAGACCCCCTGCAACCCTGAATAGGACGAGTGGTTACAGAAAATGACTTTGTGCATGTTTATCTGTGCATCACCTTGCGCATTTAACAGACACTTTTGCTCAAAGTAATATACAAGTGAGGCAAATAGCACATTGCGAACACACGTGCTGCCAAGGAGTCGACTAGCTGTAAGCACAGCTAGGCTGAGCTTCCAGTGAACAGCCAGGTACGAGTGTAAGCAGGACTGGAACAAGAGCTATAGAACAACTTCTAACAAAGGAAAAACTTAATGAGACTATTTAAAGACTAAAAATACAACATATAAAAAAAATCTGGGAAACGTAGAGAGGCATCATGCTACACTCAGAAAAAACGGTAAAAAATCGCTGGGGTTGTACGCTCGTGGGTCTGCCATTTGTACCCTTAGCTGTAGGTAAATGTACCTTTGAAGGTATAGAAATAGACTCTAAGGAACATTTCTGTACCTTTGGGATGTTCCTCGGAGTCCATTTCTGTGCCTTAAAAGGTACAATTACAATTGTCTGAGAGTGCGGTAGAAAAATTCATGGGAGAGATGGAATTGAATATCTGGGCTCTTTGCGGAGGTCAGCAGACAGACAGGCATCGTAGCCTTTGTGTGTTCAGGCAGTTTCCAGTTCATATCTGGGGTTTGTGATGGAAACTTCCTAATTGACCCCAGTAAGAGTGTAAACATTACCCCCCCCCCCCACTGGTCCCAGTGCAGATGACCATGGCCAGTGGGAAGACAGCCTCCTGAGATCAGAACTTGAAGGGTAAAATACTCGCAGATCTGTTTTATGACTGAGATGAAATCTGGCCTGATCCCACTAATTCCATTAGAAGCCAAAGGGTGCTGTCTATCATAGCATAAAGCACAATGGAGGAAGGTATTTTCCATTAACAGTTCTGGGGGCAGGGGAGGGGGGGTTGTCATGCTATTGACCCATGAGAAACGTGAAATGTCAACTGTTTTATATAAGACTATACGCAGCAGCCATAATAATATTCGGGAAACACTCTTTATAAAAGCAATAATCGATATTACTCGTCAGAGTCATGTGCACTGAAATTACAGCGGTCTTAAACGAATAATAATAAAACTCAACTACCATAAACACATTTGACAGTGGTGACAAGCCACCACAGTCATGACCAATAACAGAATCGGAAATGAAATACCTTTTAAATAGCATTTTTCTGCTTCCATGCAAGATTTTTAAATTATGCATGTTTGCAATGTAGTAGATCGGCATGGAACAAGTAACAAGTCAAACATGCACACACTTGCAGACTAATAAAATATGTATTTTTAACTTAAAACGAGATAATATTTGTAACATTTATACCATTTGTGATATTGGTTGGTGACTATTTCTCAAGCCATTCTGTAGCTTGTAATCACGAATGGGGATTTTTCATCTCTTGTCGCTGTGTGCATTTTTGTGAGCTGTTTTAAGCAAACTTGCTAGTGACACCACATCCCGGCTCATGAGTTGCATACGTGCCCATAATGTTAATGCCAGCGACAGAACTGTGTAAACGGAGGAGCAGATGCCATGACATCTAACTCGGTGACATGCCGATAATTAATCCCGATCAGCATCCGGTCAATTCGTTCATCCGCAAAGAAAGATAACATAAAACGAGAAAGGGGTGTTTTTTCAGTTTTAAGTGATTTCTGCACAAGATGGGTTATGGGAGAGTCGTCCTATTGTGTCAACAAAACGACACCCCCGCCCCAAATCCTCTCCCCATCCTCTCCCCATCTTCCCCCCCATCTTGCCATTTACGCCCTCTCTCTCTCTGGGTGTGTGGTCCCGACTCGCTTCAAACCCACATGAAGAAGGTACATTGTCTCCTTTTTCCTCTGTTAAATCTCAGCGTTTGTTTGATTAGTGCATGATTAACCTAGCGGCTGATATCCCGGTATAGTCGTTATTTTTTTTACTACGGTAAGAGCTAGATTAAAAGCATAAGGCATTGTTATATGTTTTCGGGGTGTTTTGTGGTATTTTGTCTAACTGCTTGCCATTTCTACCCTTTTCAAAAGCTCTAGGATGAGCCTGTAAGTCTCATTTGGAAATCTAACTTATTTGAACGAAGTCAGGACAAAAAAACAATCAGACTTTAGCTAAGATAGGGCTGTTTAACAAACACGATTACGAATGTTGTTTTAGTTATTCCGGCTTGTGCGGATCAAGACGCTTATATGGAATGTTCCGGAACTGGAAAGGTTTGCTTTTCATTGTTTTTGACAATATATTGAAAAGAAAATCAGGCAGATTGCGGATCGAAAGGGCATTTTAACTGTTAAAGATGATTGTTGTGGATTTCTTAAGCAGCCTACATGCAAGCGTCCCTGTAGACACAGACAAAACGGGGCTCTCAAAAACCCCACAGTCCTGTGCACTCAAGAAATACGTGTTTCCCATATAAATGATGGCTTTGAAACAGGCGCAGAAAGCCAGTGTTTGGGGCGAAACGGGGCAGGGATGCAGCCGAGTGTTTTTGTCTTATAAAGATTTCCTTTTATCACCCGGTGTTTATTAAGGTCTGTCTCTCTCGACCAGTTGTGGGCTCTCGGTCCTCTTTGTAATGGATACTGGTGCATTTGATTTCCCTTGCGAGCATTACTTTGATTTTCCTGTATTTTCGTCTATATTTCTAGATCAATTCGGATGCGGTCGTTGGGATTTAATTCCACAGAATGAAACATTACTTGCAGTTCAACTTCATATCGCATTGTTATCCATGCACCTTACGATCGAAGCATTTGCTCTAAAAGTGACATGATTGAGTTTAAAACCAACAATATCTGCACACAGGTTGCGTGCATATGTATGTATATGCATATCTCCCTGTAGGGTTAGTTGTTCACTCCGGCATGCTTTCGAGTTGGGACGCCATACGAGGCGTTGACACCAGCTCCCTTTTAATCTTGTTTGTTATGAATCATCCTTAGAAGTGTGCCATCTGCAGAGTTCTCCGTGTACTGACGTTTTTATTCACCTGTGCCTTCCTGACACGCTGCTTTGACCTCGATCGTCAACAGAGGGCAGCACAGTCGTCTATATTTAGGCGGCTGCCCTTGTCACATTCGACCTGACATAAGAAAGACTTGTAACTGTAGAAGGATGGACACGCAAGTTTACAAGGGGACAGATCTGTGCGACTGAAGTCTTTAGTACTTCGAGCAACTTTTTTTTCAGCAGTGGCTTACAGAGGCTTTTTTTCATTATTATTAGCGGGGGAACTTAACCGAGTTTAAAAACTCAGTTTGCCCGGTCGTGTAACGGAAAACCCACTATGTCTGATTCCTTTTCACTCCGTTGTTCCTGTCTTTTTTTTTGTCAAATGGAAGTTGTGAAGATGGGCAGTAATGTGAAAGGAAGCCAACAAAACCTGTGTTTGACCCATTCTGCTTTATGTTTGAGAAACGCGAATTCACTCGTACAGATTTTTCTTTTGATGTTTAATTTGTAAATTGCTCGCACTACTAATGATATTTTTCACTTTAAAGTTTAAGGAATCTGCGCACAGGTTCTAGGAGAAAGACTATCAAAGCAATTGGGCTTCAGCTGGTAGCTGCGGTCGAACTTGTCTCTGATGTAGCTGGATATTTTCGCATTAGTGTTTCTGCGTTGGATACAGGGGTCCGGTGTGTCTGGCGTGCCTGAGTCTGTTCGTAATGCGCTATGTAACCAGGATGACTGCAGTTGTCTTTCCTCTATTTTTCTAATGTTGCTCTCAATCTTTATGTTCCAGAAAGATCTCCTGGCCTAAGGGGACCGTTGGGAACAATAATTCACTTCAGGTAGAGGGGACCAGCATCAGAGAGATCCCACCCGGACATGCAGAGGGACTGAGGCGCTGGTGCTTTGCAGTTTCCCTCCAAAAGTCGATATCCCCCTACAAGCTGCGACTGCGATGGCGGACCCCAGGCCTGAGTCCTCCTCTCCTGCGGAGGCACCGCTGCGCTCCCCGGCCACCCCATTCTCCCTTTCCTTCCCCATTTTGAGGGAGGGAAGTCGTGTGTGGGAGCGCAAGCCACCACAGCCTGGGGAGCTTCCCAGCCCGCTGCCCACCAAGCGCACTCGCACCTACTCGGCGTGAGTCCCTGTTTGTGAGCTCATGGAGGTGGAGCCTGGGCCTGTGGAGCATTGCGATTGGCTAATAGGTACTGTTATGATGTCATAATTAGACACCTGTGCAATGTGACTCAATGCTCTACCTCTATCTCCACAGCACGGTACGAGCCACGTCGGGACCCACGTTCAAGGGCATGTGTAAGAACTTCTCCAGGTCACAGGGTCATGGATTCATACGTCCCTCTAATGGTGGTGAGGACATCTTTGTTCACATCTCCGAGTGAGTAGCTGAAGTCCTCTGTCTCCGTTTTTACTTCCCAGAAACCTGTGAAATGGAATGACTGCCATTCGTCGGGCGGTTCTGGAATGTGCGTAAAGTCTGGTACTGCTGCAGATGTGAGAATTCTTGAAGAGTCATAATCTCTTAAAAATCAGAAGAGGTTATTTGACATTATCTTGAGTTCCGCTGCTTAAAAAATTACTTATGACTTTATAGATCATTAAAATTTACAGCATATTGCGTAGCAGCTCTGTGCCTCTTACTGTTTGCAGTCTTTGTCTTACTATTTGCAGTCATGCTGGCTTGACTAGTCCTAGATTGAAGTGTCCAGTGCTGAATAACTGAACAGTTAAAACTGTAGTCCAGAAGATCCATCCTGAACACCTCTGGGTGGTGACTGTTGATTTAAGCCAAGGCAGCTCAACCCTGAATCTTTCCAGGTCGATCGCACGGTGATTAATGGATAATGTTTTATTTTATTGGTGGCTGACCAGATCGAGATCAGCAATATATACCATGGGGGTGTCCCCCACAGTCTGCAAAATATACAGAGGGGCCCTCCGACCTACTGGTTGATGGAAAAATGTACCGTCATGATTCGGTGCCTTGTAGTTTTTTTTTCTTTATAAAAGTAACTCTCACTAAAACAAAAGGTTGGGCACCAGTGATTTAAGTTTAACATCCTCTTCACTGACCCAGCCCCCTGCTTAATGTGGAATGTGTTGTTGGTAAAATGTTTCCATCCATTGGGGTTTCAGATTGGCAGCTGGAGCGTTGTGGGCATGTAGTGTTTAAGCTGGGCATTATAAGAAGGTTCAGTGTAAGGCCTGATTCTGTCTGTCACATGACTTTCCTGTAGGCCCAGTTACAGGGCCGTTTGGGAGCTAATCAGCTGAGTAATTGAGAAGAACTAATTTGCAGATGGGGAAAGGCTAGTATTACAGTACAGTACAGTAACACATTGTTTCCGCTTGTATGCTATTTGCATCATTAGGCTACACTGATTTGTGGTCCAGTTCAGCCAACTGAACTATCGTCCGCATGCAACCCGTTTCTTTCTGTCCATCATTTAGTATCGAGGGGGAATATGTGCCCATGGAGGGCGACGAGGTGACCTACAAGGTGTGCCCCATCCCGCCGAAGAATCTGAAGATCCAAGCCGTGGAGGTGGTCATCACTCACCTGGTCCCGGGGACGAAGCACGAGACCTGGTCAGGCCAGATAATCAGCTCCTAGGGTTCTGATTCGGCCTTCAGCCGTCGCCCGGTGGTGCGGCTTTTCGGGGGGGTGGGCGGGGGATTATGGGTACAGTGCTGGCGGAAGCTTGGTGAGGAAGACGGGACACTGCTGAGAGATTGACGTGGAGGTTTCAAATTGCACCGACACTGGATGTCAAGGAGGAAGACATTAGATCTGTTTTTAGGCATGTAGGAGGAGTCTGGGGATGTGTGTGGGAGGCAGGTGGCGAAGGTGAAAGAGGGACTGCAGGCTGGGCAAACAAATTAGTCGATGCTTATCTTTATTTGTGTCTATTATTTATCTATTTATTCTGGCGATATCTTTTGGATCCATGTTTGTTTGGGGCGCCTATGTGGGTTTATTTAGGAGGGAGGCTTAGACCTAATCTCTTTAGCACTATAAGAGCGGGATTTTGTCGGGGGGGGGAAGAGTAGTTCAGCGCAGCTTGTTACACGATGCAGTCGGCGATTCCCACAATCACTACTTATGTGGTGAATAGCCGACAAGATAAATCTCCAGAACTGCACTGTTGTCCTACTGAGAGTTTGGTCGAGGTGTCTTTTTAATATACATCAGCGAAATGTAGGATAGGTTGGGGGAAAAAAATGTGCTATTGAGTCTGGAAGATCGACTCATGTAGCAGGATTGTCGTAACTGGCACTGGTGGAATGTCTGTCACACCTGAAAATGAATGTAGCTGTTGGAGGATGTCAGGGTGTGGAGGTGTAGATGTCTCCCCCCCCCCCCAACAGCTGCTGTTGTTTTTACTTCCTGGCCTGGGCATTAAGGTGACAAGGATGAACACAGTCATAGAGGCTCATGGCCACACTGCCAGTGCGATTATGGCCTTTTCAGAGCAGGATGCATAGACATGCATTCAGTGCTCACTTCGTCAGAACTTTCCGTGCATTAATGTTATTTGCTGTAATTATTAACAGGGTACAAATGTTTCTTTTTTTAGTATGGAAATGTTTCAATGGTTTAACCCTTAGTGTGTTCAGAATCAGTGCCATTGAGGAATTTAAACAGGCAAAACGTCACAATGGCCTATTTATTTTTTAGTTTTGTGAATAACTAAAAATGTTGTTTTCCCAGCACTATTTAAAATTGAATTTCTGGGCGTTTAATTTCGGTTAGTCCACTGCAATGGGTGTTAGCTTGGCCGACCGTTAATAAATTCATTAATAAAAGTATTTTCTTTTTTAAACGTATGGAAGAGTGGTTATTCTGAAAGATTCTCCTGTGACTTTGTGGGTGAAAGTCATCCTACAGGGAGCCTTTCCTGGCCGGGAGGGTCCTGCTTCAGCCCGATACCGCAGCTCACCCACGACTGAGAGCGGGAACTGAGATTCATTTCTCTACTTACCCTCATACATTATTAACCCCAGAGTGATCAATGAAACAGGGCGAGGGTTGCTGGCTTCTGGAATAGAGTCATGCTTAGTTCTCCAAGTCCTACGCAGAATATGAGTGCAATAAAAAGAAGGGAAGGTTCATTCGTTTAATAAAATTTATTACAGAATGTTATTTTACTTGCTTTGTAATTTCCATGCTCTTCAAAGGAGTGCCTGTGTTTATTCATGCAGACACATTGTACTGTATAGTTAATGTAACCCTTTGTCCATGAGTGCAGTACACTGAGTACAGTATAATCATGGTGTACCGTGTACTCAGGTTACCCTCCCTAGGGCAGAGCAGCAGGTCCTGGCTGGGATTTGCTATGGCACCTCGTGATGTCAATGTCAGTGTGAGAGTGATGATACCGAAGGCCCCCTCTGTACTGCGGTGTTGATGGGGGGGGGGGTGGGGTGGACAAAGACATCAATCAGGTGGCTGTCAGGGTCGTGGATCTTAGATGCTCAGGGAGACCATGTGACCCTGTGTAGCCTTCTGGTAACTTCAGTGTTTTATTATTAATGACAAAAAAAACATTATATTGAAGGATCTTTACACAGACTGATTCAGCATATTATGTATACTCCATCAATTCACTTACAATAATAAAACCACCCCCCGACCACAGCGCCACCTGCTGCCTCTAAAAGGGACAATACCAATTAATCATTAATGTAATGCCTGCCCTTTAATACTGCGATATAGAAGCAGATTCTGTATGGCACTGTTGACAACCAAAGCATATAAATTTAAGGAGTAAAAACCTGGAGCAGGTGTTACTGCTGCTCATGCAAAGCTTCCAGGACTCGCGGATAAGTGATTCTCTCAGGGACTGTATTTACACTACGCCCCCTGCAGGAAGGTTGGCGCACAGCCTGCCGCTGGCACTTGAGTTTGCTAAGTACAGGGAATATGTGTGGAGTGTTTAACAATAAAATATCACCACATCCCCATGTTAAAAGGCATAAGAAAAACAGCAGGGTGTTCCCTTCATTGACATACATTTAAAAACACGTTTTTTGTTTTAATTCTTACCACAACACTGTTTGTTTAGACTTTTAGCGAAGTTATATTTTTTTTTAAATCCAGTTGCTTTGAATTACTGGCAGTAACGGCACAATACTGCTGATAGTCACAGACATAATACAATCAGAAGTAGTAAATCATTAATGTTGTTTTTGTGTCCAGTTATCTGCCCCAGACCTACTACACTGTAGTGCTCTCTGTGCAATACCACTCCTTGACAGCAGGGGGCGGACAAGGGCTGGGAGAGCCGATGCCCCACCCCCATCCAAGGCAGACGTCAGGAATCAATAGAAGGAGTGTTGAAAAACAGGTCCTTGCAGAGCCTGACTGTGTCGTCGGGAGAGAAAACCGTGTAGCCAATAGTCCGTGGGTCACTGAAGATTTCATAGTCATTACCCCCCTTGAACAAGAAGACATGGACTGAGCCAGATCATGCGCGACATACAGGTGACATTTTGAGAACAGGTTCCCCAACCTCAGCCTGAAGATTCATATTTTTAGTTCCTCGCCTTCTTGCATTTCTGTTTCTCCATCATTATGTTTGTCCTACATGGTCAGGCTTCATCTGGAGCAGAATTTCCTGTCCATTTCCCCCCAAACCTGGACACATCCCAGAATCCCCTCCTCGCCTGACCACCTGTGACAGCCACCTACTTTCTCAGCATGCCCTGAAAATGCCTGAGGACTGAAATAAAACCAGACATTCTTACCGGCGAGGTCTCATTGCCGAAAAAGTAGATGGCATCCAGGCCTTCCCCCTCCAGCACGTCCAGACAGAGACGTTTGTCCCACCCCTCAGGGAACACATCGAAACTGATGAGGCCCCCTTTATTAAAAAAAAAAAAAAAAAAAGGCATGTCAAAGGGTGGGGTCTAGGAGGGGGGGCAAATTAACACAAAGTTAATTTATGGTGAAATAAACAGATGTTCTGTCCTAGATCAAGAGATTGGAATAAACCTATAATCTTTATACCCAGAAGGAAGAACTGGGACATAATGGAGTTTATCACCATCAGTCGTCTCCCAGTGGCCTCCTGACCACTCCCATTAATGACGAAGAAACCCTTTCTGGTAAATGTTTTATCATGCGGTAATTCTGTGCACAGAAACTCCCCTTCTTTGGGCAAACTATGAGGATACGCTCCTCAACCCTGCAGCAATAACAGCTAAAAATCATAGCAATTACACAAACGCGCACCCTGAAGTGTGACCATGAGCTGCGGGCAAACAGCAGCTTTCCGTCTCCTTCTACTTTCTTTGTCAAGTGAAAAACAGGGAGGAGCAGCCAAGCGGGGCAACGGTTGTCATAAACGTCCCCTTCCTTTGTCCCCGGCTTGGCCCCCACCCCCGCCACACTCAGGCAGTTGTGTGGCCAGCCTACCTATAGACCACACTCAGCTCAGCCCTGACTGAGGGAGTCATGTGACCTGCTGCTTGGGAGTACGGACACGAGCACACGCAGCACACGCCCCGCACGCACACACAGGCGGCTGGTCCGAATCAAGCCCCCTCATTTCCATTCTAATCACTCTCTCTCTCTCTCCCACCGCAATCGCCTCGCCAGTCATAGAATTGGAGGTTCCATGCAAGAGCTCCGGCAAGTTCCCGTTTCCCCGGTGATCACTGAGCTCCAGCCAGAAAATGGCACCTCAAACGAGGTGTTTCCACAGAGCCCCCTCGGGATGGGGTGAAGGGAGAGGGGAAAGGGGGCCAGAGAGGGGGCAGTTAGGTGGGTCTAGTGCCCTTAAAAACCCATTTCTGACCAACAAACGCAGAGCTTGACTGGTACCAGGTAAGAGGCAGGTTATTCACATACAACCTGGTACAGAAACCCAAGCTGGACCAGAACTGTCTGCTGTGGAGCCCATTGCCACGGATGACATCCGGCAGTGAGCGCAGACAAACAGAAAGGCCTGTTTGTTTACACAGCGGCTGGCTATCAGCTTTATCTAGCTGGCAGGGATCCAAATATGACAAGACGCTCGGTCAGAACGCTGAGATGGCGTTTGGCCGCTGTAATGATTAATCCGGACCACAACAACAACAACCTCCAGACGGGAACAGAAGCCAGGTCCTATAGCTCCGCACCCAGGAGGTGGACCACAGGCTAGCTGGCGGAGATTGAGAGTGCTGAGGACTTTGCAGAGAACCACAACTTTGTGCTCGATCTAACGGAGCAGAAAATTCAGCCTGAAAGTTGTGGAGACTAAAGAGAAAAGAAAGCGGGGTATAGACGGGGGGGCGGGGAGGGGGGCTTGACTTTTGGCAGCTGGTCGTGAGAGGAAGGAGGTCAAAGGTGCCATTTTTCACGGCGGTCTGTGCACGCTCCCCCAGGTGGGTCTTATCCTCAGACTTCGCTCCCTCTCCCCACCGGCGCTCTGGTCTCTCAGGCGAGTGCTAATAGCTGGTCGCTTCCTTTGGCCCATCGATGGCCATTAGCCGACGCTAAGTGGTCATTAGCTGGTTGACAAATCGCGGTCTGCGGCTCATCCCACACAAACAGATGCTGCCTCGGATTAACCGGTGGATGGTGTGGACGTACGAACACTCTGGGGCAAACCCAGACGTATCATTTTAACAAGTGGAGCCTTAAAGCCTAAATGGCTGTTAATTAAATAGAACCTTTAATTACACCAACCCCTCCCTCTCACTGTTCAGTCAGTTTTCCATATTAATCGTCTGTATGGCAGTATATTTTTTTTTTATTGGTTTCACGCATTATTCCCCTCAGGCTGAGCGGAAAACCAGCCACTTGCGTCACAGCACAACCCCTCTCGTGATCAAAATAGTAGATTTGACAAATAAGAATCTACCCTTGTCCAAATAAGGTTGGAACTTGGAGGCTGAAATCTAGGTTTGGTTCAAATACGTTTCACCGTGTCGAGCAGCAAACTCGGAAGCTGCAAGGGGACGGCCGAACTTGCGCACTAGCGTGTGATCGCACGGATCTACATTTACTTATTTAGCAGATTCTCTCATCTTAAGCGATGTTCCACTGACAAAACAGGTTAGCCGGTGTCTCTGAGGCAACTGGTGTTAAGGCCGTCGCTCAGTGACCCAAAAGTGAAAGCATTCTGCCAACCACGGGATTTGAACCAACAACCTTCTCAACACAGATATAACATGCTAACTTTCAGAGCCGCACACTTCCCCAAATGATTACGTCTACCAGATCTGCCATAAAATGACCAGAGGTCACCACACAGGTCTCAGATACGACATCTGTCCGGTGGCAGCTGATGTGGCGGCATGCTTTCTGCCCCCGATTTGCAAGCTATGGTGTACTTCAACCCCACTGTAAAATTACCCCAAGGGCAAATATTTGAGCTTTCAACCCTGTCTGTGGCAGTATTGACTGCACCCAGTGGTGTGACGAGGTGACGGGATTGGGGGGGCGGGGTCAAAGGGCGTGAGAGTCACTCTGCTGCTCAGTCTCCATCCAGACTCACTCACCCCGCGTGAAGCGCAGCCCCTTGCCGGCAAATTCCTGCTGAAGAGCCTCCACAAACCTTTCCCGGATCCTTTCTCTCTGGGTGGGAAAGTGGAGGGGGAGAAGAGAGGTCGGTGCGCCTGTCCACCAATATTTGCCCGGACGGACGAACATATTTATTACCTTGTCGATTTCGGAGAACTCGATTCGCTCCTCGAGTGTACAGCTGCGGCCGATCGGGGAGATATTGATCATCCCGTTACGGAATTCGATGAATGTACCCCTGAGGGAGAAAAAAGACAACAAAAAGAGAATTAAACCTTTCTGACAGACATGGGGGGGGCAGCATGGTGGTGCAGTGGTTAGCACTGTCGCCTCACACCTCTGGGACCCGGGTTCGAGTCTCTGCCTGGGTCACATGT
>JAODJX010000097.1:6543125-6563659 GCA_026776945.1 Isichthys henryi
CCATTGCTTCTGGGATAGGCTCCGGACCCCCCGCGACCCAGTAAGGATAAGCGGTTTGGAAAATGGATGGATAGATGGATGACAGACACGGAACACACCAAGTGACATAAATTTCTGTGGGTTAAAAAAAAAAATTCTTTCAAATTATTTTACAAACGCAATATTCCTATGGGACATATATATCATAGTAAAATGCTGGAATCACAAACAGCTGCTGCAGCCTATAAGCTCTTCAAATCTATCCCTCGATTTTGAATCCGGGCCTTGTTTTCAGTTCTCCCAGCCAGTTAGTTCAATAATTACTGATTCTGATTGGCCACAGGCGTCAGCCCTGGCTGACAGGTTAAGGAAGTTTGGAAAACCAGTAGGGCTCCACCCTTGAGGATTGTAATTCGAATAACCCTAATAATAAGACATCGAATCCGCAGGTACGACTGGAAGCAGAAGACATGTCAAATGGCCTAGAAATGTGAAACTGTGCTGCAAATCTGCCCCACAGGCGTGTTACTGTCTGACAGTTATTGCTGCCATTTGTGATTATTGCCGCTGGAAGATAACGGCACCCTTGTGCCATGTGCTTCCCGGAGCCTCACCTCTTCTTGGGTAACCTGATAAGCCCCATGTAGCGCAAGCAGAAGTTGATGAGGTCCTGCAGCAGCTCCTCGCCCAGGTGGTTCTGGATGGCCTGAGAAGACAGCCAGCTGTGCGTCACAGAAGATGTAGAAGCACAGCAGTGACCACTGGTACCCTTCCTAGCCTTAAATGCTGCCCCACCCCAATCCCGAGACCCAGTTCCATGACTCTGCATGACTCCAGCTTCCAAGCCTTAGCAGAAGTCTAAGAAAAGCCCTGAGAAGAACCAGCAGAGCCGCACTCAACACTGGAAGACTTGGACCCGTAAGACCAGATATCTCCCAGATCCAACCATCGCCCCCCTCACCTGTTTGGAGATGAGCTTCCCATCCTTGTACTGCACCGTGCCGTTTTCCGCAAACACGTAGTCAAACTTGTGAATCACTGCACAAGAGAAGAAGAAGAAACTGAGAGTCTGGAGAACCGTAGATTTTTACATTTTTCTATTTAGGGGAAATTTTATTCAAAGTCACATTTTTTTGATAAAGCCGGGTCAGACCCTGGAGCGAAAGTCAGGCTCCATTTTCTCTCCTTGATTGAACATCTGTGACATACATGTTTCTTCTCTCTATCACACGAAGCATTAGACACACTTGAACACGTTGCAAGTCCAGCTCGGATGTTAGTGTCCATTTTAGCACTGACACAGTTTGGCAAATTGATCAGGCCCAGGAAGCGATAAAATAATCCAATCCAACGATGGGGCTTCCATTTTCACCTACGTAGATTGCGTAAGATCTATATGTACTTTGGCGTTGCTGAAGAACGAACGGTATCAATCAACATGAATGGATTACTGTCGATTATCAGAGATTTAAGGTCACAAGCTACAAGGGTCCATCTGGATCGGTCTGGTTAAACCTATGCGCGGTGTCTGTAGATTAATCCCTTGTTAGAAAACTGTGTTGGTATAAATGTTGTGACGGGTTGGAGGGAAGAAGCCCAGCTTCATAATGCTGGGTCCAGAATCCAGGGGATTACAGAGAACAAGTGGTTAAAGGAGTTTTATTTCCGAGGGATGCACGCCAACAGGCAGATCCAAAAAACCCTAGAGCTGTCTTACTACACACCTGTATTACCTCAATAAAGCAATCAAGAGCTTAATCTGAATGAACACAAACACGCCCTGCCGGCCTGCAGGGCTGGGGAGTGTCCCTGCTGGATTTCAGTGCAAGTGAAACATCTATGATACACAAAATACCCCAGATAAGGGAGCCCTCATATCAGAACAATCAGCATAATGTAATGGAGGGAATGTAAACAAAGAAGGATAATGTCACCCTAAAAGAAAATAATTAGTAAAACCATTAGAATGAAGCCAAATCCAATTTGCTGTGACACACTTGTCAGACTTGATCAGGTCCCTGAAAGTGTGCGTACAGCACCAATCCACTTAACGGATGACCGGTATCATGACTGTATTCAGGGAAGACAGTTTTGCTGTGCTGGCCATAGATATATATCAGCCAGATTAGCAAAAGGCCTTGCCACCACAACAACATATGACCGGATGCTCTCTGCTTACATAGAAATCATTGTCCAGGCTGCTCTAAAATTCCTGCCGCTTCACGTATCCCTTACTCCAGTGTAACATGTTGAGCAACAGGCAGTTGAGAAACACGCAGGAGCAGTACAATCTTGAGCAACAGCTTGAAGAAAATGAAGCGAACGTCGAGGAGAAACGGCAAAAGCGCCCCGCGGGGTGGGCGGGGCTGCACCTCACCTTCGTCGCCGTCCCCCAGCTGCTCTGCGATCTTGGAGTAGTCAGAACCCCCCACCACGCCGATCTTGACCTTCCTCCGCAGTGATTGGAAAAACTGGTCGAGTTCCGGATCTATTTTCTTAAAAGGAAAACAAACAGAGAGACGATCCAACCGTCACCTGCGTAAAATCACCAAAGATATTTGCGTGTATTCTTTAAAGCAGAGCATTAAAAGATTAACGAATTACAAATCTTCCTTGGAAAAAACACACACACACAAACTCCATTATGGGAGCCCAACTATTACTGCAGACTGGCGATAAATGAATCATGAACTATTGGCCTCAGTGTGAGAGGGATTTGGCAGATTTCCAACTAGGATACAGATCTACAACATCCAGAATAACTAACTGGCCCAGCCGAGGAATTATAACAGATTTAATACAGCGCCTTTCTTCAGCAGCTTAAAACATGACATGCATTACAAATATCGCTAAAGAAGAATATTAAACATCACTTATTAAACATAACTAAAAACTACATTTAACATAAGCCAATAATTTTTAATTTTATTCATTAATCGTCTCATTTCTCAAGATCACATTAGAATGTGTAGTTTATTACAGGTTTCCGCCTCCTTTCCGCAGGCGCAGTTTTACTTCCAATGATGATTCAAAACGACTGACTGACTTCCGACACTCGTAGATGCGGATAACTGCACGTAACCAGTCCACCATCGTGCATACAGAAACTTGATTTTTAATCGCAACGACCAACGAAATTCTCCCTTTCGCTCAATACCATTCCATACTCACACATTGCTTATTTTTTAGCATACATTGTTTTAGGCAGAGGCTGCATGGTACGTGGAAGGTTAATTAATATAAGAGGTACGTGTATCAAACGCAGTAAGCTCAGTAACCGTATAGCTGACAGCGCTCATACATCTCGTTCGCGGTCAGTTACTGCATGCAATGCAACAAAGTAAGGTGCAACCTTCGCATACCGCAGGAGAATACGATACATCCGGCGACACAAGACAGCGGGATCTCAAGCGTGATGTTACCCCAGCATACTGACCACGCACGAAATAAAAGAGGACAAGATTTACTCACTTCTCTAGCTAGTGTTAGCGTGCCGTCTACGTCAAACAGACACAGCACGTTTCTGTTCGCAGAAAGACGATTATCCTCCATAACAGATATATTATGATCACAAAGATGTGATCACGGTTAAAAATAATACATATACAAGTAGATTTAAAAGAAACAAATGTTACAAAACTTTGTCAATAGGTCTATTAAATTCATCAAAATTGTTTAACGGTTATAAATACTGAAATGATTAAAAGCAAGCATCTGATACTAAGCCGATACGGCCAATACCGTACAGTGTCCCATTCCAATTAAAAATTAAGGATCACGTCCCGCAGAACGAACATCGGGTCCCCGCGCACGTCACCGTGTTACAATGCCCTCCAAAGACAATCAGCCAATCAGATCCCGCCCCGCGAGTCACATGTACAGGGGGCGGTAACCTACACCGCGCGCTGCCGGAGCCTTGGAATTTGTCATTTCATCATAGAGGCAGCAGCGTATGTGTCTAGAAATACCATATTTACGGCCAGAAGGCCTACAGAGACTTTGTCCAAAGGTTGCCCACTAGGAGGCAGAGTACAAGAATAAACCTCTATTTAACAGAATTTAAAACAGAAAATTTATTTTGGTTATATAATTTAAAATCCAATAACTTAATCAGGCTTGATTTTGTATTAAACAAAACGTGGCTTACGGTCATTCATGGTTTAAAAGGCCAACAACAAGATATTTTTGAGTTGCCTTCTCTGATATAATTTCTTGGCCAGTTCCTTATATGCAACTTCTTTAACTTCATGCTTCATTGTTGAAAAGAATGTAAAAAATGTAAAATTACAAGTTGCAGTATATATATTTTTCAAACTAACTAATACAGCACAAACACACACACACACACATAATGTGTGTGCATGCGTGTGTGTTTGTGCTGCATTAGTTACTGAATAGGGGTGATAAAAGGTTGATTTTATGATTAAGAAGATAAGAAGATCGCCAATTTGAGACATGGTCGAGTGGTTGCATAACTATTGGGCCCTTGGGCAAATACCTGAATCCCAAAGCCTCAGGAATGCTGCACATGGGCTGACCCTGCACTATGCCTAAAAACACACAAACTCTCGCCTAAATGTGTTTGTGTGTTTCATGGAGAGCAGGATGGGGTAAGCGAAGAGAGAAACCTAATTATATACCAGCTTTTCATTCATTCTCCAAAATAAACTCTTGTGAGGCTGTACAGTATAGAGGTGCTCCACTTACCCCGGTGGGGAAGTTATGTTTGCATTAATGCCATCTCACTCTCCGTGAGAAACACAGACACAGCTGAGAGCACATTCTGGGGTCAGATTGCAGGACTGGCCAGCATCCAGCACCCCTGGAGCGATTGGTGGTTAAGGGATTTGCTCTAGAGCCAAATTCAATTTAATTTATTTTTATATAGCGCCTTTCAAAAGAGAGTTACCACGAGGCACTTTACACGGACGTGTTATGATACATTCCTGCATCATTTACACATGATAGTTCAGAAACAGGGAAAAGAAAGAAATAAATAAAGAAAGAAAGAAAGAAAGAAAGAAAGAAAGAAGACAGATGACAAAGGAGGAGAGGAACCAAAAACTCCCAAATTAGGAGAAAAACCGCTGGGAGTCCAAAGTCAACTGGCTGCTAATATTATTGAAAAGTAAGAGTGAGTCTGCTTGCTAAAAACAAGATGTAAACTGTGGTCAAGGTCAGAATCAAAGTCCATCAGTGAGTCACAGCAGAATCGTCCCAAGGCGCTTTACACGGGTGTGTTGTGATACATTGTACATCTTAACATCCTTCTGCCATAAGACGATTCACACCTAAATATAAAATGTGAACAGAAAATGTAAGTACAATGTGACTGTGCATTTAGATGTAAAAGCTTCTCAAAGCAGTGCTTTTGTAAGGTCCATAACTAGTGTTCAGGGACAGGTAACAGTTTCAGAAGTTATATTTTAGACAACTGAAATATAGATTGAAGTTGTGTGTATTTCTGGATTTGTTTCACCATAGGACAGTATAAAAAGCAGTACAAGACAGCTACAGCTGTCAAATTGCCATAGAATGATATACAGAGTGAGACATCTAGAAAATAAAAACAGAATTAATGTACCTTCATGAAAACACCGACTTTATAGCTGATCAACTTTTGAATGGTAGCTTGTTTGCCCCCTAGTGTCCATATTGTGTCATCTACTTTTAAGCTACAGACTGGAATCAGAGTGTCGTGGGTGTCGTGGAAACACTATTGGAGGAAACCGGAGAAGCCAAACTGCACACAAAGATTTAAACCCCAACACTGGAGTTGTGAGGCAACGGTGCTATTCAGTGACGCAACATTCCACCCATAAAGTCTACACTGGAATGTGGAATCCCAGTCAAATGACATGACGGGCAGAATAATTTGATCCTCACATCGTAGATCAAAAAGGCTTCCTCAACAGAGACTGTCCAAAGGTCAATGATAGTTTTCTGGGTCTTCAAGGCAACTTGAATCCTAGAACGCAGAGTGGCTTTTGTTTCAGTGCTGACAAGTTGATTCATTCAACAAAAAGTGAGCAAATCATTTCATGGGGAGTCCCTACGAAAAATTGATAATAGTTGGTATCAGTATAAGCCAGAACAAGCCCACAAAAAGGCTCCCCGTCAAAGCGAAATCCCTACCATGTTACACAACAGACATTACACCTGTAAACTTTAATTGAGCCCCTTAGTCATACACCTAGCCTTCGTGCAGTATTGCATTTCACAATAGTTAACGATGAAGTAAAGCTGATTTCCCAAAACATTCGACTGTATATCAGTGTTTCTCAATCTGGTCCTTCGGGACCCACAGCCAGTCCATGTTTTTGCTCCCTGGCAGACAGTCCACATTTTTGCTCCCTGGCAGACAGTCCACATTTTTGCTTCCCCCCAGCTCCAGGAAACACTGCTCTGTAGTATTATCAAGACATTCTTATGATTTGAACTTCACATGCTGCAAATGAAGAGCAAACTGCATTTTGAAATGGAAACACTGACATGAACAGCCAGCAACCCTGTGGGCAAGAACACACAGTTTCTGCCCATTGAAGTCTCAGAAATATGATCTTAACTCTTGTGTCCTTGAGTGACTCATTTCATCTCACCTTCTCCAGTAAAATATCCTTGAAAAAGTAAGCGCTAATATGTCAATTAATTCCATAAGACAACACCGCTGTACTGCTATATATACTTTAAAAGAAATTTAAAGACTCAGTCGCAAAGTATAGAATGGTTCACTGAAAAAGACATGGTCGGATAACTGAGCAAGGTCACGTGATCGATTAACAGGCACCAGCACGCAGAAATGAAAAATCAGAACGAAGTATTCAAGCCTAAATCATAAAACCAGAGAACTAAGAAATCGGAAAACGATTTTTAAAATGACAGAAAGTTGGACCAAGAGAACAACCCAACCAAGGATGAGTAGAAAACAATAAGTTCAAAAGTGAGTAGGGAGACCTGGATGAGGTGAAATACTGTACATTGATTGCAGCAATGGATAATGGTAAGTTAGGATTATCTAGTGGGGGTGTGGCAGTGGGGAACAACCATGCCTGTCACTCACAATGGTTTAGACGCATATATATATATTATGCTACAATTACTATAGATTGTATATTGCTAAGATTAGTACAGGATACCGTTAATCTTCACAAGATTATTTCTTTATGCTTAGTAGTTATTAGTTAGGAGAGAAAACGATGTTCACTCACTATAAAATATTAGTGAAATGTTCACAAAATTCTGGCAAGAAAATCAAAGTGGAAACTACGGAAATAACTTCATGAAAACAGAAAGCAAGAGAAATGATCACATTAAGGAATCAATTACTGAAACCTTGATAAATACTATACCTTAGGTTTTTTTTCACAAGTTTTATAACACACAATTAAACATTCACCACCTCACAGTGGATAAAAATTATGACTAAACAGCAAATTTATTTAGCAGCAAACATATAGTATTCCCTGTATTTCCAGGGAACTAAAGCTGTTGATCACACTTTACCATGAAGGTCCAGACCCGACACGGATTAACCTAAAATGGAGAAATCTTACATGGTCAGACAATCCGCATCTCCCAGAGGTTCATGGGTGATCCGACTCCTTTGTCTCAACCCCCAGGGGTGAGAAATGGCTCCCACGGGACAGACGATATCGATTATCAACAGCGTGTGTGATTTATAAGCTGAGTCACAAACCAGGCAAATTCAATCCTCATACAGGCCAGATTCGAAACCTTTATAGAATCAGATCTTTGAGCGCTGATAACACCCATAAAATACGAGCTCAGCAAGGTGGACTTTGGCGAAGCCGGCCATTAATAGCGTACTTTAGACGTCCTGCTAATGCCAAAGCCATGAACCGGTAACTGCATAGTGATCTTGTTGCCAGATAAATACATCAGTCACGACTTCATATGAATTCGTGGTATAGTCACATCAAATGGCGTAACATTGGGTTGAACATTGGGAGGGTTGAGGTCTCCACCCAATTAAGCTGGTTCAGGGGGTTGTATTGCCTGGTTTTGA
The DNA here is from genome assembly GCA_026776945.1 of Isichthys henryi. Taxonomy (NCBI): domain Eukaryota; kingdom Metazoa; phylum Chordata; class Actinopteri; order Osteoglossiformes; family Mormyridae; genus Isichthys; species Isichthys henryi. The sequence goes on from JAODJX010000097.1 coordinate 6,551,131, forward strand.
TTATTCGAGGGGGTCACAACCCCCCAGCCCCCCAATAATTTACGCCCATGGTCACACCTCATTCATTCACTCAGATCTTTTGAGTTAAAGAAAAAAAGGCTTTAGCAGCTAGAACATTCTCTGAAATTAGTTTCTGAACTAGAAAGCATTATTATAAAAGTATGTCAGCCTGACCCTGATCAGGAAAATCAGCTGGATGATGGGTGGGTGAAAAGGATTATTATACAAGGAGCCTGTACTGGATCAGTAGTATGGAAGATTAATGCATGGATGTGAGTACTGGTTTTGAGACCAACAAATCAGATGTCTGGTTCCCACATCATCTACAATGTGATTGGTTCAGAGAGGCAATCAATCATTATTCATTTTCCCCTTAGAACATTTTTGTGTAAGTAAAACGCCGACGAGAGTTGTTTTGTCTCTTCCCACACATGACAAAAAAATTGACCAATTGACACTTTCATCCAAAGCTGCTTCTAGTTTTATATGTGCTGCTGGGGATTTGAGCCCAAGACCACTGGACCGTTAATACCACACTCTACTTGTTGAGCTACAGGAGCAATTATTGGCAGTTTCGGTACACGTGGTCTCTCGACTTTGATTTGAAACATGGAACTAGAAAATTTGGTAGATTTCAGGCATGATGAGCAACTTTTTGTTTAAGTGTTGCTCTGTGGGTTTTAATACATTTCGGTTCAAATCCCATGTTCGGCAGAGAGATTTCACCATTGGGCTTTTGAGGAAGTACCACACACAAACGGAAAGGGAATGTCTTGGATCGGACACCAGCCCATCTCATGGCACACAGACACACTGCAGACAATGTCGAGATGTCAATTCACCACTTGCTTTCTTTCAGGCTTAAGGAATCCAGAGTGCCTACAGGAATCCTGCGCAACATAAGAAGCTCATACAGTCTCCACACAAACGCATTGAGCTGGGATGGGATCTAGACCCACAACCCTGGTTATTCAAAAGTAAATTTGAATAAAAGCCTTGACCCCACACATATACAAAAAAATACAGAGCATGACTTTGGAATTAGTCACCAAATGGTTAGTAAATTCAAAGGCATGTCTCTAAGTGTGTTGTTATAACCCACAAATATGTACAGCCCTCTCTGTGACTGGCACCCTGCTGGATATCGCAGACCATGAGCTTACAGGAGATTTATTGGAACCAAGACTCAATCTAGCAGCTTTTATAGCAGGTAAATTTACTAGTGCTAGAGAGGTACCTGTTTCCTGTACTAGATAACCTTTGCTCACCTCCGCCCATTTCCACCAGTGTTTGTGACCAGCTTTTGAAGCAGGCCTGCATCAGCTGGCCCCCTTTTGCCTGAGTACTTGTCACCATGTTGCCTTTTTCCTCTCTTTCACCCATATTCGCCAATATATACCCCCCATGTTCTTTTTCCCAATGACGCAATTAACCACAGCTTTATTTTAGCGCCGTATAAAAGACTAGTGGCTTTTAATGTATGTTTTCATCATACAGATGCAATGATGCTTTCACATGAGGTCTAGATACCTTAAATTTGCACATCAAGCGAACTTGTCAGCTATAGAAAGATTGTTTTGTCTCAGCTTTATGGTACAGATCTTAATACTCCTCTGTGAAAGCTTGCTTAGTTACCATCGTGTGCTTTTAAATGTAAAATTTAGCACTCAGTCAGTACTACAAAAGTGCGAATCGAGTCATATAAGCACCATTCGTTTGGAATTCTGGTTTTTACGAAGTCCTTGAAACGTACGTCAGAAACAGCGATCCCCCCCTTCCTGCCGTCCACTCCGTCCTTTCAGGGTTGTTCATTAACGCGCCGAACGGGAAGAGCAGGTGAGCAGCGGACGGGGAAGAAAGAAGAATATTTCAAGTTACATTTTATGTTCTGCAGTTTGACTTACAGTATGAGACTATTCAGTCTATTTTAATTTGTGACAAATCGTATGTTTTTTTAGGGTTTCAAAGTGGCTGGAGACGAAGATCTCGAAAAATAATTTACGTTGGAGATTTGAAGAGGTAATCCCATCTGGATATAGAAGAATTCATTGTGTCTTGCCGAGATCTCGTATGAAACCGTTAATGGACGTTCATATATCAACTTTAAAATTTAAGATGTAATATTGAAATGTACTAGCATATAAGTGGCAATATATCACTGATATAGCAATCGGGCGTGGGATTTCTCAGGCTGTCATCAAATCTGCGATCAGCCGATGTGGTCAGCATGCGCGGTGGCTGGTGGTTAAGCTCCTGTGCGCTGCTGATGCTCGGACTGCAGTGTCCAGTGGTGACCGCTTGCCTGGAAGGCAACTATCTCATCAATGTGATCCTGATGGAGGACCTCGTCTCCCCCTGGAGTATACACCTCGTGCAAGGTCCGGTGGAACGCGCTATCGCTACCGATGAAAAACTCAACTATGAATCAGGTAAGTCTTTCAAAGTTGACTTCTACAAAGGCCACTACTGCGTATGAATTCAGAGTTGAGTCACACCCAAGGGCATAATTTTCGGTTGAGCATTGGGGGGGGGGGGTGGGGTGGGGGGCTGGGTTATGTCTTGATCCATTTAAGCAGGTCTAGGAGGTTGTGTTGACTTGTAATTTACACCCATGGTTAATGGAGATGTTAGACTATTTTTAAAACCATTTGCATCGCACTTGAAGTTAAAATGGACTCTCCACATATGTTGAGGGCCATGTTTCCTTACCCTCACCATAGGTGAGCTTAGTAAGGTCAACATCAAAATCACGATCCACCTCAATACCATTTCTTGCTGTGCCCAGGAATAAACCAGAAACTCAGTGTCACGTTCAATGGGTTTCAAACCAGTATGTACCGGCGCAAGGGCTGTGCCAGCAGTACCTGTGAAGGGGTGGAGAAATTGAAAGAATTGAGCGTGAGTAATACTCATTTATTCAGTACTTATAATGCAGTCATCATTACTCAATACTGTACTCACAGCCCACCTGCAATGTCAAATTCTTATTGTATTCACAATGCATTAGCAATGTAAACCCCCCCAACATTCACATAATCTTAAAGAGGTGTATACTGGCCGTAATTGCTTCAGGACCCAGAGTTCAAGATTGATATAATGGCAGGCTGCTTTAGTCCTTGTTCCATCTGTGGGTGGTTCACACTTGGAACGTTAGATGAGATAAATTGTTTCGCTGTGTTTCAGGATCGAGGCGAAATGGGCTGTGTTCTTTTGGGACCCACCTGCACCTATGCCACCTTCCAAATGGTGGAGTAAGTGTTGGACCCTCTTGTTTCTTCTCACTTTCACTCATTCTCTTATTTTTTTGTTTACCTCTGTTCCCTTTGCCTCATCCCTGTGTCCTGACCTGTTATCATAGACTAGTGTTTCCCAACGCAGTCCTCAGGGATCCCCAGACGGTCCACATTTTTGCTCCCTCCCGGCTCCCAGCTAGGGTGACCACCCAATCCATGTCATGAAGGACACTATGAGCTACGACGAGTTTGTAAACTACCATTTCAGCCATTTCACTTAAAAGGACCCGGATTTCACTTGAGCGCCGAGATCTTGCTGCGCGCTGATTGCTCAGTCTCCTATAATCATGCATGTGCCACTAATGTTAATGTGAAACAGCTGGATGAGTCTTTCAGTCAAGGAAACGAACCAGGATAATTACAAGACAAACCAAACAAATTAGCCGAGCAGGGGAGTCTTTCCGCTTTAAAGCTCTTGACACGCATTAAATGGTCGCCCTACTTCCAGCACATCTAAACCTAACAACCAAGAAATCAGGAAACCCCAAATACCTGGTATAGGTGTGTTGGGAGCTGGGAAGGAGCAAAAATGTGGACTGTCTGGGGGGCACCAAGGACTGGGTTAAGAAACAGTGTTTTTATCCTTACCAGTTCTCTTCACTTTTCCTTACATTTTCCATAAATTGCCCCTCAGAAGTTGCCGCTGCAGGTGCCCGCCTGTCGCCTATACGATCAACCGGCTCTGATTGGACCTATATCTGTTTTATGGCCTGACAATCGTTAAAAGCTTTTTTTCCAGTTTCTTTATGGTGGACAGGAGCTGCAGTTTCACAACAAACATAGGGTCTGTCCATAAGAGAATTACCAGACTGCTATGATTTGCTTACACTGCCAGAATAGTAAAGTGTGAGTTAATATTATATCCAGTTAACAGCATGTCTGCCTGCTTGGCCAGCGAGTTGCTGAGAAAAGAACCAAGCATCAGTCTGCTGGTGTCTGTTACAGTCAGGACTTGGAACAGTAGAACTGAAATATCTGACATACAGATCTTGTCACGTTAAGTTGCGAAGCGTAACTCAGGAACCAGCTTTATAAAGATGGACAGTTATTACAGAGACATAAATCAGGACATTTGTAAGATCAGGGTGTCATATTTGTATGCTGTGGCAACAGAGGTGCAGAGGTTTTACTAAATATGATCTTTCATGCCATTCTAAATACACACTGACTGAGGAGTTATTTACACGTATTAGATGTTTAGTATAGAAAGATGTGAATCTTCCGTCACTAGCTAGACGCTGCTTCTTGCTTACAAATGTAGTTTATTTGTGTTTTTGCATCCAAATAACAAACACATGCACCTCAGAAATTCAGATACATCAGCAACAACACCGATTGAGTTTAATTCAGTGATGACCTAAGCAGAGTTTATCAAATGTATTGTCATGCCCTGCTTGTCCGATCCTCCTGTGTGCCCTTGTTAACCTCGTGTGGAATCCCCCTTGTTATCATGTGTTTCCTCTCATTTCCATTTAGTCCTGTGTATTTAAGTCCACATGCAAGTCTGTTTCCCCAGTCCGGTCATTGACATTGCTAACCGTATGTACCTTACCTTGTCGTTTCTCCCGATTGAACCCCGTGTTCCCTGAATCTCCGTCTTCCTGATCCTGATTCTCCACAATTCCCCCTGCTCGCCCGATGGTTATAACATGTATGGTTCATATGAAAATTATGGCAATTATGTTGTTTAATGAATACCATTTAGGCTGTCCTTTTGTGGGATTCCTTCAACCAAAAAAGTAAACGTTTAGGTACAGAAGTGAAAGACGACAGGAAAGGTTTGTTTTGCTAATATCCAAACTAATACACCCCACTCTGTAGTCATTTAGAAACATATGGTGGAGATGGACTCCTGAACGATGATTGTTGCACCAAACACAATGCTATATAACACAATTATATATCTACAGTCTATCTGTCTGCTCTGTGGTGATTGTATTTATATTGTATTGTCTATTATTTCATTTCATTTGTGTTTATGTAGAATGTAAACTGTGGTACGGTTGTTTTATATACAGTTTGTATTTATTTAATGCACTGCTGATGGAAAACGCGTGTCCCTAAATTTCACTCACTACTTCAGTTGTTTTGGTGGTGTGACATTAAAAGTGATTTGATTTGCCGTTTCCACAGTTGGTCATTTTAAATTTGTGGCATAGCAGATGAGTCACAGGAACAAAGGGCTACTTTTTGGTTTAAAGCAGCCAAACAGCTTTGATTTAGGCTGGAAGGATGCGTAGCCGGTTAAAATGATGATGGCGGTAGTTTCATTGTAAGATCGTTATGCAGTGATGCTTGTAGGGTGAATGGCTGCCTTGTGTCTGTGTCTTAGCCTGGAGATCGGGCTGACGCTCAACATCCCACTTATCTCAGCGGGGAGCTTCGGACTGTCATGTGACTACAAGGAGAACCTGACCCGCTTACTGCCCCCTGCGCGGAAGGTCTCCTCCTTCTTCACTCACTTCTGGCGATCCACTCACCATAACCTGAAGCCTAAATGGGAGACGGCCTACGTCTACAAGAAGCCGGAACTGACAGAGGACTGCTTTTGGTGAGACTGTGTGGAGAACCGAGGCATGGGGGCGGGGGGGGGGCTGATAATTAATGATCCTGGCTCAGTCTTGAAAGGGTGTGAAACAGAATGCTAGATGCGGAAAGTTCAGGTTCATCAAGTAGAAATCCAGACCACGGTTTTGATTTAACCAACCAGTTCAGAGACATATTCACAGAGTACTCAACTGGTTGGTTGAAACGACATCTTGGTCTGGATTTGTACTTTCTGGACCTGAACTTTCCACTTCTGCAGAATGCAGTGTGCATCTCCAGCAGGTTCTGGTGTTTTACCATATTGACCTCCTTCTGCTTTCTCCACCACCCTCCCGTCCCAGGTATATCAACGCTCTGGAGGCTGGCTCAGCTAACTTTGCCTCCACGATCCAGCGGGAGGTGCTTCGCCAGCCAGCAGAAGTTCATAATCTGCTGAACTCCCCAACGAGGAAGAGCAACTGTAGGTGTCCCTTCAAATGGCCACATCACACTAATTTTTGCATGCGGTTCTTGCATAGGGTTCCGATGCTTGAAACCCGAAAGGACACATGATTCTCATTAGGGGAGATGTTAGGACTGTCAATCGCCATAGATCTAACAATCGTGTCAATATGCTAATGATCCACTGCTTTACAGTTCAATGAAAATGTCTTGGACATTTACAGTCAAGTGCCACTAAGGTGGACCTATGTAAATTAAGCCGTGGAACAGAGATTTCTGGCCTGAGGCAGGAATCAGTGGAGAACTGACTGTTTCAGTCTGGTTAAGTATTTTGCTCTAGGGCACCAGGCAGAGCCGTTCTATGAGATTTAATCAGGTACCATCTGATCTCAAGTCTCAGTGCTGCCTGTGATGCCTCCACTACCTGTGGCGTCTCTCCTGCCTGCCCTGCTGCTGCACCACTGTTCATCCTGCCATGAGAAGCAGCACCAGCACCTGCCTGCCATCACCTACCTGCCCCCGATTTTGAGACTCAAATGTTAAAATTAATGTGAATTGGAACTTTGCCATCCTGCTCATTTGACTTTGGCTTCCTCTACTGCCCCCTGGAGGATGGGCTCCCCTTCTGAGTCAGGTTCCTCCCAAGGTTTCTTCCTTCTAGGCAGTTTTTCCTTGCTACTGTGGCCTCTGGCTTGGTCACTGGGGACTTTGGGCAGGGACAGTTGTGAAAATGTGCTATACAAATAAAACTGAAAAAAAAAATTGAATATCACATTGAACACCTAAGTTCTTTCCTGTGTTTCACTCCTGGTGTGCAGTGTTCATTATCTGCGGGACTCCAGAAGACGTGATGAACTTGAAGAACGGGACCGAGGCGAATCCTGAGATCGTCTTCTTCCTCATCGACCTTTACAGGTCAGTCTGGACCTGTTTCATGTTAGCTAATGCTATCTGTGGTGCGACTGATTTCAACTTTTATGCTGCAGATTGAGGTCTAGCGGCGGTCTGCTGTCCTGAATACTTTGGTGTCATTAATCTAGTGTCGTCATTTAATATACTGACAATGATGCTAATGCTAATGCTGGATTAAAAACAATAATAACAATAACAGTAATCTCTCCTTTACAGTCCTTCATATTACACCAATGCCACGTCGATGTCTGACATGCGAAACGTCCTGGTCCTCACCATGCCCAACATCAGGAATTACACGCTGGATCCTGCCTACAATGACAACGAAAATGAATCAGTGAGATGCTCCCATTTCATTTGTTTAAATGCAGGTGTACTGTGTGCATGGTAGAATACAGATACCTTCATAATGCATTATAATGTAATCATAAAGTATTATAAGCAGAGCTATAACTATTTCTAAAAAAGGCATAACGCATTATAGCCATGTTTATTATGCGTTATGAATGCTCTATGAAGCTCTCATCTATAATGCACTATAGATACCTTCGTAATGCATTATAATGTTCAGTATAACAATTAAGTATGCTTTTTATTGCATTATGAATGAATCTGTAATGCATTATGATGACTGCTTTAAGTAAAGTGTTACCAAGTAATGAAACTGCACCTGAGGAAGATGGGGGGGCTGAGTGGGTAGTGCTTAATTGCATGTGAGTTTCCTGGCAATATCTCCCTGCAACCTCACACTGGATAAGAGGGTCTTTGTGAGATGGATGGGAATATATCTGGAAGTAATGTAGTCCTTGTACTTAATCTGCTTCCCTCTCGCTCTCACCAGTGGTACATATTTAATGACTATCTGGCAGCGTACCATGACGCTGTACTGCTGTTTGGTCAAATTATGAGGCGGCACTGGGGCAGCTCACCACTGACTACGGGGCCCAACGTTGTGGCGATAGAAAACTTCAGGAACATCTCGTTCAGTGGTAAGATTCAGCTCCGGAGATTTGTACCCCTGTCCTGCCCTGTGACACACATGATAGCTGTCAGTGTCCTACTTATTGAAAATGAATTGTTATTGTTTTTAGGGCTTTTAGTTAATAACCACTCTCTGTTGGATTGTGGGTGTCTGCCTTATTGATATTTCTGGTCCATATTAGCCAATGTTTGCATTGTGTCTTATGGGATATAACTCACCGCGTGCAAATTCCGAGAGTTATGACTTTGCAGACGAATCTGACACCCCACTCTACATAAACGCAGTGAAATGTGCGTGTGAACAATACATGTAGCTCAATTTTCGCCTGCTCATAGGGGCTGGTGGACATTACGTTTTGGACGGAAACGGTGACAGGGATGTGAACTTTTCAGTGCTATACACCAACAAAGACAACGAGGTGAGGCCAAGCAACGTCATGATGTCATCAAATGATCCTTACCAGCACCATGTGACTTATGGCTACGCTCTTGCTTAACTGTCATTGGCCCTTTGCATTAGTGGGCGTTTCTTTGTCTGGGTTTCTAATGAGTTGGAAACCCGCAGCAGCATTATCTTTATTGCCCAATTATTGTGGAGCCGTGTGCTTGTTATGTCACCTGGGAACTTAATTTCGTTTCTAAGCATTATGGGTAATTAGGCCACAAGGCACTGCAAGTTGAAGCCTCCAACGGGGGCACTGGTTGTGTGCATTGTAGTACAAAAATCATCAGGCTTGAAGCTGCAAGATGTCTGACGCTGGATTCCTCTTCTGCTCCAGTACCAAACTCTGTTTGTGTTCAACACCCAAACCAACAGCAGCTATGTAGTGGATCCCAATCCTACACTGGTGTGGGGCAGTCAGCTCCCTGATGATACTCCAGAACACAGTCAGATGGGTAAGGTGACGGAGGTGTAGTGGAAAGGAGATTAGCTCAAACGGCAGTGTGGTCACTTAGCATGGAAAGCGGTAGGAGGGCTGCACTGTACTGGAAAAATTTCCGCAATATGTTTTTTTCTGTATTAAATATTGCCTTATTTATAAAGTGAAAAAAAGATTTGAAAATTTACCTAAAATAAATTATAGCAAAACAGAACTTATCTACCAATATTGTCTGTCATATAAGTTGGTGGAGTTGCCATGAGTTGTCATGATAAAGCACTGTGCTTGCTCGGGTTTGAGGAGGTAGGGGATGGGAGGAGATGAGCTGTAGACTTCATGCAGACCTCATTCATGTTTTATCCAGATGTCATTGTCATCATCCTGGGTGTCACTGTGGCAGTGGTGGCTACCATCGCTCTCATCTTCTACAGGTGAGGACCTGCCCCTTTACTCCCAAAACCCAGCTTTTGTTTGTTTTTTTTCCATTGTCCTCCTCTCTGTTTTGTTCATAAATTGCTACAGGTTTTATTGACTTACGTTTTTCTGACAGACAGAACAGGAAGGGGCGTCAGGTGCGAGAAAAATGGTCTCACATCCACCCAGATTTGATTCATCCTTTGGACTTCAAGGAGCGAAGCCTCGTCTCTCTGAAGGTGAGCTGATCTCCAGCCTGTGTCTACTGCCTGTGCTGCGTTGGGAGCTGCTCTCCACAAAAGCGGTTTCTGGTATCTGGACACTATATTTAGCCCTGCCCTGCCCTTCCTCAGATTGACGAGGACCACAGAAAAGAAGGAAACGACTTCATTCGCCGTTGCCGTTATGACAAAAAGGTGAAGTTAATGTCTGTGTCTATTTGTTTTAAACACCTCATTCTCCTCCATGTCTGTGCAGGATCCTTGTCGTGACTATAGACATGTCGATGGATGATATGGCTTCTGGTTCAGACGGCCGATGCATTTGAACAGTGCTGTATGTTTTTTAGATTGTAATTCTCAAGGAGCTGAAGAACACGGATGGCAACTTCAACAAGATGCAGAGGATTGACCTCAATTCAGTAAATCTCACCCTCCCTTTATTACCTGCTCTATCGCAGTCCCCCCCACCCCCCAGTATCATAAAATACAGCATCACCTCTAGTTTGAAGTCACAGATCCATTGAGTCCACAATATCCCTGTTGTTTTTCTTCATTCCGTCTGATCTTTCCCCAAGCTTTCAAATTCTGTGTCTCCTTATTACTTTACCAGCTCCTGCAGATTGATTACTACAATCTGACCAAGTTTTACGGCACGGTGAAATTTGAGCCGGGTGTGTTTGGAGTGTTTGAGTATGGTGAGAGGGGGTCCCTCAGGGTAAGTTCTTGTCTTGCTTCAGTGGACTTGCTCTCCTCTTGATCAGCTGACGATAAACATTTAACTTGTTTCAAGAAATTAAGATTCTCAGAAAACATGTACACACCTCTTACATTAATTCTGGCTATCCGTTCTGCTTTTTGCAGTATGTGCTGAATGATAAGATCTCCTACCCAGAAGAGACTTTCATGGACTGGGAATTCAAGATATCTGTCATGTATGACATTGCTAAGGTCAGACAGAATGTTCCCTGGATTATTGGTTGTGTGTGTGATTGTAGTGAGGAAGAGAGAATAGAATAAGTCAGTTACTCAAGCAGAGGTGGGAACGTGACTTTCAAATAACAAGTAAGTCTCAAGGTCCAAGTCAAGTCAAACAAGCAAAACAAGCAAGTCTCGAGTCAAGTCTCACGTCAAAGGAGTCTAATACTATGTCAAGTCTCGAGTCAAGTTTCACGTCAAGGGAGTCTAATACCATGTCAAGTCTCGAGTCAAGTTTCACGTCAAGGGAGTCTAATACCATGTGAAGTCTCGAGTCAAGTCTCACGTCAAGGTAGTCTAATACCATGTCAAGCCTCGAGTCAAGTTTCACGACAAGGGAGTCTAATACCATGTCAAGTCTCGAGTCAAGTTTCACGTCAAGGGAGTCTAATACCATGTCAAGTCTCGAGTCAAGCCTCACGTCAAGGGAGTCTAATACCATGTCAAGTCTCGAGTCAAGTGTCACATCAAGGGAGTCTAATACCATGTGTAGTCTCGAGTCAAGCCTCACGTCAAGGTAGTCTAATATCATGTCAAGTCTCGAGTCAAGTGTCACATCAAGGGAGTCTAATACCATGTCAAGTCTCGAGTCAAGCCTCACGTCAAGGTAGTCTAATACCATGTGAAGTCCCGAGTCAACAAAGCAAAGTGTCAAGTCAAGTCTCAAGTCCCAAGCCCTAGACAAGACTGCGTATAATCCTTTTTTTCTAATTTAACGCCACACAAGCTTATACATTTCATCATTTTGTTGTGCCGTTGTGTACTGTATAACATATATTTATATATACTATATAGCTTAAACTTATATGTTGAGACTTGAGACTTACCTGTTAATGAAAATCAATTACTCATTCCAACCTCTGTACTCAAGTATGTCTGTGTATCAAATTTTTGTATGGAGGAAACTTTCAAAGTTACGAGCGGCAGCTAATCACTAAGGCCACGCTTAAGTATTCCCTCGGGCTGGTACGCCTTAAGGTTGGTCAGATGGTCATGTTTGAGTGCTGCCCCCCTCAGGAGGACGTGGAAGCGGCAACCCCATGGAACCTTAAAGAAACAATGTTTTTCCTATCATGGGCTGCAGTCTGGAAGGATTTGCTTTTTTTTAACAGGCCCAAGAAAAACCCTAAAGCTCTTGACTTGCTGCACCCCTCAGACTATCACATGATGCTCGGTCTGTGTCACACAGAAATGAATGAAACATATAATGTAGTGAATTTGCTGCTTTCACAAAGGTAGCTTGTAATCTTTGTGCTTCGGTATGAGACTGAAATTTTCTGATATTTTCCACTGGACGGATTCTAGAAGAGCCTGTGAAGTAGAAGAAATAGAAGCCTCTGGGTTGGAACTTTGTAAACACTGGGCAGGGAAAGATTGTTGTACCTTTGAACAGGGTATAAATCAGCGGGTGTCCTTGTTGAACCTGCTCACTAAATTGGCAGCGGGAAGCGTTATGCTGTGTAGAATATGAACCTTGGAAGAGAAGCCCAGGGTGATATCGCTGGCTGTCACATGGAATCTCATGCCTCGGTCCCATCCAGGGAATGTCCTACCTCCATGCCAGCAACGTCAGCGTCCACGGCCGCCTCAAGTCCACCAACTGCGTGATGGACAGCCGCATGGTGGTCAAGATCACCGACTTTGGCTGTAATACCGTCCTCAGTCCGGGCAGAGGTAGGACCCACTGTCAGCCTCTGACACTGTACATAGTTCTGCAGATTTACACCACGTATGATCAGGCAGTCAGCCGCCGTGAAATTATATTTATATTTATTAGATTAGATTACATTAGATTAGATTAGATTCAACTTTATTGTCATTACACATGTATAAATACAGGGGCAACGAAATTCAGTTTAGCATC
>JAODJX010000097.1:6608624-6621287 GCA_026776945.1 Isichthys henryi
CCCCCCGCCCCCCCAGCCCCCTCCATCAGCCAATCAGCAGCTCCCGACTGTGACTCAGCACATGTGAGCCGCCATGACACTTTACCGCAGAGGCGTCTATGTTGGATGTGTCCAGATCGTGGTTGACGTGCACAGGCCGTAGTGGGACCCCCCGTGCAGGCTGTACTGGGGACCCCCCCACGCAGTGAGCTTGCTCCTAGGAAGCCGGCCGTTGCCCAGCAGTGACCCAAACGCAGACTATCCAAGTTCTTTAACCAGTAGTCGCAAGCTTGTATATATTTAGCTATTTAGCTAACCGCTAACATCAAAATAAGCGGTTTTGTTGACATTCAGTCCTTCCACCCCACCCCCCCCCAAGTCTGGTAGAAATCAGCCCTTTTTATACCGGACCACGATATTTGTTCTGGATTCTGCAGAGCGCTTAAATAATCATGAGAGAGAAAGAGAGAGAAGACATTTCCTGTGAGATACATGTCTACATGTATTAAATGCATCCATTTATTACACTGTTAAGATTATTATCATTATTATCCTTTGAGGGACAGACATTTCTCTCGTTGGTATGTATATACAAAGATCACATATCATTTGCATCATATGACTACGAATACAAAATAATAATATAAAATATACTGCCTTTCTTTCCTTTGATTACTTGCATACATGCATTACTAACTAAATTACCCAAGTCATGTGCAGAAGCTTTGGTTTGCTTGATTAAAAACATTAACACATTCATATATTGTTCCATTACAAAGAAGATGTGTTTTCAGAGAATATCTTGGGATATACCATAGATCCAATAGATCTCTTGAGCACACTTAAACCCAGGGAATCTGAAAACTCCCCTTTGGTTCAGCTGTCTCCGGGTCATCGTTGTTACGGATGAAAATCACGCGAATGCGCAAAAACAATCCCGGAGTGTTCGTTTCCTCTTTCGAGATCTGCGTCTGTCACCTAGAGATCGGAGTGGCGCCCGGCACACGTACTCACTCATCCTGAAAGTAGCGTCGCCCTCACGCTGTACACGAGGTGGGGCCCTATGAAACGGCTTTGAAGAGCCAGATCCGAGGCCATGTGAATGAGGAAAGAACTCTAGCACTGGCCCGCTACACTCAGGGGACGTCGGTGTGCTAGAAGGCCCAGGAACAATGAACTTTCGTTTTCTCAGACACGGGGGATGCCCCGTCCTGCAGATCACATGTGGTTGCTTCATTTCGGACAATCCCTATCGGCCATGATGACCTGGAACTACGCCATTGATGAAGGATCTTGGGAAATCAGAACTGTGCATCGTGAAGAGAGGCTTCAGAACGCGCCGGCCCATGTACTCAAGATGGAAATGAACTTGTAGTAGTTAGGAGGAGAGCATTATCAAGAACGGACGTTAGCCACAGTCCTCTAGAGGCCCTGAATCAAACACAGCATTCATCACCCCTTGCAATGCCGACATGTTTACCAACACTCACTTCTCCATTAGACTTCCTTGACTTTATTTCCTTTCCCTCGCAGTGAACGTATGGTTGCCCTATTTTGAACAGCTCTATTTAAGAAACTCGAAAGGGGGGGGGGTGTTACTCAACAGTTCATTCTTTCCTCTTCCTATCTGAATTACCTGTGCCCAGCACTGTTTTATGAAAATGCCCTTCCGTAAGATGGAGACGGCGAGCGTGAGCGAAGACAGACACATCTCTGCAGCCCAACACCCATTCAGCAGAATGTCCTGCCTTGGAGGGCGCAGTGTGAAAACGGGCTGTGGACCATATTTAACCGACAGCCGAGCGGCTGAAGTGAATGACACTTATGTCCACCTGATGGTGCTTCTCCATCTGCTAGCTTCTGTTTATCTTAATATAAGAACATAAGAAATATCACGATGTACAGGGGACACCCATCAGGTCCTCTTGGCTGTGTAGAAACTGCACTGTTAAGACATTAGTTACTGTTGCTTTAAATTAATATAAATCCTGCTTCCTTCGATGCTACCCAGCAACATGTTCCAAACCTTTCCTACCCTTTGCACAAGGAAAGTCTATCGTGTGCCGAAGGTCCATTAGGATTTTTTTGAGCAAGACAGATGAAATAAAACCTTGCAGGCCAAACTTTGTGAGCTCGATACAGGAAACACACACACATACATCAGAAGAGTCATGTTCGGATGCTTTCATGAAACACTGCAGTGCGTGCTTTTTCAGACTTTGATTTCATCCTCTTCGGGGTCGGTACATGGGCTCCTCTGGGTGGGCTGACCAGAGCCCGTATAAGGACTGAAGTCCCGCCCATTGGAGGGGAAAGGCCGTTTTAAGAGCCTGCCTCCCCCGTAATGGCGTGACAACACATCAGCCGCCCTCAGAAACCGTTCTGCCTCCATTGCCGGCTCCACTCTTCCAGGGGTCTTCACCGCCGTGCCTGGAGATTCCGGTTTTGGCAAGTCCCCATTTTCCCCCTCCTCCCATTCTTGGTCTGACCGCTCCCTGCCATTTAGCTCCGCCCCCCGTGGGGAATCTGCAACAGCATTGGTGGATAAAGGAGTAGCGTCACAGCTATTGGCCAGCCCTTCTCCCTCCCACCAGAGGCCCGCCTCTCTGATGCCATCAGGGCTGTCAATTATACCAAACACTTCGCTCATCAGCGAGGGGCCAAGGTCCACGGTGAACGAGATCAGGGAGTCCGACCGCGCCAGAGAGTTGGCGGTGTAGTCGGAGGGCGACTTGTGCCACGGTTCTGGGGAGCGGTGGGTGGGACTATCCTGCAGCTGGCCGTCAATGCGTGAGAGGCGGGGCAGCGTGGCAAAACCAGAATCCACACCTGCGGACAGACAGGAGCCAGCAAGCAGAGTCCATCATTTAGTTAGGACTTGTTGATAATCCTCATGCGTCCATGAAAAACAATTTACACAAGATCTCAGCCTCCCCTCAAAATTGATTTACTGGTGTATGCAAAAAACTGAGGACTAAAAATTAACTCCTGTTAAATAAACAAACAAGTAAAAAAAAAGAGGTAGAATTTCTCTGTCTTGTAATCATCAGCCATAGGAAGCCAGAGAATGACAGTGGGGGTATTTACGTTTTCATAGTGAAAAACTGCCCACAATTGCCCATAATCAATGTAGGGGCAGACCTCTCTTACCAAGGCCAGGGACTCTAGGTTATACTGGGGGATCCCCAGATGTTTCCTAGCCAGCTGAGACCCTCTCGGTGTCTGCCTGGGGGCCTTACCCCAGTAGGATCCCCCTAGAACGCTTCCCTTCAAAGCCAACCACGCTGAATCCTTATAAGATGTCTAAACCACCTGAGCTGATTCCTCTCAACAGGAAGAAGCAGAAGCTTTATAATCATATAGAATAACATGCATGATATATATACGTGCATTTTAGAAGTGATGGTTTAAGGCAGTAGGAGGCACTGTTAATCCAATGCAGGCCAAGCAGGTTCTAAATTACCTAGAGCTCAACTATTTCACCAGTAAGTTGCCTTGCCTGTTTTTTTTTTTTTGGTTGTTACAGACCTTTGAATCCATCACAGAGGCACCCTCCTTAGCCAGCAGGTGGCAGCGCTGAGACACACGTCAGTCATCAGCCTTTAGGTGTGCGTCTGGCTACCCCCCCCCCCCCACATACCTCTGTGCTATGACCTCACCGCCTCGGAATGCAGGATCAGGCTCCCAGGCATAATGAGTGACTTTGGCTTGCGGTTTTAAAAATGGGTGGCAGAGAGGAAGCATGTGGGGGGGTTGGGGACGGACTGGTTTCCTCAAGCACAGCCGTAGCTCTGCCAGCATGCAGACATCTGGATCCACTTAGTGCTGACGGAACCAATATCCCGGTACCTAAGATATACTTCACAGCCTATATTACTGGATAAAAACTACACTGCTTCTAAATTTTCAAGTCTAAATTATACCCAGTAAAATACTGTAAAAAGCTTTTAAAGCACAACCAGCAAAATGCAACGTTAAGGCAAATGATGGTACAACTGGCACTAAAGACCAAGTATATTTTGATACTGTGAGCCTGTGACCTGGTAAAGAGAACGAATCCGGTCTTTTCTGAGAAGCAAGGCCTTTGTAGACAAATGTCTGATGAAGTCGTTCTTCAGCCTTGGTGTGACGTCACACCATATCTGGGTTACGGTCTCACAAAATATCATGATCACAACCTCACTGTTAATGATGTTTTTGGTAGACAGAGCCCCAGTCCCTGGGTTCAGCCTGGTGGTGTACAGAGGGCTAGATAGCAAAATTGAATCTTTACCGATGCCCACCCCCCCCAACACACGATCAGATCAGCTCCCCGGGGAGTCCCCAATTTCCATTGGCTCTAAGTGATGTCAATCATAGGACATGCATCAGCGTTTTCTCATATTCATGTATGTGAGTCCACCATAAATTTAATTTAATAGTAGTGGCAGCTTGAATTTTTTACAGTTGGAGCCCCCCCTTCCCCTGTTGTAAGCCCCCACTTCAGATCCATCCCTCCTTCCCCTGTAAATTACACAGAGCTGCTTCTTCAAACACGTGAAGGTGAGGTAACCCCATCTAGCTGTTTCCAGGCCGCCCAGAAACGTTCCCTGGGTTTAGCCTGTCATGTGGTTACATTCCTGCGCTGTTGGCACAGCCAGCCTGTGATGACTTCAGCTGGCCTCTGGGCCCGATAACAGATTTCTCACTCAGCAATTCAAGAGTGTTCCCACGTATGGGTCATGGCCCCGGTGACCGGAATGAGCGCCAACATTGCCGAGTCGTTGACGTGTTCCACTTTTGGCTTCGTGGAAATCTGTTATTTGTGACATCGCTCAATGTCCAAAGCTTATCAGCGCTGTTCACTGCCTGTAAAAGCTGCTGTAGCATTTAAAATCTCATAGATCTATATAGTAGCTGCAATATTACACTATCTGCAAAAAAACATGAATGAATAATTTTGTCAGCAATAGAACGTGGAGACAGGCAACGGCTGAAACGTAATGCTGACTGAGTTTCTCACCATAGGAGTACATAGAGCCCTCCGGACAACTGGGTGAGTTGGGAAAGAGCTCCCTCTTCAGGCAGCCATTGGGAGTGTCGACATCCAGCCGGGGAAGGGAGATGGCATTCTTGATGATGGGCGAGATGAGGGGAGGGGGCGTGGAGAGATCCGCAGTGTCAGCCACTGGCCGGGTCGGGGTCCGGAGGACGTGCCGAAAGGTGCGGGAGAGGAGGCCGCTGGTCTTCTCAGGGGAGGAGTCGGGATCGACTGCCCCGCCGTGGTTGCTGAGGAAAGAGGTGTCGCCGAAGACGTCGCCGCCGCGACCCACATGCATGGTGTGCCGGAAGTCGCCCAGCGGCGGGCTGATCATATCGGCTGTCAGGTCGCCCTTGAAGCGTCGTTTGCCCTGCGAGTTGGACACCAAGCCCTTGATGCCCGACAGTTTGCCCAGATTCATGGCTGCAGCTCCAAAAGGCCTGCGTGTCCAAAACAAATAATCAATGTCCCCCTTCAACTGCACCCCAAGTCACAAAGATAAGATTATTCTAACATTTCATATTTTTGCATTTCATTATATTCCCATTTACAAAAATATCACTCAACAAAAACATCATTACACCGCTTATTGTGATGCCCTGCTCGTCCGATCCTCCCGTGTGCCACGCCCCCTAATTACCCACGTGTGATTCCCCGATTTGTCTCCAGCTGTGTCTGATTAGTTTGCTCTGTCTGGTGTATTTAAGTCCTGGTCTTCCCTGTTCCCCTTCTCAGTCATTGATGTTAGTCGTTGCCCGTACTCCTGTCCCGTCCTGTTTCTAATAAATCCCCAGTTTTCCCCGTATTCTGGCTTCCTGCCTGTTCTTTGCTCGCTCGCTTGCCAGAGCGATCACCCGTTCGCCGCGGATCGCAACACTTATACATGCTTTCAAAAGACCAAAATTACAACATAAGTAAATAAAAGAGCGGATAGATGTTTTTTTGTTGGTTTCTTTTACTGATCTTGGATGTTCTCCTTGACAACATAAACACAAGGGAAGCTTTCAAAATGTGAACTATTTTGCCAAAAGAATGAAATAACAAACACGCCATGTAAAACTGTCATTTTTTTTTAAATAATGGCAAAATAAGTGTTCGACTATTTGATTCCGCCTAAAGGTGAAAGACATGTTTTCTTGCTGTTCTCCAAATCCATCGCATTTCAGTCATAATGGCTAAACCCAAATTATGCATCCTGGTTCCTGGAAAACACTATATGCGGTCAGGGAAGTTCAGTTCCACACAGTTGTTCTGGGTTTTGCTTGTAAAATTTCGCTTCAGAAATAAATCACGGTCCAACTGCATAGGTCGTTGTGGTCACAGATTTCATTCCTTATTTAAAGAATCAAGATAAAAGAAAAAAAGAACACAGGTTTTCATCCTGCGGTTACTTGAAAAAAATGAATTTATGATTTTGTAAACATTGGTAGGTCAAACATTTTTAGTAACGTAAAGGTCGTGAAAGTACCTTCCATGTTATGACTGTATGTCATCGGATTCTGTCGCGTCATTTCAAGGGGCAGTTGGTAAAAATGTCTGTGACTTTATGTGAACTTGTGAAGTTTACATACAAAAAGGTTCAAAAGAATATTCACCTTTTAGAAGTATAAAACACAAACTCGGCTGTAATGGATCTTCATATGACGCCATCCTGTGTCTTGTTTCAACATGTGTACTTAAAATATACACCTGTAAGATAAAAGATTTAAACTCTGCCGCTCTATCCACGCCCCTAATCTGGAATTGTTTTCTCTAGCCTGTTTATGAACATCCAAAGTACATCCCAGCAGACAAAACACAGTTTTATTTTTATCCGAAAGCTCATAAGGCACTTAAACTATTATGATAAAATCTCTTTGCATGCCATTTTGTAGTCTGACAACTCACAGTTTAGGAAAAAATAATTTTTTTTCTATGTTGACACAGTAACGCATGCCTTTGCAGTGCAGAATCGATTCAGTTGTTTGGCTTACTTTAAATTTTTTCGAGCCTGGAAAACCTACCACAAAATTCGCCAAATTAACGTTTCCTTTGTCACATTCTGCCTACGAGATTTTTGATTTACCGTTATCACTGCATACCCTGAGGAAATATTGTCTTGCCTGTTACTGTCAGTGGCAAAACCACTGCGCTTCACCAGCTGCGATTTTGTCAGGCACATTTTCAGGGTAGTTTTCAGCTGGAAAAGGGTGTGACCATCATACAGTGCACATACCAAGAACCGATATCAGAAAGTGACACTATCTCCTGGCCCTCGTGCAGTAACGGCCACATGGCGAACATGATCCGGTTCAGCTGTCTAACAAGCTCCTTCTATGTAATCCCACCGTGGTCAGAGGGTGCTGACACATGCCCACAGGGTACCAAATTGAAAGGAGCACGTGCTTTAAAAGAACCATGTCTCCATGGCAACAGCAAGCTGCATCCAGGGGACCTCATGCAGTGAACCCCATGCAGTGGACCTCAGGATGCTCCATCATAACTCCTACTAGTCCTCAGACTTCTTGGGTGGTTTTGTTTGAATTGCTCTTCCACAGCTCAGCAGTTCTGCCGACGCTCCAGGCGTTAAAAAGAAATCCCAGAATAAATTTGTCGTCACCTGTGTATTTTTTAAGGCAGTAGATTAATGGGTGGTTCCCAGCAAACATACAGTAATAAAAGACCTGCGTGTCTCAGTGGAGTTTTAGATCTGTCCTCAATTTAAGTCTCCCTACCTCTCTCTCTCCCCTGTCGCCCTTCCATCATCCCAACTAACGCAGCAAACAGTCGGTGTGCAAGTGACTATGAGGTACAGATGCTCGTGTAGTCACACCTTCACATCTTACTGTAAAATCAACGAATGCAGCCAAACTGATGCTTTCGTTCTTTCATGCGATGGCAAACACTATTTTAAGTACCACTTTTGAAATTTCCATGATTTATGCCACGTAAATGCACATCAAACGTGACTCCTAACCAGCCGTTTTTATACACGAGTCCTGACATAATTTGGGGCTCGCTAGTGACCAGAAGCCGAGTTTGACTTGGCTTGTTGCAAATGATAATGATAGACTGTTCTAGAGACAAAAAATTCAGGCGAAGATAGATGGTTTCTCAAGATGTTGGAGTCCGCTCTGGGGTTGAGGAGACGCTGCGTTCTTGAGGTACCCAGGCATCTGGGTGTTACTGAGATAAGAATCACGGGTTATTAATGTTGCGAAAATGAAATAAAGAAATCCGAGAAGTAAAAACCTTCACACCTCTTATCTGCTAAATAATGTTTCACTTCAGTGACTGTATGTGTGGTATAAACAGTACAGAAGATTAACCGTTACTCTGACCAGTTAGGACAGGACTAATATGTAGTGATTAATACCGGGTTGAGTTTAATGGCCTTATTGATTGCACCGGATGAACAGCAATCAGAATCTGCAACTCAATGAAAACAAGTCATCTAAGAGCTGATTAGCTTTTACGAAGAAAGGTGGATCATCTGGGGAGCAGAACGCTGGATGCTTCTCTGAAACCACATTATGAAAGTATTCGAGTGTTTAGTCTAATTGTGTTTTTCCCATGAAACTTGATTAGATTACGTTCCACCTCGTTTGAGAACACGGTTACACAGCTGACTGTCGTAGACATCAACGTGTAGCTTGGCGGAGACATCTGTCTATAGCTGCTTACAGAACTGACAACTGGATCAGCCTAACATCTTGCACAAGCCTGTGCACGGTTCTGAACCTTAAACCTTCTGACCACAGTTCGCTTGCCTTTACCACTGCCCCATACTGATTAGATGTTAGTAATGCTGACTACAGAGAGACAGACTATATCTCTCCAAATTTTGTTTACAGTTCTGAGTAATCCATTCTTTTTCGTTTATCCTTCATTCCTGCTTTTCATCACTCCCTTCATATTTCAAGCTTCCTAATCACTAACCTGACCACATGGACAAACATACTATGAGATAAGACCTCATAAGACCTGTTTTCCAGTTTTTTTTTTCCAGACAAGAGCTTCACTCAATAAACATTTGAACCACTCAGTCATGAGATTACTTCCACTTATCGATACAGCGCATCTTCTCCCAGTCTGTCCTCCTGGGCCTTTTCATCACTCCCTAATCCCCTCCGTCGTTCACCCTCTCCTTCTCCAGAAGTATATATAGGCATACTTTTTTTGGATGCCAACTTGCATGGATGGGGGGGGTGGGGTCAATGACAGGACCTTTACATTTTGGGAGTTACTCTGAAGTCGCTAACCCTCCCCGCTAAACAAATAAAACACTGGAATTCGTGCTAAAATTTAGCCAAAGCACATTCCAAATGCTCTAATCTCACCCGAAACACTAAGCCAACACTTAAATGCTTGTCATTACAGTTCCCCCCATTACAGATCATGGAGCCCTGATGTGCTCTAACCACTCTGTTGGGTCTACACCGGGTGCCAGTCAAATCAACAGGATGTTTGCGGGTTATTAAACTGTGGGAGATTCCACAATGAAGCCATCCTAAACACCCGTATAAATGAACACTAATTAGTTTAAATGGCGCATCAGTTTGCGTTAAAATCAGACCCCCTAGTTAACTATTAATCGCCATTTTAACACATCTCTAACGATGCTCCTGCTCGGACGTTATCACAAAACACAATGTGCAAACAGTATATTGTAATACTATGTAAGCTTGTCCGTAATAATAAATATATTTAAATAACATATACAGTTGCATCATATCTATTAAAACCCATTTAAAATAAGTTCTATAATTTGTATTTTGGTTACTTTTAATATACTTCTGCTGCTATTTTTTTCAGCCATTACCTTGGCGGGTTTGAGGTGGAATCACCTGTCTGAATCGCCCACTTTTTAAACAACTCCCGAACAACGAAGTGTTTACTTAGAGTTAAAAATAAATTCCCACTTTTAGAAAGAAAGCGCTGTGGCGGCGGGGATTATGGCAGCGAAGTTATTCAAACAACGCTGAAATAACAGACTGAAAGCTTATACGAGCTTAAAATGGAGAGCCGCGAAGGGGCTACTTTGTGTTCGCAGACGCAAGTTTTTATTGACTTCAAAAATGTTTTTGCAACAGAAGTAGTTATAAATGTACATGGACCAGCTGCAGACAGCATTCCTCCGTTATTGCAATGGAGACGCAAAAGGGTGAAAATAAAATCTGATTTAAATTGTCAGTACATTGTACAAGGCAGCTTATGAATCCGAGAGTCCATAAAAGCAGGAAGACGAAAGGAAATAAATACAAGATTCCGGACCAGATTATACTTTCTGCAATCTATTCACCGGCAAACTAACGCCGCAGATCACGCTTCTGACCACGCGTCTGGTTCTTGTTCCCATGCGCTCCCTTGTATTTATTAACATATAAACCGCTACACCACACACTCTATACAATGACGACTGCCAAAATATCCAGATGATGTTTTTAAGTTCAAACAAACTGTTGTTTTATATTAATTTTATTGCTAAACATTATGTCTGGGACGTTGCGTTGCGACGTTTGCCCCTACTTTAATGCAGCCCGTATTATCAACAGTATGTACATGACTGCAATACATATTTCCTTTCATCAAATTCCATGTAAAAAGCTTACCTTAAAACTTTTGGGAAACTCCTCGTAAGTGGTAACGTAACGTAAAAGCTTGTATCCGCAAACTCGTCCCTCGGCCAGCCTGCTGCATGTTACAGCTTACAGGGAAGCGTTTTCCTCCGGCGCTGCTTCCCGGATCACTCCCACCCCCGGCTGAGGAGTGCGGACCGCTACCCCGACGGGCTGGGACAGGGGGCTGAGGCGGGCGGTGCTGGGGGCACGACAAAGAACTGATCGTATCACCACAAGTAAATTGACTATTTGTTTAACCGAGACGGTGTAGGGGAGGACCCAGAAACGCTCATGGGGCTGTTTTAAACGTATCCAGTGCTTTAAGCTGACAGCCACGCGCGGTGATTTTTATTTACACGCACACTCTCTAAACTGAAAACCGGTCCTATGTCAGTATGCAGTAGGTTACTCCGGGGGCTTCTGCACTCCAGGCATACAAATATACAATATTTACAATTTAATTAAGGTTTGACCACTCTCCTTATGATGGTGCAGATATGGTTTATTAATTTTAAATGCATTACTTATAAATGTTTAGAGAAACGCCACAACGAAGCCTGAACTTACAAATTATGTCCATCTGTTTCCCAGTTCGATTATCCAGTCCACAGAACCCAAAACTACTTCTGCAAAGGGCAATGTGTGTCCTTGTGGGATAAATATGGTTATTCATTTACAAATGCCATGTGGCTGGTCTTTTCCACAGGAACCAGAAGAACGGCAGGTGTGCTGTTAGGCCTACAGGTGAAAAAACACTCAGATTTATCCAGGCAAAGGACAGTCATATGTGCAATTATTATGACATTCATAGCCTATATCCAACAATGGTGAAAATGCGCAAGCAGAAGCTATCTCCGCATTCTCTTTTAATATCGTATTTTATTTTATTTTAGAACTTTATTGTATTACTTCAATATGTCCGTATTACCTACATATAAGAAAAGCCAAAAATCAGATGTTGCCGTGAAGGTTGGACCAATGCTAAAACCTTTAGCAGGTCTACTATAACTGTTGTTAATAGCAGTGCCTGACGTTTGTATTATATTGGTCAAGTCAAGCATACTGTGCTCTCCGATTCCGAAAAAATGTCTAATGAATTTAGCTAAAGTTGATCCTTACTGGATGGATCAGGCTCTGCTGGATGGATCAGTCCCAGCTGAATGGGGTCTCTTTGACGTTGGGTGAGCACACAGGTCAGTTCCCAGTGCAAAAATCATCACAACAGGAAGGATGTGACCTCACCACCAGGAATCGGGCACAAACGTGTCAGTGAAAATCAGTCCTTTCAAAACGATCGCGACCCTGCAGTTGTCGTTAAACAAAACGCTAAAATACGATCTTCTCTGTTTTACGCACACTAATATTTATAACTCTGATGCTTTACAGCGAGATTTTCTTCTGCAGCTCTCAAAATAAGATGACGAGTGTTTACTGTGGAGATGAGGTCCTGGGTGGGAGTTTGCGGTCTGCGGCTTCTGCGGAAACAGACTCCACGGCTGAGGTCTATGCCCGTTAATGTATCGGCACATGAAGCCTGGAGTGACGTGCTGCAGGGGAAGGTTCTTCACAAAGAAATTTAACAGATGCTGTGGACAGGTGATGCGTACTTGTCAGCCTAAGTGCAATGAAAACAGAGAGATGATTATAAAACCTTAATCCCATCATCAAAAAAGGTAGGGTCTCCTTAGGCTTACTTGGGAGGGGGGTGGTTCTTAACGATAAAATTAGCCGATCATACAGCAGTGAACCAGGAGACTTGATACCTGTGGTGAGAAGTTTATGTTCACATGTACAGTCAGGAGTGTAGGAGAGAGTTTGATATTTGGGGAACACAAGTTATTACTTTACAGACGTCTATTTATTGCGGAAATTCAGAAGGTACCTGCCCCCCCGGTTCCTACGCCCCTGCTTACAGTCTGTCTCTCCTTTCCTTTCTCATTTTCCTTCTCCGTCTCCCTCTCTCCGTGCCCCATGATTAGAAGAATGCCAGCTATTTGGTTTTTAAAAACACACACAGCTTTTGGATGTTATTCAGGATCTGCTCCCAGAACGGAGTTTACCCCA
>JAODJX010000097.1:6679334-6691462 GCA_026776945.1 Isichthys henryi
CCCCCCCCCCCCCCCCCCCCCCCCCCCCCCCCCCCCCCCCCCCCCCCCCCCCCCCCCCCCCCCCCCCCCCGGCCCGCGGGGCCTGGAGTCAGGGCGTTTTTCTTGTACAACGTGGAGTTTATTTGCTCACTGGCTTCTGTGACATTTGGTTCTGAAGTGTGATTTGGATGCGGGCCAGGTTCATGTCACCGGATTCTAACAGCCCCCTTTTTTTAAAAAATAAATAATAGTGTTTTACTTTTTTTCTCCTCTAAAGTGAGATGGCGGGCAGTGTGACACTGGCCTGGGAAGGGGGTGTGAGATACACTATGTATTGTGTACTTATATCTTGTACAGTTCTTTAACACGCTTAACTTTATTTACAACAGTATTTGTGTATATTTTATGAAGTAATAAAAGTTTTTTAAAAGCCACTCTTCCATTCTCCCTTCCTTTCGCTGTTTGTCCGTCTCTGTCCGCCGTCGCTTCTCCTCCCTCGTTGGGCTGGAATGAGGGTCTCTGCAGCCGATCTCATACTCGCAAAGCCCCCTGTTAAGGCCAGTGCCTACAGCTGAAGTCTGTTTGAAAATTAGCTGTTCAGGGGGGATGCCGGTGGACGTTTTGGCATATAAATATGTCACCATAATGTATATTTCTGCGTGAATCATACGCTGTATGTTTTCCATCTGCCTGTTCTGCTCTGGGTCAGGTTGGAGTCTGGAGTTTGTCTAAAGCAGCATAGAGCCCTAAGCTGCGCTACGCTGGAAAATTCATCAGAGGTCACTATATGCATGTAAGCACCTTTATAATCATACACTATGGGCCGTTCTGAGTGTGTTAGCGTTACTGCACGGCTTTGGACTGTATGCACAAACTAGTATCTAGGAAACAAATGAGAGAACTTGCAAACGTCACACAATAAGCCGTTACTGTATGTCACCTTGTATAAGATGCAGTGAATTGCACACTGTTACAGTGTCATCGTTCCACTGCTCCTCTCGGTGAGAGTTGGGATGGCAGCTTTCCAAGCTAGTTAGATAGACCCCTTTTCTACGGTTGGACTCCCGCTCGTTATTGCGGATCCCTAGGCATTCATAAGTTAACTGGGAGATATATTTGCCCTCAGCGCGTCCTGAGTCTTCCCCAGGCCCCCCCCCCCACCCTTTGGGATGAGCCCAGAATAGCTCCTCTGGGAGGCGTCCAGGTTGCAGCAATGTTCAAACCACCTCAGCTGACTCCTCTCAATCCAAAGGATATATTTGAGGTTCCTCTGGTTCCCCAAACGTCTTACCCTGTCACGGAGAGTCTGGCAGCCAAGGGTGTAACTTTGGATTGAACACTGGGGGATGAGGTCCCCACCCACTTATCATGACAATATGATTATTTGGGGGGTGGGGTTGTATGGGCCGGTTCTGATTATTGGGGGGGTGGGGGTACAACCCCCCCATTGCCCCCATAATTTTCACCCATGCTCACACCCTTGTTCATTCGGTCGTTATCACTGGTGAGAATGGTAATGCAGATGGCGT
The DNA here is from genome assembly GCA_026776945.1 of Isichthys henryi. Taxonomy (NCBI): domain Eukaryota; kingdom Metazoa; phylum Chordata; class Actinopteri; order Osteoglossiformes; family Mormyridae; genus Isichthys; species Isichthys henryi. The sequence goes on from JAODJX010000097.1 coordinate 6,680,843, forward strand.
AGTAGACTACTCAATTTCTCCCCATTTTACCACCACGGATCTCCTCAGTCCCCACAAAACTGCAGTCAGCAAACTGATCCATCCATCAGTTATTTCTCAGCATCATTCGTGAAGATCCTGAGGTCCTTGAACTCCTTCACTACGGTCAGACTTTGTCCCCTCACCAGAAAGGATCCCTCCTTTCCAGCTGCCTTCCGCTTATGGAAATGTGTCGAAACGCGTGTTGTGTGGGCTGGTCCGGTAAGGCCAAAAAGCATGACATCATCTGCAAACAGCAGGGATGTCACTTCCAGCCACAGCTGCCCACGACATCCTGTCTAAGACATACAGGACCGAAGACCCACTCGGATGGGGGCCACCCACTTTTACTGCATTCGTACAAAGACCAAGTAGGTCAAAGAGCAGACGTGGTTCCCCGTGTTCCTGTAGCATCACCCACAGTATGTAATGGGCCTTGTGGTCAGATACCTTCTCCAAGTCTACTGTCCTTCTCCGTTAATGTGTCTATGCATGTTCTGACCACCCATGCTCTCCGCCTTCCTTCCCACATGTCTGGATGGGTTGGGCACCTTCTGAGCTGGAGTCCTGCTTCAGTCCCGTCAAAGAGCGTCGTCATGGGTCCAGCCTTCGACCTGCTAAGTCACACAGGCCGGCACAGAGAACCAACTCATTCATGGACTCTGGCTTTGCCCATAACCACAGTCTACACCTGCTTTCAGCCAACAGGCCCATTCTTTCTTTTCTATAATGTTAGCACGCCCAGGGGGGTTGGGCAGCCAGTTGACCTTTGACCCCCCAGAGATTTGTCTTTCTCCCCACTTCGGAGTTCTTGGTTCCTGTCCTGTTGGCATTTATTCTTTCTTTCTGCCTTCCCCTTTTCCCTGTGTCACGCATTATTCTGTATAAATGATGCTGTAATATATTACCAGACACCCATATAATGCACCTTGGGGCAACCCTGTCATGAAAGGGGCTATATAAAAATAAGTTGAATTGAACTGAATTAAATTTCTGGTTAGGTTACATGGGTGGCCTGGTGGGTAGAGACTCCCACCCCCAGGCCAGACTCCTAAGGTGGGTCTCAGTAACCCAACTCCGGGCAGGGCACAGTCAGCCTACAGGGTATCTTTCTTTGTATGGCTTCTCCCTTATTTGCCAAATGAAGATGTACCATAACATCAATCTCCAGTAGACGGGGATCTCCAGATCTGTACGGCACGCAAACCACACCACCATGCTAAAATCTTGCTTTGAAATCCTCAAAGCACTTGTTAAAAATTCCTTCTAAGAATAATAATAGTTGTCCAATGGGAAAACACTGGTAATTAGCCCAGACTCATCCTAGTGATAATCTTAGTTTATGAGCAGGACCAGTGAGGCAGACTGCACCCGCAGCGAGCTGAGATGCTGTCAGTGGTGCCCCCCCCCCCCCCAATGTGTACAGTGGGCCCTTTACACAGGGTGTCTGAGCGATCTGCCTGTGTGATAAGCTGTTTCACAACTTGAAGCTGTTGAGCTGTGATCTTCAGGACCCTACGAGAACAACATTTAATCAACAGATATAAGAACTGTAATTAGACATTTCCAAAAGTCCTTTGCAGCTGGTTGAATCCCTGGAGATAATATCAGGGACTGGCTGACAGGCAGTGTGTGGGGGTATGTGTTTGGGTGTGTTCACAGCAGGCTAATGCCGCCGCTGCTGCGTTTGTGGAAACAACATTCAATGTTCTAACTCTTGCGTAAATACAGCTGTTTGATGTTTATGCAATCAGTTCTAATATCTGCCTTCTCACCTTTATTTTTTCCCTACAATTGCATCAATAGATGTGAAAGTCATTCACTGAACATTCTGGTGGAATCGTGAATATTTTAAATAGAATTTTCTTCAGTGGCATGTTATCTGCACTAAACCCATGGGACTCTATGCAAATGTCACCTCAGTCAACCTTAATCTGAGCTTTGTAACTCAATTCTCCTTCTAATGGCCTTTACAAGTCAGATATATATTAGTATCTAATATTGTACAATATGGCAACTGGTGCAATTGGCGATCATCTATAACACCTTGTAATTAACTTGCCAAGTATCTAAATTTTCAATTGTGGCTAATTACCAGACTGTCTGTTGAACCTAGATGGACTTAACTGCCATTTTACTATAGTCTGTTCATTATAATTTACTTTGATCTGAGTCATATCTGAGTTGCTGGAAACTTACTACTGAAGTCTTTCACAGAGGCCTCTGTGGCTGAAATGAGGCACCAAATATCTCCTTCGTGCAGCGACCCAGAAGCAAAATGATATCTATCAGCTCAATATTTTATAGCGAATAAAACTTTTAATGTAACCTTTGTGCTTTGTGTGCATATGCTTATGTGTGTCGCCAGTGACAGATGGCTGCCTTGACCGAGACAGAGAACGCCATCTTTTCTCTCTTGTTGTTGCAAGGTCTCCTGGGATGGCTGGGAAGAGGAAACCTGTTGCCTAGTAACAATCACCACATCACAAGCCCAACAAAGAGTTGTTTTTGAAGAATCCCTCATAAAACCCACAAACCACTGGGTGACTGATCTCATACAAAGCTGCATTTCTGTAGCAGAAACAGTGGCAATTTTTGGTTTAGTTCATTTAGAGAACCATAGAGAATCACGTGAAAACGGTGTCTCACCTCTATACAACCTTACAATGGATTAGAATATGTTTGAAGTTCATAAATGTGAAATGAAAAATTAAGCCATGGAAATCTGCTTCCCAAACATTATAGTGATAGTAACTTAGACCTTCAGTGTTTTTTTAAAAGGCTTTTTATCACTGCAATAACATTTTAGACTCATTAAAATAACATTGCAGTGTCCTTTAACAAGCTTCTCATGTTTACGCCAACAATGTTATTCGTCATTTCTGCATTACCCAGCATCACTATATAAGGTAAGTACATACATGACTTATTCAGAGCAAAATCCGTTGTTTGGCCTCAGAAACATTTTTAAGGTGATTTGCATCAGCTCTGTTTTCTTTGCTGACGCAATTCACTTCCAGTGCTTTATGCAAGGCTCCAACAGCAGCATCCTCCACTGGGACATGATCTGAGAGGCGCTTTGACGTGACAATGTGACGACATGACAGCCCCAGTTCTGTGTTGGCCCGGCTTGTCATAGCAGTCTTGACACCGTGCAATATGGAGTGAGCCGAAAGTGAGAATGACAGACTGTCTGCGAGTGAAAGGGTGACTGTGTTTGTGTGGGTGGGAGGTGGGTGTTGGGATTTTCCTTTAAAAGACACATGAGCTGTAGCAGGTAACAGCTGCGTCCTGGGGGCTCGGGCTAAAAATAAAGCCCCGTTTTTATTTTTTTTAGACATGCACACACGAGCAAAGACACCCATGAGTTAACAGTACACGTACACATGCAGGCTAACATACGCAAACAGGGGAGTCAAGGAGGACAACATGCCATTCCAGGTGGTAAGCTGGGACTGGGCATGTGATCTGAGGGGGGGGGGTAGCGATAGAATTGCCATTTGAGGGATGGAAGAGAGACACTTCAAGAAGGGGGGGGGGGGAATACATGCGACAGGTGGACGAGTGAGCAGCGGTAAATGCAGAATGTCGACGACACAGCCATCCATGTTGTAGCTCGGGAATCGCAGACCATAATCTCCTTCTGACAGATTGGATATTCACCCAGTGGCTGCAGCCCTCACTCAGCAAAATCAGCGGCTTGCTTACCGGGAGGAGGGTAAAACGACCCCCTCCTCACCCCCAGCTAAGGGGTTTGCGCTAAAACCGGTCGGCCATGTTTTTATTGGCGTGCTGATGTCATCTCCATCAGCCTTGGACTTATTTCTGGGATAAAATATGCTGTTGCTGTCCTTGCTATAATTTGACGATGCGTGTCTTTTAATGGGTTCTGTCACCTTTATAAATTTTACATCACTCGTCGTGTTTGATATACCATAAATTCACACTAGGGGCACTGCCCCCCTGCTTGCTTCTGCAGTTGATTGACAGCTACCTCAGCCAGTGGCTGCCATGTTACAGCAGCTCCCGTTTACCCAGGACCTTGGGGTCTCCCCTCTGCGCTTTACGGACCTGAAACCAAATCATATTAGTGCCCTTTAAAGGAACAGGGTTAAAGAAATACAGCTGACAGCCAGTTGTGCAACTGCCATTCTACTACCAAACCCCACCCCAAAGATAGTTTGAAACGATAGTTTTATAGTCTGGGAAGTGATCCACTGCTACAGCAGTATGAATTACTGGCTCCTGTACTGCAGGAGATGCCACATCACTGCAGCAGCTAAATCCATCTGTAAATAGCCCCCCCGTGTTTGGTATTGCCCTTATGCACCTGAATCCTACGACAGTGCTGACCTAGTAAGCCAGCTACCGCTTAGCCTAAGCTGTTCATCTCAATATAGTAGCATCCCTCATTAATCTCCATTTTCTGTCTTTTTTTTCTGTCCACAATTCAGTTTAATTCCTCCCCTATAACAGTGTTACCCTACTGGGTCTTCAGGGACCCCTAGACAGCCCAGATAACATGAGGAGCCCCCCCAGATAACATGAGGTGCCCCCCCAGGGACTAGCTAGAGAAGGGCTGTCCTGTAATCCCATCCCCGCGCCTTAGCGGTCTCCTTTTGTCCCTCTCTCTGCCCTCCACTCACCTCCATTTCTACAGTCCATCCACCTCCATATATTCATTGCTCTGTCGTCTCTCCCATCCTCTTTTTTATCATCTATTCGCGGCACCTTTTTTTTCCTTCTCACTCACCCTGAATCTGTTGCGCTAAAAGGATCTTCCCAGCATATTGGAAGTTTGGAGAGTCTCTCGATATCTGTATTTCCACGTTCCCGCGTTCTTTTTCTTTTGCTTTAAATCTTTATGCTGTTTTATGTTATTACGCATTTAAGCGATGCATTAATTTGGTACATGCAATACCTTTCATTTGTTGTAAAATATAAGTGGTGGGTGCTATTCCATTTTTTTATTTTTTTTTTTACTGAGGCTTTGTTTTTACGTGCATGCCAGTAAGCTCTGTTGTTGTAAACCCTCACCTTCCTTGTCCTTAAAGCTGTTCGCGCGCGCATCTGCAACCTGAAAGACGCCGTAAAAGTGGGTCGACATGGTGAACGTGCGGGACACCCACTATGTCTCCCCCGCCCCCGAAGGGGCAGACTCAGCGGAAGCAACAGAAATGATTATGTTTGAGATTCTGATCGCTCGTCCCCGAATGTCACTCAAAAAAACTGGACAAAAGCATCAAGCTCAAATCCTCAATGTATATATTTCTGTTGTAAATATCCCCCATATATATATATGGGGGATATTTACAACAAAAATCATAAAATCATCGCTCAGCATTAATGTTTAATGACTTATTCATTTGTTAATTAAACGTGACGTTATGCAGATCGTTTCCAGCGTCCAGGATATGGGCGGCATGGTGGTGCAGTGGTTAGCACTGTTGCCTCACACCTCTGGGACCCAGGTTAGAGTCACGTGTGTGTATGTGTTCTCCCCATGTCGTCGTGGGTACTCCGGGTACTCCGGTTTCCCCCCACAGTCCAAAAACATGGTGGCTAATTGGAGTTGCTAAATTGCCCGTGCATGTGCCCTGCGATTTGCTGGTCCTCCATCCTGGGTTGTTCCCTGCCTCGTGCCCATTGCTTCCGGGATAGGCTCCGGACCCCCCGCGACCCAGTAGGATAATCCGGTGGCTGACTGCGTTATTCGACAGGGACATATGCCAAGAACCGGTCCACCTGCAGTAACTGGACAGAGAAGATTAAATAAATTCATGTCCCATTTCAACCCAACATACATGACCGAGATGTAGAGATATATTCAATGGTACACCAGACAGTCTATTTAAACTATTTCAAGCTTGAACCGGTCATGTATATGTGCCCTTTAAAACCCTACTGCCTTGTTATTAATTAGGTCCAGATTACTCGTTTAGGGCATTAGACGGGTCAGAATAACAGATTCCATACTGATGTGGCCTCCAACAAGTGTGCCTGACACTGCCTGTTGTAGCCGCTAGAGGGCAGCTGTCCGCAGCATTTCATGTTCTGTGCCGCCTTATCTATGAAACTTTATCAGCAGTTTTAAGGCGTCCTTTTAGCCGCTCAGCAGGGAGTAGCGCTACTTAACTTCCAGTGAAGCTGGCTCTTGTGTGAATGTGAGATATTCTTTATTCGGTGTTTCTCTCCGCTAACAGGGGTTAAGTTCCAGATTAGGACAGTCTCACCCAGTGTCAGTAACACGCCATGAACCCGAGTACCTGGGCGGTGTCCTCAGTTATTGTAATGTGAAAGAAATGCCGTCTGGTAGACTATGTTTTTGTTACAGTGTACGTCCGATTATTTGTCTTGACATTCAATAACTTTAAATGCAGCTTCCACTTTAAAAATAAGTTTCACTTCGCAAAAATAAACAGTGCTTTGCAGCGCTACAGCGTCTCCCATGGATGGTCCAACTGATTTCGCGGCTAGGACCTGGATCTCTCTTTCGCGCATCCCTAAATCCTCAGCATCCACTCCTGCCTAATAAAACTCCCTGTACAGGTTGCGTTCCCCGTGTTTTTCTGGTTCTGGCTATTTAGGTGACTGTGTTGGTCACTGTGAAAGCGGGACCGTGAAACGGTGCAGGACCAGGGCTAACACAAGTCAAAAAACCAGGAACCTGTTTTCAAAGATCAGAGCAAGTCTGGAGTCATACATTTTTGTATGGTCAGTTGATTTTGATTGATTCACATTGCAATGTTTTAGACTGCGACATGAAAATGACTCTCAAGTAGTTATCGGCATTCTGGACGATTGTTGATCGATTGGGTCACTTTTGTCCTTTCTAAACAGTTAGTTTAGGACAAAGTACCAGTCGTTCTGGGGAGACCAGTCAGTATCAATGTTAAATCCTGCTCTAAAGGGTCTGATTGTGATTTTGAACTCTTTGTAAGATCTTCTCATAGTGGGAACCCCTAAGCGCCATGGAAACATCTCCTCGTTACCTGCAAGATCATTTTCGGCATCAAAGCTATGATTTGGTCAATGGCGTGTTTACATCAACCAAAATATCTGCAAATAACAGGCTTTTATGTTTGAGCCTGATTTTTATCCCCATTGCTAGGAGTAATAGCATACAATCAACACTGGTCGCATATCCATATTTTACAAAAATAGTTATTCCCAAAACAAACGGAACCACAGCAGTAACCCCAACGTCCAAGCAAGTCTGTGTCAGTCTGAGGTAGCTGAGTAAGCATGTTTCCAAAAACCGAATCCAACCACAACACACAACCGAATGAGAATTTGAGGAAATTACTCATCGTTCAGTGTGATTTTTAGATATCCTGTATATTTTCTGTAAGGTCAGCATGCACAAGCCACGTCTGTGTACTTCTCGGTTACATTTGTCGTCTTTAATCCTGTAGCACGTCTCCATCCCAAGATGCACATTGTGTTCTCTTCTTTTACATTTCCCACCACATTTCAGTGGTTCTATGGTTCCGTTTCCCATCACCTTCACGTAGGAGAGAAATCAAGTCCATCTTTAATCACCACATAATCTCTCCGGTTTTAGCACGCTTTAAGGGAATGTTCAGGGTTTATAGTAAAAGACAGATGTCCTCTGTGTAAAGCACCAAGGTCATCAATGTGGACTGGGTCTGTTTACGGAGACTCTGTTTTGGTAATAATCTTAAACGAGGTCAAAGTAAAGGATGAGGGTGATCTGACATGGAAGGTGTTTGATGTAAATGAAAACAAAGAACCGCCATCCGGAAACCGTAAGGGAACCACTGAAAGTAAACAGAAGCGTTACCTGATCAATAACGTCCGATTAAAGGAAATAATGAATTAAATTACACATCGCAAAAAAATTATATACAATATATACATTTATTAATTATAAAATACTTAAAGTACTTCTATTTCACCAATAGAAAAAAATACATACAATAAATACAAAAGAAGAATGCTTTTGTTTCCAGAGCCTTATGAAACATCCCACAGCATGTGCATAATTAAAGGTGGTTCCTGTTTCTTATTAATGGGACTAAACAATTTAAGTTGCGCCTCTAATCAAATCCTTACGGAGCCAAACAGAAAATTACACATTAATAAAACTCTCAAGAATGACATTCTCTGCAATAGTTAAATTAACTCAAATCATATGATGGTTATATTATTTAGGAACCAAATTGCAAAGCTGGTTAAATCCAAGTTAAATTACATCTGCTAAAAAGGACAAAAAAAAAAACATTACAATTTCCACATTAAGGGAAATTCCCCACGACATACAGTGAACTTATTTGGCATCCTATAAATGCAAGTACTCATCAATGTCCAATTTCCTGGAGCCCAGGGAAGACATTTGTCTTGATCGGTTAGAAAAATCTGTTAATTCTGAAAGGGCTACAGACTCACCACACCATCGCGCCCTTTTCTGTCACCATCGATAACACATCCCAAGTGCCTTCATCTCTCATTCCCTCACCACATGTACCCGCACTACTTTCTCTCTCTCTCTCTCTGGAATTCCATTCATTCCTTTACTTCCTGTGGCGTCACCCTCATGTCCACCAATTGCTCAAAAGTACATAAATAACATCAATACAAATGCTCACTCTATTATATAGACCCCTCAAAAAGAAATATCTTGTACTCAACACATATTCCTAATATTAATAGCAAGTTTAAGAATCATGAACGACATCTCAATATTACGTAGTTTGTTTGTTTTTTTTAACTTTGATCACAGAACAGGTTTGCCATTTAACTTCAATCTTAAATACGATTCCGAAATAAAACGACTGATAAATGCCGCTTTTCAAAACACAGGAAAAGAAACAAACAAACACAGAGGAACATTTTCTTAACTCGCACTGACAGAACCAGTTACAGTTGCCTTGACAGGTCCTCCAAGACAGAGGGCCGTGACGATCCGGCTCCTCTCGAAGAAAAACTATAACTGATACAATCCTAACTCAAATCGAGGATGGTGGTGAACGCATGGAGAGCCGAAGTGCACTGCGCCGAATGCCAATAATCACACTGTGACCCGTCGCTCCGATCGGGATTTGCCAGGTGGCAAGATAACACACTGTCAATTTTCTATAGGAGCCGTGTCGAAATTACCCGTGTAAAATGCGACATCATCACTAACATGCAGCTGTTGATACTAAGGAAATCAGTGTCTGCGCTGCGGCCTGTTTCGCTCGATCGCGCGGGTGCAAGCAATCCTGTTTCTGTCTGTAGGTTAGGGTATCTGTGTGTGCTGGTGTGTCGGACGTCATGCTTGTGCTCCTCACGCTGGTCCGGTTTTGTCCCCAGCCCTAGGAACTGCTCTGCTCCCTCTGCGCATGTCCCTGCGGCGGCGTTTTCACGATGGTTATGACCGAGGCGGTGTTGAGGCGTGGGGCTACGGCCATCAGGTTCCCGGAGCCGGGCTCCAGCCCGCGTGCGAACCGCTGCAGCGCGGCCAGACGCGCGCCCAAGCCTTCCAGCTCGCGCCGCATGCCCGCGTTCTCGGCGCCCAGGCGTTCCACCTCACGCTGCAGCTCCGCTTTCTGCTGCTCCAGTGCCTCGCGCTGCGACACGCGCTTCACCCGGCAGCTGGCCGCATATCCGCGGTTCTTCAGTGTCCGCCGCCGTTGTTTCAGCTTCTGCACCTCCTCCCGCGAGAGCCCCCGCAGGTGCATGTTCAGCTCACGCACAGACAGGGACATGAGCTCGCCGTCCGTCAGCACTGGCATGTTCTCCCCACACTCCCGTTTCACCTGGAGCCGGGGGGGGGGGGGGGGGGCGAGAGACGACAATATTCTGTAAAGCATATGCAAGACACAGCCGCGTAAAAATTTAGGCTTTTTAGGATTAACTATGCCAAAGATAAGCTCAAATCCAACGTAGCTACTTTGCTGAAACAAGACAGAAATTCCAAAAAGCCCCATCAGTAACACAGAACATCTCCTTGTACAGAATTTCATGCTGACAGAAGCTAAAGACAAAAACACCGTAAGCAGGGAACCAGATTAACAGCGAGATGCGGGACTCACCTTCAGCGCTTTGCTCACTCTGCTGTCAGACGTCATTACGCGCCTCGCACGTGGGTCTAAGCGAGCAGAAGAAAAACGGTAAAACCTCTATGAATATATATATATATATATATATATAAAAAGACTTTGTAAAAGATACTTCAGAGTGTTCGACATGCGCCTCACAAAGCTGCGTATATAACTCAATTTGTCAATGAAAAACAACAGAGACATTCATGATCTAAAACAATTTTCTACCAAGCGAGGATAACGCACTATTTTGACGGCACCCTTTAAATATCCATGACGTTATTTCAGTTCACACTAAACAAATGTTAAAAATTACATATTCTCTGAAAGTTAAAATAGGTATAGTTATTCCTAATATAGATGGACAGACAGACAACGAGAGGCAGATGACTGAAATAGGACAAAAAAAATTCCCATATCGCAATTCAACGGTATTTTAACTACTTTCACCCTCGCGGGGGGGGGGGGGGGGGGGGGCCGGGGCGGGGGGGGCGGCGGGGCGGGGCCCGCGCGGGCGGCCGGGGGGGGGGGGGGGGGCTGGGGGGGGCGGGGGGGG
>JAODJX010000097.1:6695401-6716924 GCA_026776945.1 Isichthys henryi
GTTTCAGGGGTGGGTGGGTGGGTATGAATTACTGATTGGGAGTTGGGGTAGACCGTCTCATGTTGCATGTGAGTATGAGTTTGCACAGAATGATGAATAATGTAAGAACGTCGTTCCACAGAGCTGAGCATCGTTTGCGTTTGTGATGCTGCTGTCTGGCCTGCGGGTAACTGAGCAAGAGTGTGAGAGCCGTCACTCTCCTGAGGCGTACAGTCCCTGTATGTCTATTTTTCCAGTCTCATCAAAAATTGCATCAAAGCCTTTGTGAGTAAGGAGATGCACAGGAGCGTATTTTGTTAAAATGCGAAGTATTACATTATTTTATAGTCCTTCTTGTGCATTATTAGTACATGTTACTCGCAGTTCTCCATTTCAGGCTCAGATCTGTGTTCCCTTGTTTTTGTCTGACATGTGACCACAGGAATAAACATCCAAAGGAACTGATATGGTCTCCAAACTGCTTATTGCTACAGTACAAAGTGTCTGTATGGTACCTGGCTTCTAATGTTGGAAGCGCTGATTACACTCAGCAGCCTGTCATCACCGCCGTGTTACTCTGAAATCTAATGAAGGACCTCAGTGGTTCTTGCAAGTGAATAGTGCACTTTTTGGTTGTGCATTTTTTTTTCACAGATTTTTTTTTTTTTTGAATTCTAACGACATGAGAGTTAAGAAACCATTTTCAGCATTAATGAAAAGTCAAATATAAAGAGAAAGAAGGACCCCTCCCCCCAAAAAAGGGGGGAAAAAATTATATTCAGCTAATCTAACATGTTGGTCACCTAATGATAAATGGAACCAGATACAGAATTGTCGTTACCCTAAAACAACAAACAGACAACATTCCAAACCCACCAAGGCCACAAAATACAAAATTAAATCTTAGTTACTCAGGGGTGGCTGCCATCTCTAATTTTTGAACATGTGCAAAAAAAGGACCCCATAGCTTATTAAACTTGTGCAGTGAGCCATTCAGTGTCATCTTTTCAAGTTTAGCAAAAAACAGAATATCCTGAATCCACGAGGGGGAGGAACAAAACACTTCAACCTCACCTCAGTCATCTGGCTAGAGTAATAAGTGACACAAAATCTGCTTTGTATGTTGGAAGAAGTAAATTAGGGGCCAAAATCCCAAATACTACTGGTTCAAGTTGAACCGCAACACAGACGGAAATTGAACTAAATACCTGCAGCCATTAGGCATGTAAAGTAGGGCATGACCAGAGCATATGAATATGAGTAACTTTGGTTGTGCATTTAAGGCTGGATGACATAATTAGATAATTGTTGCCCATCTTTGTGAAACATATTGCTAGCAGTAAAGCTTATTAAAGCGGTTTATAAACCCAGCAAACATGCTTTTGTAGTTCAGGCATCGCGTGCTTTTTTTGTTTCAATATAGCAAAGAACAACATCCAACGGATTATGATGATTGTCATGTCAATTACTGTGTCGCTCCCCGCAAAACACTGAAATGACCGATTTGAAATGTGCTGTGCGAGATGGAGATTGACATGTGAAAGTTTGTACCACAAAATGTCTGCCATTGCAGCTAAACTGCGTGATGAGAAGCTTAAACCAGGAAGCATTCTGGACGGCCGTAATGTGGGGAATTCAGATAGACGCACTCTCAGCGTACTTGAGTCCACACTGCATTTGAACAGATTAAAATACGAAAGAGAGAGAGAGAATGGGCCTTTTATTGGTTCCTTGAAAGGAAATTCTCTTTACTGCATAAACATATATGACACATACATCATAACAGGCATTTTATTGAAAATAATAACTAAAGATAATGATGTAGCCTGGTAATATGGAGCATTACTAGAGAAAATGAGGTCCAAAAAAAGTCCACAAAAACAGTCGCTGTGCATTTTAACCCAGTGGCCTATATGCAAATTTCTCACCAGACTGTGAGTGCGATAGACCAGGGGCTGCTGGTAAAAGCCAAAGTACCCATAGCTCTACCTCACAATAATAACGGCACAAGCCATTATATTAAAGGAGTGGAACAATTTGTGTAGCATTTAGGGTTTGATTCCTATTCTTGTGTTGCCATGTTCTCCCATAGGTTTTCTGTGATTGGTCAGGTCTATATGCCCCCCAACTAAGTACTGTGTGGAGTGTTTGCTAGTGAACTTGCATATGATTGGCCAGGTGCTGGTGAATCCGTGACAGGACAGGATAGTGATTTCGCACTGTGATGTGAAAGTACTTGATCCACATCCCTTCCAAATGGAGGCTCAATCACTTCCTTATCGCTTTAGTGATTCCAGGCGAAATCCCCATTGTCCCCCTGACTTCTGATATGATACTACACTCATTTTGTTGATTAATCATCCCTGAAAAGTAGGATGTTTGTACTACTTTTCCTTGTATCACAAAACTTCCTTGTGCCGCAGTCTAGATTGATATTCAGCTCTGCAGGAGATATGTACTTTTCGATCGTTCAGATTACCCTACATGCATCCAGTGCCTGGTGAGATTAAAATTCCTGCTGTCATGGAATGTGTTGCAGGAAAAAGTGGAGAAAAAAAAATCACAGAACGTGCAAGGTGGGGAAAAAGTCACAGAATCCACAAAGTAGGGAAAAGGTAGCATCATTTTCACTGGTTCACCATACATACGGCATCGTGTTAATCCAAAAACACGTGGCTAAGTGAATTGGTAGCTCTGAATTACGTCTATGTGCCTACCCTGTTCCCCCTGATTTGTACCCTATTCTTGATAGGATACAAGATTACCAGTTGGAAAATGTCTGAATGGGCACAACTTTGATTATCAGGAGTAGGAAACAAAAGGGCTGCACTCACGTAACATTAGGGATTACGACATGCCGTGCTGATTAATCAGTGCCTTTTGCTCCAGTATAATAATACTGCGGAGTGGATGGTCTAACGCACCGAGGTAGCTTTCAGAAGTTTGCCAGCAGATGTCGCTATTCCACTTTCGGTGACCAAATTGTAGTTTCTAGAAGTCGAGGAAGCGTAAGTCGATAATGGCCTGACATTGAACAAATGGGTTGAATCCCTGGCGTCCGTATCACCCCATGTGTGCTGAACCTCGGATGGCAAACAACGGGCCAACGTGAAGTTTGGTGGAGTCTGCTGGGTAACATCTTAGATGCTAATGACATATACATTCTCTGATATCCTGTTCTTACGATGACGGTTCTCGTTTTTCTTTCCTACATGAGATTACCCAGCATGCAGCACTGGCATGAATATCAGAGAAGGCACAGCCGGGTTTATCTTGGCCCACTCTGCCCCACAAATCTACACAATCCAAAATTCCTCTGTTTTTCTCCCCTAGACTCTCTCATGAAATGGATACAGAAGATCTCCTGTTCTCAATTACATGTATTTTATGTAACATTCTCTTAACAAGAATGTGTGGCGATACAGCATTAGCTTGCCTGCTGTTCTCACAACTGTACAAAAGTTCAGAAAATGTGTAGCCCATCAAATAAATTCACTCTGGCCGTAAACTGCCTCAAAAGCTCTAAGGAGAAGAAAAGGCAAAGCAAGTAGACACAGCTTCTGAGAAACGATGTGGAAGACCTAAAGTATGTTTTTCTTTGAATTTTTAGTATTATTATATCAGTATTATGCTTCACATTGTATATGTATATCAGTGATTATTCTCCATCCTTTCACAACTGCTGATTTTGGATGGGAGCCTGTCCTAGATAGCATCCTAGTCCTAGGAGTACAACCTGGGTGGGATGTCAATCCATTACAGGGAATATGAACAAGCTACAGGTAACTTGTCAGTTAAATTAACTGCATGTTTTTTGACTGCTCGAGGTCATTACAATTCCTAGAAGAAAGCCAGATGATACAGGAAAAATAAACAAGCTACTGTACATGCACATACACACAGACCTGTAATCATATGTTTGTGGGGACCGCTCATTCATTTCTATGGGAAAAATGCTGATGCTAACTATGACGACCTTAACCTCTACCCAGCCCTAGCCATAATCATAAGTAACCAAACAAACTACAAGAGTTTTTGCATTTTTAGTTTTTTTTTATTGCAGTCACAGATTTTTAGAAAATTAAGTTTTCCTTTTTGGGGCCCAGGAAACAGAAAAAAACGGGTATTCATCATTTTGTGTCCCCACAAGGTAAAGTAGACACACACATACACACATGTGCACACACGCAAACAATTTAGGCAGGATTTGAACTGCCAGTCCTAGAGATGTGCAGTAAGTCATCATAACACTCGCGTAAAATTATAATATAATATGTCAATATTACTATTCATAGTTTTATTTGCGAATAAATATTGATTTCAGGACACAGTAACGTGAACATTATCTGCACTCTGAATATAAGTACATAGGGCTCTGTTGTGTATTATACTGACGATAACAAGGAAAAGCTGCACAACATAGACAAACAAATACTACATTGGCTTTGCCGGCGTAATTTACGTCACATTCTAACTGGCAGTACGCAGATTCCTGAAAACTATCTACGCCATTTTAGCACCTTCTTCCCACGGTTCTCTGGGAGAGTTACGGCTGAAGGTTTTTTTTTTTTTTCCGTCGACGAAACCTCCATCTTATCGCACATAATTGTTTGGAAGAGAGGTTTTGCAAAAGTAGTTCGAAGTATAAAGTATATCCATTTGAAACGGCATTAAAGTAAACTTTATTTAAATTAGGGGTTACTCTTTTTTTTGTTTGTTCTTGAGTTTCAGAGACAAGCATTTGAAAGACCAAACATTCTACAAGCTGCCAAGCTCGGAGCCATTTGAAAATTTGAGAGAGCTAACGAAGCTAGCTGTCTCGTTTGGGGAAAATGCGCGGAAGTTCTTCATATGGGGACAGGGACAGAGACCGAGGCCGTGATAGGGGGTAAGTGCTTTTCCTACTTACAAAAAGTAAGATTTAGTGAGACGGAGTGCGACTTCGTGGCTAATTTCGCCGACCTTGCCAATTTGAGACGGCTAGCTAGCTAACCTGCGATATCGCCAAGCTGAGCGCTATCTCTGTGAGCCTCAACTGGCAAGCAGTCGACTGCAAAAACAAAACAAAAACTCAACTCCATTATTCCGTTTAAACTTTAAAATGAATCGTGCAAAATTAGTTGTAAGCGAAAAATGTTGCCAGTTCTAATCATATTCATCTTAATGTCTCGTCTCAGTAAACCAATGAGTTAAAACAACAAGTCACACATGAATAAAATTTTTGTGCATGGATTCAGTTTTATTGTATGTTCCGTTAAAGGAAAAAAAAAGAAAATTTTCATGAACATACTAACTAGTCCCTAAGGAAATATAATGTTTTTAATATAATTATTTATAATATAAATAATGTTTCCAGTCCCAGACGGAATCGTTAAAAAGTACTTGAATAGCCTACAGCAATGTTTGAAAACTTAAGAAAGTAGTGTTTAACCCTGGATGTGCTGTTTTTGTTTACCAGTTAAATGACTGGTTTTGATCGATCAGTGTATTGATTGGATAACAGAAACTGGCAAAGCCAAAGGTCCATTTGAGAAACAACTTTGGTTCAAACATACATCTGTCCATAACCACCAATCGATTGTTAACGTTAATTTCCAGACCTCAACAGTGACAGATTTGGGGTGAAGATGGTTGGATTGCCTAATTTCCAGTTTCAAGCATTCTGTGATACATGTTCAAATTAACAAGACTCAAAATCTGCATTAAGCATGTGTGATTTCAGTTGTTGTAACAGATTAAGACTAATTGATTAAAAGTGTTTCTGGGAAGCAATGAAATAAATGTGCCTTAAATTCCTGGGTCCTGGATTAGGAAACGCTGGTTTAAATACTGTTACGAAATTCCCTGCTCCGCTTAATCTTCAAGGACACGTTTTGGGTCGAGTCGGAATGCCTACTCCCCTCCACGGAAATTCGGTAACCCTGGGGAACGTCTCCGCAAGAAGAAGTGGGACCTGGACGAGCTGCCCAAGTTTGAGAAGAACTTCTACCAGGAACATGCCGAGGTCCAGCGCATGACACAGGTACTTGCAGAACAGCCGCAGGTGTTGCCTCCATGAACTGTATACTTAGGTGCCAGCTGTTCATGCCCGTCACCGTCTGTGCCATGTGTTGCATCTTGCGCCTTAGTATGATATAGAAGAATTTCGTCGGAAGAAGGAGATCACCATCCGGGGAACAGGCTGCCCCAAGCCAGTCACTGCCTTCCACCAGGCAAACTTCCCACGTGAGTAAAGGCTGCTGACTGACACTGTTGACATGCATTCTTACCATGCTGGTGTCACATGATCTTCTTCTTTCTGCATATGATTCTGTAACACTTTCTCTTTTTTTTTTCCCCAGCATATTTTGATATTGCTTAAATGTTTCTTGTGAAAAAGTTTTGTGACAGTGCGATACAGATTATAACTAATTGTTCATCACCTTTTTGTATTAGCATTGTATTGACATTGCAGGTACTTTAATCTCATCTAATTAAATTTAGTTAACCTTAATTTTGTATGCATTAGTGATGTGTTTAAACCACTTGGTTTTTATTCAGATAAATTAAGCTGCTCAAGGTTGCAGTGACACAGAGACGTCTTTGAACACGCAGCCCTTATGGTTTTCCTGTTCTTCAGAGTATGTGATAGATGTGCTGATACAGCAGAACTTCAAGGAACCCACAGCCATCCAGGCGCAGGGCTTCCCCCTGGCCCTTAGCGGCAGGGATATGGTGGGCATCGCTCAGACCGGCTCCGGCAAGACGCTGGCGGTAAGGGGCGCTTTGCACATGGAAGCACATGCACGACACCCTAGCGGAATGGCAGCCCTGCAATAATTCCTCTTGCAGTTTAGACGGAAGTGGGGTCCCTTGGGTAGCACAGATACAGGAGATTATTTCAAAACTAAATCTAAGCACTACGCTAGTGTCAGAATAGCTGTGGATGGGTAGGTATGAGGCTTAAGTAGGCTGCATAGATCGGTGTTTCTCAAACCGCTCCTCAGGCCGTACATTTTTGCTCCTTCCCCGCAAAAATGTGGACTGTCTGGCAGGGAGCTGGGCGGAAGCAAAAACGTGAACCAACCTTAGGTCCCCATAAACCAGGTTGAGTAATACTGGCTTAAATCAGACGTACTCTAATCCAGCGGCATTGATGGTTTTGTTGCTTCCCTTAGCCCCCCTACTAAGTACTGCCGGTAGGTTAATGTGCTCTCATGCTAGACCTTTAACCCTCTCTACCTCTCTGTGTCACAGTACCTCCTGCCTGCAATTGTACACATCAACCACCAACCCTACCTGGAGCGTGGAGATGGGCCCATTGTAAGTACACAGCAAGTAGTGTGTACATATGTGCGTAGTAATGCATGTAGGCATTTTGTGTGTTTTAGAACCTAGTGATCTGTTCCCTGTACTTATTACTGGACTGTCAACTCCCCTGGTTCCAGTATTCCCAGTCTCATCCCCCCCTTTTTTCCCCAGTGCCTGGTTCTGGCTCCGACCCGCGAGTTGGCGCAGCAGGTGCAGCAGGTGGCCTTTGATTATGGAAAGTCATCCCGCATCAAGAGTACCTGTGTCTATGGAGGCGCACCCAAGGGGCCGCAGATACGAGACCTGGAACGAGGTGCATTGCCATTTTATGATTATGTGGGCTGATTATGAGACAGATGATGGGACCCTGAGCACATGCTTACTATACTGATAAAATAAGCTGATGTATTCTATTGTCAGCAAAAGTCTAAGGAAAGGTTTCCCAATCTGATCCTTGCCTGCCCCCAGCCAGTCCATGTTTTTGCTCCCTCCATGCTCTCTGCCAGACAGTCCACATTTTGGCTCCCTGCCCGAGCTGGGAAGGAGCAAAAACGTGGACTGTCAGAGGGTCCCCGAGAACCAATTTGGGAAACACTTGTCTAAGGGGAAAAAAAAATCCCTTAACAGATTATCCTATTTTCTACATGATGAGAGACAAAAGTTAAACTTAAGAGACAGTTGTGGTTCTCTTTAGATCTGCTTATAAGTGCATCACGGACTGGGCATGTGCATCTAAGCAGTCTGAAATAAATTAATTTTGATCACTTTTCTCTGCCCTGATCCTTGTTTTCATTGGTTAAGATTCCAACCCGTGTGAACTTGACTCTCTCCATCTCCTAGGGTGTTTTCAACCCCCCACTAAAATGGTACCGTTTCCTTTGTTACAGTTCATTTGCTCAGGTCACCCTCGTTCTTCCCTTTTCCCTGAGGAAGGGAAATGCCAAAAATTAGAGACTCAAAATTCTGCATTGAGTGTGAGAGATTTAAATTATCCCAACAGATCCATTAACTTTTCCAAATTCCCGGTGTCATGCGATTCCATCCTGGACTTGACTCAACCTTGATTCCATCCTTGATCCAGCAATAAACAGAGATGGATGTTTTAATAACATCTAAATAAGTCAGGCCAGATTTTTTTTAATGTAAACGGTTCAGCTAGTGTATTTGTGAGAAAACCCTATACAGGCAGTTCTCGACTGATCAAAGTAATTTGTTCTGCAAACCCTTATGCAAGTCAAATTTTTTTGTAATTTACCTTCTTTTGTCATTCAAGATGCCTAACAAAAAATAGAAGCCAGAAATACTAGTAATAAGTAATAAAAAGCACATATTAAATAAATTAAATGGTAAAATGTAAGTTTTACTTATAGGTGCATATCACCTTTTTGCTTTAGCAGTTCTGTGAACAATGTTCATTATTTTTTTGTGCAAGTCTGGATTTACTTAAGTAAACTTTATGAAGGTTGTGAGCAGTACTTATTTAGCCTGTTAATGGGTAATTATTTAAAAAAATGAATTGTCTAATTTCTATTGTTTAAATATTTTATATTCTGGCTAGTTTAAATGAATGTGTGGTAAATTTTCTCAAATGAGCGGTACATTGCATCTTGCTGCTCATATCGTCTGACACTGAACATTCCCAATTGAAACGCTTGACTCCTCCCACCACTTGGGAATTGGGTGTGGTTTTTGCCATCTGCTCACATGTCAGGGTTGCCTTCCTGCTCAGATAATCTGAAGATGCCTTCAGACATCTGGGGTTGTATCAAAGGCAGGTTTCTCACACCCTTTTCTCTGTTACAGGAGTGGAAATCTGCATCGCCACCCCGGGACGTCTCATTGATTTCCTGGAAGCGGGAAAGACCAATCTACGACGGTGTACCTACCTGGTGTTGGACGAGGCCGATCGCATGCTGGACATGGGCTTCGAGCCGCAGATCCGCAAGATTGTCGACCAGATCCGGGTAAGAGAGACAGCCGGCCCCTGGTGTAGGAAGCTGACTCGCTAGCGGGGTCGATGATGACCTCGCTCCGTGTGCCCCAGCCGGATCGCCAGACCCTGATGTGGAGCGCCACCTGGCCGAAGGAGGTGCGTCAGCTCGCGGAGGACTTCCTGCGGGACTACGTGCAAATCAACGTGGGCGCCTTGGAGCTCAGTGCTAACCACAACATCCTCCAGATCGTGGACGTGTGCATGGAGAGCGAGAAGGACCACAAGTGAGGGTTGTCTGTCTGTGACGGGAAGGGGCAGGTCTCTTGGAATCGTGGTCCAAATGTGTTGACGTAACCCCGTCATCTTTCTTCATTTCTCCCCTTTGCTTCCCTGGCTTTCAGGCTAATCCAGCTCATGGAGGAGATCATGGCCGAGAAGGAGAACAAGACCATCATCTTCGTGGAGACTAAGAAGCGGTGCGATGAGCTTACGCGCCGAATGAGGCGAGATGGGTGAGGCGGAGCTTGGATGCTAAATTCTTGGGTCTTCACATGTGCTGTGTTTATATGTATTGACAGTAATTGTATTTATGCTTAAAGACAACAGATTTGAATATGAAGCTGTTCATTAATGATGGCAAACAGCACAGCCTCTCATTACTATAGTCAGGTTATGATTGATGGTACAGCTGGTCTTTCTGTTGTTGGATACGTGCTGTCATCGCATTTAGCTCACCCCCTCATTATGTGTGTTTACCCTTAGCTGGCTTCAAAAGGGGATCTTTGAGATGTTAATGTGGGGGCAGCAATTTCTTTGTGCTTCTCAGTTGTTATGAAATTTATTCTCAGTTGAATCTCGCCCTGCTTGTCGCTTTAGGTGAACTTTCACATGCATGGGTTTCTGTATCTGTGCTGTAAGTTAACTGAGCCGCCGTCCAGACTGAGCGGCTTGCCTGCAGTTATCCTGCGGGAAAATGGCTGCTTACCCATCTAGAAACAAGTCTTCCAGGTCTCTGGGTGTCCTCTGAGCCTGTAATTGTGCTGTGCCTTCTAGGTGGCCTGCCATGTGTATCCATGGCGATAAGAGCCAGCCTGAGAGAGACTGGGTGCTGTCAGGTAAGAAGATTAATCTGTTATCAAGTCCTGACAGGTGCATGTAGATGAAGAAAATGCCGCAGATGTCACAGCCCTGCAAACACTTGGCATCATCCAGTCGCTCGTTGGTCACGTGATAAATGTTTTGACTAGCATGGAGTTACTTTAGAAAGCTTTATTATATATGTGAATAAAGCATGTGGCTTTTGGCAATGGAAGACTGGTTACACCAAAGCGTCCTGCCAGAGGTCTGCACAAAAGCATTGCCTTGAAAATTACTCAGGAAATTATGCTGACAGACCACAAAACATTTTTTTGGGAGGAAATTGTCATTGATGCTTTGGTAGAAAAGGTAGGGCCCTTTTCCGTCTGCGTTTTCTTTATGATGAGACTGATTCGGTGATGTACGGAGGGCAAACACGGGGTTGTCTGCATTTCCTTTTAACAGCATTCTCATTTTTCTAACTGGGTTTTAACTTGGTGTTTCTGCTGGTTCCAGAGTTCCGTAGTGGCAAAGCCCCGATTCTCATTGCCACCGACGTGGCCTCCCGCGGTCTGGGTATGTCTCGCCAGCTCACCTCCCACAAACACACGTGCGACACACACACCCGCTCACAGCTACCAGCTTTTACACTGCGATTCCATTTTATCCAAGAAGTACAATTCTGGCATGTATTCACTCCCATGAGGTTTAACCATTTTGTTGCACCATGTATTCAGATATTTTCCCTTCGTCATAAAGCATTCGTGCCTGTGGCCTGCTAATGTTGCGTATCTGTGCTGCAGTTGGTGCAGTTTATCACCTTAACGCCTCTGTAAGTACGGAATGAAACCTGCGGGGTTCTTGCCACTGTAAGATCAGTCGCACCCTCAGAGGAGAAGCACACTCAGCGTGGGTAAAGAGTAAATGGCCAGTAACAATCAAAGCACAAAACAGGCCTCTGCTAAACTTTTTGTGACATCATGGGTTCAGGTTGGACACACACTGGGGGGGCGGGTGGCTTAGGAGGGTGGGAGATGACAAAAACATAATGCAGCCCCCACTTTTGTTCACTTATTTTAACCAATTTTTTCTCCTTGTGTTCATTATTTTTTTGGTTTTGTGTGTTTTTTTCTTTCTTTCCAAGTCTCTCTTCCTACACTAGAAGCACACAGGCCCTTGGGAGCCTGCAGCCGGACCTAGGCATGACTAAACGAAGCCTGAGTCGGAGAGAAACTGCGGAGAGGGGGCCTGGCTTATCAGTCCCTGAGACAGCTATCTCTCCGAAAAAGACTTAAACACAGCCCTCAATAATACGCCTTCCCTGCCGCCTCCCCCCCCCCAGGAAAGAGGCTGGCTGGGATTCCAAATTTGAGAGCGGGGCAGAACGGGGCGGGGAGTGAGCTGGGGGGCCAGGAGAGGGGCATTGCGGGGCGGAGCGACCTCCCAGAATGCCGAGATGTTTGCTGTAGCGTGCTGTTATGGTCATCGGCGGCGTGAGGAAAATGGCTTCAGTGCCGCGCTGCTAAATCCCAGTCACGTTGTCTCGAATTTCCTAATTGGCAGACTTTCGGCACCAATCACGGGCCTTCATGTGCTTAATCTTAGTCACATGATCTGCTCTTTGGGAAATTTCGGTTCTGTCTGGAGTCGTGTCTTATGCTTGTGGTATTAGCTGACGCAGGTTCTGGGCTGCAGCATGCTTGTGCTCGGGCCTTCGCTTGGCCCTGCGTTTGCTGATTTTTGTGGTAGCTGGTTTCCAGTGAGTCAGTGAAATGTGAAAGGAGAGCGTTGTGGACGTTGCTTAGAGCAGGACGATGGCAGCATCGGTGTGGTTTTAGGGTAGGCAGGGGGAACGAAGGGCGATGTGAAAAACAGACAGGCTGTGTAGCGTATGCACAAAGGGACTAGAATGTGGCTGGGATGCGTTGTGTGCAGGCTTGAATCTACGGTGTGGAGGCCCCCCCTCTTTGCTGCCCCTGTGGCCCCCGACACCATGCTCACCGATGCCCCGAGCTCCCGTGTGGCTGTGCTGGCTACCCCGCTGTGGGCGTCATGTCTGGTCCTGGCTGGCAGGAGTCCTGGCCTGGAAGAGTCTTTTTCTCATTGCTCTCTCTCACTCTTTCTCTCTCTCTTTTTCTACACTCTTCTTGTCTTGCTTTTCTGACAGATCCTGCCCTGCTTTTCAGCCCGTTTGATTATCGTGGCTGTTAACTAATTCCATCCTCTAGTCTGAATGTTTCTCTTCCCAATCTTCTCTCTCTCTCTCTCTCTCTCGTTTACCTTACCCTTGTCTGTACCTGTGTATGTATGTGACTGTTCTTTGTGTGCAGTGACCAAACCAATGGTAAAATCTGCAGTTGCTAGGCGAACGTTTAAGCCAGGTCACATTAATCTCTGAGACCCTGCCCCAATGAACCCCCCTCCCCCAACTCAGTGTTGAAGCCGTTGTCTGTTTCTTGTTACTGCGGTTACCCCCCATCTCGCCTTTTCAAGAAGGAAGGGTAAACTGGGCTCTCGGGCATGCTGCCTGTCGCTGGACGGACCGGGGGAGACGGTAGTCCTGGTCTTTCCCTTTGCTTGTCTCCTTTGTGTGGGTTCCTGCAAAATCAGGTTGCCACACCCAAAAAAACTCCTAACCCCAAAGTAAATATATCAGCACCACTTTGGCCTCTCAGGCTGACATCTTGCATAAGTGTGGCACAAGGTATCTGTTTTCTGTTATTTGGAACGTTTATTTTTCTTACATGTGGATCGCGGCATTTGGGTCCTGTGTCTTTGTGCAGTCGAACAAGGTTTTATAGCTGCAGCCCTTTGATGCTGTATAGTCTGCTTGGTCAGTGAAGGCACATTTCTGACGTTTGCTAAACAGGAAGGAGAAGACAAATTTTGATGCTCACAGGAAGTGTGTGTGTATGTGTGTGTGTGAGTGTGTGGCTTTGCTCGCACTGTTTGCTCCGGTATGATGCAGCTCAAGCATTGCCGAGTACAGAGAACCACGTTTCTGCTCTTTGGTTTGAAGCTGGGTCTCAAATCCCTATCGGGTTTTTTTTTTGGCAATAACTGTATTAGCTGTGACACCAGCAAGCTTTTGAGGGAGAAACAAGAAAATGAAGGCTGCCCCGACTTGGTGTGAGCCGCGGCCTGGAGGTAGAGTAAGAACTTGGTTCACTCCAGTTGGTCAAGGAACTGCAATCCTTGAGCATGAACTGCAGGGGGCGTGATTCGCTTCCAGTCTGGAGTTCTGGGCGTATGTTTGGGAGTGGGAGGGGGGGTCAGTTTGTCCCCCTCTCTCCCCAGCCCTACCAAATGACCCAGGATTGATCGGGGGGGACAGAGGGAGCTAGCCCTGTAAAAGACTTCTTAAACAGGGTAAGTACCTCATCACCCCCCCCGCCCTCCATCTGCTGCATTTAACACAGGTCCATGGAAGTACTACGGAATCTGAGTGAAGTAAATCGCTATAGAGTAGAGAAAGTGAAGCTCCTTATTGTGCCATCTGTCTGCTCCTCACAGCTGTGCCTCCTCTCTCTGGATACCTCCAGTGTTCCAGGTTTCCCCAATCGGGATTGTGAAAAGGAGACATTCAAACTCGACTGCAGCAATGTTGTCCGAGCCCCTTCTTCTCCGTAATGAGAAACAGACTTTTTAGAATTTTTGGGTCCCTCTCTGAAAGCTTACTGACCACCATCGGAATCACCCCCCCACACACACACACCAACACCATCCTGCCTTCTCCCAAATCCTTAACACGAAAGACCTGCGAAATATTACGTTTGCTCTTTACTGTATTTTCTTGACGTGTCTTAGTTCAAAAATGCACCAGTTTTCAATGTTATCAGTATATTTTTTCTTCTGCTTTGATGTAATTGCATACCCAGGTCTAATGTTGTCGTTCTTACGCAACATCACTCTTTTCTTTTTGGTGCAACTTGGGTCGCGCTTGTATTTTGGTTTAGTTTGTTGAGAGTATCTGTAGCTCTACTCAGATAGTCGCAGGTAGTGTTCAGTGGTACAGGTAAGTTGATCTGGTCTTCATTGTTGAAAAGGTAACTATTGGTGAATAAAAAACTGGGCAGCTGGGCATCAGTTTTTCACTGGTCTCTTCCCTGTTTTGACTTGTTTTTTTTTCTTTTTCCCTAATGGACTTCATCCCTCCCAATTGCCCTTTTCCTACTCCTAAGACGTGGAGGATGTTAAGTTTGTCATCAACTATGACTACCCCAACTCCTCCGAGGACTATGTCCACAGAATTGGCCGCACGGCACGCAGCACCAACAAGGGCACGGCCTACACCTTTTTCACCCCGGGCAACCTGCGCCAAGCCCGGGACCTGGTGCGAGTTCTGGAGGAGGCCAGGCAGGCCATCAACCCCAAGCTGCTGCAGCTGGTGGACTCCGGCCGCGGAGGAGGAGGTGGTGAGTACTCAGACGTGGCGCCGGTCTGGCATGAGAAACGCAGAGGAAGCCGTAAGGTGTTCAGGAGATAGAGGGGCGTGTTAGGGGGTGTGCAGTTAATGTAGTGTCATGTTGTTTCAGTCCCAATGTTTTCATGAACTTTTAGAACCAGAATACGTAAAACCTTCAACAGTTACTTTTTTTAATGCTGTTTTGTCATTTCTGGCGCTCCCTTAGAGTTGATCTGTTTCAAAGTATCACAGTTTTGATTATGGGGGTGCCGGGTTCGCCCCCATCTGACCTGCATCTTTGTATTGCTCCTCCCGCAGGAGGCCGGTCCCGATACCGCAATGCAGCCTCCAACTCCAACAACCCCAACCTCATGTACCAGGAGGAATGCGAGCGGCGCATGCGCACCGTCGGCGGGGGGAGCAAAGACGGACGCGGGGGCGGTGATGGCCGGAATGGCAGAGGGGGCGGGAGCAGCCGGGACGGGGACAGGTCCTCTTCGTCCTCGTCATACAGGGACCGCAGAGACGGCAGAAGCGGCTCCAGCTATGGGACGGGGACGAACTCCGCCTCGTCGTTCAGTGGCTTGGGGGAAGATCAGTACCAGAACTACAGTGGGACTAGCCAGTACAACGGCAGGGCCTCCTCCCAGGTGGGAGCTGGGGCCGCTGGTGGGGGGGGCAGTGGGGTCCCTGAGCAGCCAGGCCAGCAGCAGGGGCAGTTTGCGAATTTGGCCGCCAGAGCTGGCCCGCCCCCCCCACCTCCGGCCGGACCTCAGCCCCTGATGGCCCAGCAGTTTGCCCCACCTCAGCCTCCCATGATGCCCTTCATGCCTCAGGCCCCTTACCCATTTGCCCCTCCTCCACCACCTCCTCCCCCTCCACCTAGGAAGTAACAGCCCCTATCTTAAGCCAAAATGTTAAGCGTCACATCATTATTATGGTAATAGGTAATCCTTTTTGTAATTTTGTAGGGTTTAAATTTGATTTTGAGTTCTTGAAAAGCATAGTTTGGTTAGCTATAAACTATTTTGATAAATATGAAACCATTTCAAACATTTAATAGGTCAGTTTTGGCAGTTTATCGTGTTTGTGTTGTATTTACCGATAGCCTCTGTGGATTT
Source organism: Isichthys henryi (assembly GCA_026776945.1). Lineage (NCBI taxonomy): Eukaryota > Metazoa > Chordata > Actinopteri > Osteoglossiformes > Mormyridae > Isichthys > Isichthys henryi. The sequence goes on from JAODJX010000097.1 coordinate 6,711,207, forward strand.
GTCGGTGTTTGCATGTTCCTGTGGAATCATTTGGTTACCAGAGACCCGAGGGACGGACCTGTGCTATTTTCCCAATAATGTGCATATTTCTAAAATTTGTAATTTGTCTTTTCATGTTAGAGGTAGGTACCACAATGAATCATTTAGCATCCACATACCCTGGTCCAGTGGGGAGCCCCTGGAATCGGACTCCTTAACAACTGGACAGGTTTGTGATACGCCAAACTTTTCTTTTTGTGCTAAGGGTTTGAAAAAAGAAAAGAATATCAGAATAATCAGTTTTATGCAGCTGTAAATGTTTTCCCACTAAAAAAGAGGATGAGTAGCGCACCCCCGCTCACCCCCCTGACCGTTGGTAGTACTGCATGCTAGCTGCTTTACTTTTCAATGTTTCATGCATCCACAGATCTTCTTACTCCTGTGTGGTTTTTCCCCCATGCCATTATTCCGTTTCCAATATGTAGTTTTGATGGTAACATCAGGCATTTGCAATGCATTTGGTTGCTTGCAAACTCTTCCCCTGGCTGCTCCATAGGCACTGTTTCTCCTGTAATGATGTACTTTTTCTATATTTTTTCAGGTTTTAATAAAGATTTAAAAACATTCTCTTGGATATGTTGTATTTACAGTGCAAGTAGTCCCTGGCTTAAGAACGTCTGACTTGCATTCAGCCCACACTTACGAAAGGACCGCCATACAGTCTTATATACAATGGTTTGTAGAAACAAACATGTGCTACTTTGTGACGTTCATGAAAACATTACGTGCTTTTCACTGTTCCTCTGCTTGGCGCAGTACCACACATTGCTACCTTTATTACTATGTTGCCGTACTAGTCTGACTTGCCTACAAATTACTCTCCAAGACAGATTTAAGGAACAGATCTTTTCCATAACCTGGGGTCTGCCTGTGCAGTTTCTGTAAAACCTCTGCAAGTCGGTGTTGGTATTCCAGCATAACCTGTAGTTCAGTGGCTGTTCCTGTTCTCATGAGCCCATTGTGTAGTGGAATGGGGCAGTGACCGCTTACATTGAATAACGACATAACTTTGTGCTAAACCTCAAAAAAAGAAATGCTTTATTTCCCTTAAATATGCATGTTTACTGCCTTTCCTGTTGCCCCTCAATTCTGAAGCGTTTAGTATTTTGGCATATATACATAATTGCAATACTGACAGTATTTACAGAGTTGTAACACGGACAGGGGTGACGGCAGGAGGGCCTTGTGAACAGATGCATCCGGTTTGCACGTGTTGCACATGTAGGAGGGTGTCCCTGCGGGCAACAGGATAGATTTCATCTGATGCTGGGGGGGGGGTGGCGATGCCGTCGTTTCGCAGGAACCATAAGTGTTTTTCTTTTTATACCTTCTGTTGTTCAGTTCTGTCCTGTAACAAGCTACACGAACTAGGACTAAACCACCTTGTGATCTAAATGTAGCAGCATTTTATGCATCTTGCCTTTTGTAACCAAGTGCAAAGTCCCCAAAACTCTTAGACACACCAAAAACAGCCAGAGCTGACTACACCCTACATCTCAGACAAAAGAAAAAAAACACTCATATATACATACATGATCAATCAGAATTTGTCAGAATAGGCACATACGGCATATAAAATAAGACTTCAGTATTGACAGTTTGTCTATGTACTGGGCGGTTCACTGTCAAACCACAGCAATAGACAACAGAATTTAGGTAAGCGCTGTTTTCCATACATTTCAGGCATAGGAGTTCTTAAGTGATGGAAAACTAGTGTTACTCAAAGTAATGAAGTTTGATGACAGCATTGCACAGACAAGAATATTTGGGGTAGGTGGGAGAGAACAGGAGACATTCCATCGCTATAAATTGCTGCAGCTGAATCACTGGAGGGAGGAAAAAAAAAAAAAGTACCAAATCATTTCACACAAGACACCCTTATGCTGAACCAGCTGCCTCACATCCTGGTCACAAAAAGACTACAATACAATACCTTGTACTATATTATATTACAGCACAGTAGAGTATTGTACAGCATACACAGCCACACAGGTTAAATTTTAAATATACGGCTTTTCAATTTGAAGTCAAATCATTCAGGTTTTTGATTCACAGGAAAAATACATCTATGTTCATTAGAATACAGTAAGGGAGCAGAAATCGGCTGTTTATTATTGTCGAGCTGGATTGGAATGGATTAAAATAATGACAAAAATGAACATGTAAAGAGGGCATTGGGGACAGTGACGGAACTCTAATGCAAGGGCTGGGGCATGTGACACGCAGAGGGTCATGTGACAGGAAGTCGGTCCATCCTCCTAAAGACTTCCCCAGGTTTCTGGTGCAGGAAACTGTTCTACATCCCCGGTCTCATCGTGGGATTCCTCACCCAGGACAAAGGTGAGTTTGTATCGCAGCCGGACCTTCTCCTGAGGCAAAAATGGAGCAGAAGCATAGTACGTTATAAAACTGTCCCAAGTTTTTATATTGTTAATTTGAAAACAACAGTTCACAAAACATGTCAACAGTACCATGCCTGTAACAGATCAGAAATGTATCCCATTCATGCTACAGACTGTTACTCTGAAGGACTCTGATACCTGCATCCACAGCCGTACTATAATGTATGCAGGGTATTTTGTAACAATATGAATATGTCATTTAAATGACTATTTAAATTGGGGCTGCATGATATCACGATTATGTGGTGCAAGTGCAACGATCACCAGGTTTTTTAGATGACGGGTGTCAGCGTGTCCGGATGCCCGTATTTCAGTACTACAGGGATGCTTACTTACGCCCACAATTTGGTAAACAGATTAGCAGTGCACCTAAAATATTAATGAGAGCCATATTCTAACGGCCAAAAATAAATTTGGCATATCCTTTTATTTAATTAATGTGTTTGACTTTAAACTGCAAAAAAACACCAACACAAAACCGATGGTTTTGTTATTTTTTACCTTGCTTATTCACAACATCTCCTCTTTTAAGCGATGTCGTGGCTGCTGAGCTGTCCCTTTCTTCACCGCCACATCAGTGCTCATCGCTTCCATGATTTACCAACACAGTATGTAACTCATTCCCAAAGTATATAAAGTATCTATGTCTTGAGCAAAGCTCCTTACATTTCATTGGTTGTGTAAGAGCAATAAAAAAAACAGCCATATGGATTAAATAAGTTTAGATATAACACTCTGTGGTGGCCAGTGAAAGTTAACAGCTTAAATAAATTCTCCTAACTTTAGGATGCCAGAAACGTGGTTATAAATGAGAATTCAATCCACTAGGCGAGATCGATCTGTTGTGACTTAGTTTGCAATGTAACCAATCAGATGTCAGGTTCCGTTTAGAGCCCGTCCACTGAGATTGATGGGTGACCGACAGATAATATTAATGGTTGCTGGTATCACTTAAATTTCCTTTAAACTATTTAAATTACAAATTTACATAATTTAAATCACAATTAATTATTGAATATTGTCACAAAACACTCTCCATACATACGTCCCCAGATGTAGAAATGCTACTGTGAACACTTCATAACATCTTACACCTACATGCCCACTCTACGCAAAGACGTAAGGACACGGACGGACGTACCTTGCTGGGGTTGGCCAACAACAGCACCTGAGTGATGGCAGCAGGGGGTAGGATGGGGTTGAAGGAAGGCAGCTCAGTCCCCGAAGGGGGCTGGAGCTTCACCTTCATTACCTGAAGGGCAAGTGGGAGGGGCAAGTGGGTGGGGCAAACGTTACTTGTTTCGCTATTCTATCAACATAAGGGAACGAAAAACAAGAATCAAGCACTATACTGCAAAAATGGATATTTCCACAGTATATTTACAGCTAAAATAAAATTACGTTTGTTTAGGATACTTTCAATTCACACGGGGTTTATATAATGGATTCATATTCTTTCACACAACACAGTTACCGCAGAAAACGTGTTAAGTGAAATCATCAAGTAGCAAGAGCTTGATGCATATGAATGAAGGTGGATATAGTTTAGGGGGAGTGGGGTGTGTGTACCCACAAAGGACAGAGCCTCACCTTGGGGACGGCGGCCTGGAAGCGGATGTTGGTGACGGGAACAGGGGCAGACGACAACATGGAGATGACGACCACCAGCACGTCGGGCCGGCCAGGGGGGGAGTCGCGTGCAAAGTGGAACAGGACCCGCAGGCTGTGGCGATCAAACACGGTCACGGGCAATAAGCTGCCTGAGATTGGGGAGGGGAGGATTGGAGGAGGAGAAAGAAATAGCACAGAGAGAGGGCAGACGTTAATTAATCAGCATTTGGTGGAAATAAGTGGGTCTCACAAGTGCCTTTAAAGAAGCTGGAAGCAATCCAAGGCAGGAATATGAGCTCTGTCTTACTGGGCTTAATGGACTCCAGCGGCACGATCACATTGGTCAGGGAAATCTCCTGTGGAGGATCGGGAGTGGAAGCAGACGGCATTCCCTGCGGAAGCGCTCCCAGGCCGGGTATGGAGTTGAGGAGAGTTCCAGGATGCTCAGTGGAAAAGGCCGCACTCGGGCTGGGGTTCGCATTGGACTTGTGTTGGAGATCACGTAGTGTGGGTTTGGACTGAGTGGGCTGCTTGTCCCTGAAAGGAGTAGAATCAGAAATGACATCCCGCCCTTTATCCATTTTTTAACTTTTCTGGTCTAGCTCCAGACTCACTGTGACTTATCTCAGGACGTGCAGTGGACTAGGCAGTCCAGTACAGAGCACACAATCACACACTGTCTGTAATTTACAGACCCACACACTTTACCTACCATTTGACCTGCTGGCTCTCTGGGGGCAGCGACTGCTGCAGGAGAGTTTTTCCCAACATGTCCAGCTCTTCTAAAGCCTTGTTCCCAGATGGGGGCGGGGCTTGTGAGGGTGTGGTCACCGCCGGCTTTAGCATCGCTGCAGGGGCTGCTGGGACGGCCGGATCCGTGCTGTCGGAAGACTGTCGAGAGCAACAGCGGTGAGGTCTGGTGAACTCGGGGGAAGCAGACAGGCGAGCTGACTAGTAACCAAGGAAACATCCCTGTCACCTCACCTGAAAGCAGTTCCAGGAAGTGGCGTCTCCGGACTGGGAGGCAGGAGTGACGTCGTTCAACCCTGGGACAGAGGAACGAGGCATTTTTGTGACATGCCGAGGCAGATGGGAAATGGCGATGGATTCGCTGACTGATGTCCTCTTACCCAGTGACATCAGCTCGTCATCAAGGAGGCTGGCTCCCAGTTCATGAGGTGGCCGGTCATGTGAGTGACTAGGGACTTCTGTGTCCAGGCCAGCTAGGTCCAGAAGGGCCGTGCTACTTTCTGAAGGAGAGGGGTGGGAGATAGCTTAGCTGAATCGTCCTATTTTAAACACACCCCTCTTCCAGACCCACTTGGGGGGCTGGTCAGCACACACCTGAGAGCTGCGATGGTCCGGAATTTTCCCCATTCACCTCCTCTCCTTTCACCAGCTGCCGATACAGGTTTATGACCTGAGTCAAGCTGTCGTTGGCCTGCAGGATCTCCGCTGTCACCATGCAAGGGGGAGACCATGTTGGGGGATGAGAAAGCCCTGCCTCACTTCATCACACCCTGCTTGTGGGGGGGGGGGGGGGGGGGGCGGGCGCCCCCCCCCCCCCCCCCCCCCCCCCCCCCCCCCCCCCCCCCGCCCCCCCCGCCCCCCCCCCGCCCGCCAGCGGGGGCGGAGGCGCGCCGGTCGGAGACCAACGAGCGGGGGG
>JAODJX010000097.1:6717621-6728504 GCA_026776945.1 Isichthys henryi
CCCCCCCCCCCCCCCCCCCCCCCCCCCCCCCCCCCCCCCCCCCCCCCCCCCCCGCGAGCCTATTCAGCTTCTCCTGGCTGGTGCCCTGACAGACATATGGTGTTGACAAGAACCTTATAGCAGTGAGCAGCACTGGGCAGGACTATTTCAGGCACTGAGGCACACTGGCTGACACACAGCCTGCTTGGCACATGCTGGGTGACTCACGCGCGCCTCTCGCACACACAATCCCACTCGGCTGCTCACCTCCTGCACCATCTCCTTGATGAGTTTGTTGGCTGCTCTCAGATCCTCGGGATGAGTGCTATTTAGCAGGCGAGACAACATCTGTGGAGAGAGAGGGAGGAAGGGAGGGAGGAAGGACAACGACGGGACAGGGAGGGGGTTGGACAGGCAAGATAGTGAAGAGATGGCAGATCAGATGCATTCATTTCATTTGACATCCTGCTGAAATATTCGACCTCCTCTCATTTTTCATTCATCTTACCTTCGACTTCTCCTCATCCTCAAAAATGGCGTTCTTAGGTCTGGGTGGCGGTGGGGGGAGTGGTTTGTCATCGGGAAGGATGGGGTCTTGTTTAACGATGCCTGGAGAGAAGAACATTCATCCAAATCACCATAGAACAGAAACACTCAGCAATCTTCGGCTCCACTGCGGCTCAGAACCAACAATCCACACAGCTCATCCGCAGACGGCGTCACGGGAGACGCGTCTCAGAAGAGTCCGTCGGTCTCACCCTGCTTCTTCAACATCTGGTAGGCGTCTGAGATCTTGGTCTCTTCTGGTAGGCACACCGTCCAACTGTACATCACTTCTAGCACCTTCTTCTTCACTGGCTCAGGAGCCCTGGTACCTAGGTACTGCAGAGGGACGGACACAAAAGACTTAAAGGAAGCAGAGATATGGGGGGGGGGAAGCAGGGCAATGACCTGTGACTGCAATGATGTGCTCCTGACTGCGACAGACCTTTGAAAAGAGGTGTGAACCGAATAAGTAACTACAGGCACCCGACTGGGACATTATTAAACTGAAACATTATTAAACAGCTTGTGAAGGTTATATAATTTATCATAAGTGCTCTACTCACAACGGGCTGCACCCCTTCCCACGCAAAAAAAAGAGGCCCAAGGCCTTATTATTAATATATGTATTGTTCCAGAACTGAGGGGTACGTGCAGAGGAAGAGGAAGAATGATTAAAGTGCCACTATGACAAGTACCTTGGGAGACACCACCTTGATGAGCTCGTTGAGGAAGCGAAACTTGCCCACCTCGCTGTGAAACCTCTTCCCGCAGTTCTTCATGCAGGTCTCCAGCACCTACCAGTGTGATGAACAGCTCATGTAAGGCGAGGGGGACTCCCTCATCGATCGGAAAGAGCCTGTGTAAGCTCTCATGTCATGGATGCGAGTTTATCAATCGTCCTGTCAGAGCTCATGGCCAGAGGAGGTGACACTCTCTCTCACCGTAAGTGCCTGCATGGCTTCCCACTCCTGGGGTGATTGGATCTTGTGGGCCAAAAGTCTGGTGGCCAACTGGGGGCTGCAACAACAAAGAGAGCAGTGGCAGAGTGTTACAGGGGCCACGTTTATTGCAGGAGGGGGAAACTCAGCAGGGCTTAGCTTGTGCTTCCGGAACGCAAACACCTCCGTATCATCCCACGTCACATCAGCTGTATGCTCCAGCACATCCATCCATCTCTCTCTCTCATACACACACATACCACACTGCTACTTATCTCTCTTTAACTAACAAACCACTCTGTCCTTAAGCCCAAAAACCGGTGAGAAAAAAAAGCGATGAGGACATGTCAATGAAACAGAAGCAGCCCCCCAATGCATCGCCCCTCTTTCCCAGTCTAACTAATGCCGCCCTACTCACCCCTCCAGTTCATTGTTGAGCTGTTCGCAGAAGGCTTTGATGCTTTCCCAGTCTGTCTCTTTGTTTAAAGGGTTGGTGGCTTTGTCTGGATACGCAGAACGTGGGAAACACAAGGAGGGACACAGACAGTTTTTCAGGAGACACCATTACAGCATGCAGCAATGAAAGCCACACAGGAGACCTCCAAGTCATTTCATCCCACATCTGGCATATAGGCAATTTATACTGCCATGACACTATTCATGTGTTAACAGTAACCTGAGGCAGAATTACACCGCTTGATTTTCAAAGGGTCATATTCTGTTCCCTTCCACCACATCTTAAAAACAACTGATAATAACAGTAATTTAGCCCCTGACACTTTACAGTATGCAGCAGGTCTTTGAAAGCACCACCAAGCAGCTACGAATATCAAATTGCTACCTAATAATAACATCATACAAATTCCAAACAGAGAGGCGCATGCAGATGAAAGGTGTCCATCAGCGTGCACTGTGAGACCAATTTACACTATTTATCGACTGACAGATCTTGATCCAAACAGACTACGTAGAAGTGGTTAAGACGGCCTAGTACATCTATTCATCAGATGAATAGAAGGAGGTGTTAAATTACATTTTTTTTTAGTAACCCACCCCCCCAAAATAAGCTCCACGTCAGCAAGACATTGCAACTATAAGGCTGGAGATGATTGACAAGCATTAACCTAGCCTTCGGCTGGGAGTGATAACCAGGTTACCTAAGCGTCTCCTACAGCGTGACAAGTAACTTCGGCAGGCTGGACAGCTGACCAGCTATTACCGGTAGTTGACATCGCCAGTCAGGCAGCCAAACTACACCTACAAGTGACTCCTCCCCAGTACACACCGAAACGCCTCTAGACATTGTTCATGTCCATCTACTCCCGTCAACCGCTAGCTACCTACACAAACCCGCCGGGGCTGCCCACCACCACTAAAAGCGTTATTATGGTTAATTAAGACACGGCACGCCGCCGTTAATTATTTAAGACTGAGCTCTGTCGTTACACCTCTGCCGACTGATTTTAGCTGGCTAGCCGCTCTTTAAAGCACTCCCGACCTTTCCCTTAAAATCCCTATTCGTCCAGGACCGCGCCTCCCGCTGCGGCTCCCTCTTCCCCGTGCGTGGCTGACTCTGCGCTACCGCCTGGCAGCCCCATAACCCCGCATAACTCACTGATGCGAGACTCCAGGCTGTCTTCCTCCGGCGGCGTCGCCATCTTTCTGGGGGATTCCTCCATCCGCATATGGTCGCTCTCGCGATACTTCCGCTATAGCGTTCTCGCGCAGCGCTTTCGTCATCCTGCGTTCGTCACCGCTTGGCTTCCTCGTTTAGTTTAGGGAAGTCGAATTAAGTTTTTTTTTCCTAATCCAAGAATTTTTTAGGAAGCTCTTATGATAAAACACGTGCTGTCTTGCTTCTCAAAATAAGAGTAAAATTTTTCTGAATATTACAGAAGCAAACGCTGACATTAGGTAAGAATGTGATCTGTCGTATTTTCTGTATGACGCAAAGCCATTTTCGTGGAATAAAGAAGCAGTGACTGATAAAAGATCACAATATTTATATATACACACACACATTAGCCCTACTATTGGATTCAGATCAAGTTAAATCATTTTCATGATCTGAAAATTTTGCTTACTGTCCAGATCTGAAACTCCGTGGTTGAACAGTTATCTGTTCCCTAAAAGGCTACAGTTTTGTGTTATCCTGCTGGTAGAACCATCTGTTATTTGTGATTAGTAACGCTTAGTAACACTTCTGGCTTATGTGTCTCTACGTTATTAGCACATTTAAACGGTATTGTAGGAGTTACTAAATGATTCAACAGTTATCCTTTTACTAAATTATATTTGGTTCTGCTGTGTAAAGTGCTTCTCATTCACATATTAGAAATATCGCAACACTAATCTGTTTTTCTGTACCGCACTGCTATACTTAAACGGCTTAACTGGTTGCAGTCAAGGTCTTTTTAATGAAGTAAATGCCTTGAAAAGATCTTAGAATTTGTTGTCCAGAGGAACATGCATAACTATCTTGACTGCTAAATGTGATTTGGAATAATTCAGGTAAATAGGGCCAGTCCTGGGTGTTGTGGTGTCTAAGGCAAGCCCCCCCTCCCCCAAACCCTAACCCTGCCCCCACAGCAGTGGGAAACAAATTTTGTCAATTAATTAATATAAAAAAAATTCAGTAGTACAGAGTATCTGGCAGCTAACTAGGTAGCTCACAGCTGGTTCTCAAGAAAACTGGTGAAATATTAAAACTAGTGAATATAAATTATGTCTCAGAACGTAACCAGAGGTATTCTGACTATTTCACTTGTTCTTTTGTGCCTCCCAATCAAATGACACCCAGGGTGACTGCCTTTTGTTCTTAGGCTCTGTGACACAATCACGACACACTAACTACAAACAATGTTATTTTTCTCAAATGCATTGATGAGCTTCCCTATAAAGTCACACAAACTTTGTTATATGCATGGACACTCCCATCTATGTTTCTATAGATTCTTTGCATATTCCCTCGTGAGGTTACATGAATTGGACTCTTAGTTTTACATGCATGTGTGATCGTGTGCAGTGCCTTGTACACGGTGCTTTCTGGGATACGTCCCAGGCTCAACACGCCCCTGAACAAGTTATGCGACTCCTTAAGATGGATGAAATATGTGCCTATTTATAGTCACACAAAAAAAAATCACCCCAAAGGATTTTTTTTTTTACTTGACCCAAGCATAAACTACCATTTGTGTGCATTAAAGATAAAAAGAGAGCTATGAGTTAAAGCAAATTCAGAAGCATGACGGTCACACAGACACAGAAGGGAATAATTGAAAATTCAGCCATTGTGTAAAACTTTGTGCTGCGTGATTCTCTCACTAGACTGAAGTTACTTCGGTGTTTATGTCTTGCATAAACATCTGCCTGACTTTGGACATCGTCAAGCAAACAGGGACTTTTATAACTGCTAACTATTAGCTTTCTCTCTACACAATCTCTCTAAGTCAATCAGCCACAGAGATTGTTTCTCGACTGGTTTAGCCACCGTTCAAACTGCAGCAGGTAGACAGGCTGGACTGTATTACTGTATTGATGTAGGCAGCCTCAGTGAGATGACAAACAAGAACGTCTTAAACAAATGACAGCAAGACATTTATAAGTTGTCTAATAATGACAAAAGTGGAAACGCAGATACAATAATCATACCTTTCAAAAATATATGTTACAAATGGACCCATTATGTGAAAACTGGCCTGTTTATGGTTGCGTTTATTTGTCTGGTTTCATTTCAAAAATAATTTACATGATAAATTTATTTCATTGGAGCTCAGCAAAAATCAACACTAGCAACAGAACTAAGTTACTCAAAAGTGTCCGTTACCTCCGGAAGAGTATATGTGCCATTTTAATACTGGAGTAGGACAGATATGTGGAAAGTGCTTTTGTGACCCATTACAATCATAGGGTTCCCTAATGGTTAGGGACGTGCGCTTGTAATTGAAAGATTGCTCGTGTGAATCCCCAACCAGCAAAGAACCACTGAAGTACCCTGAGCAAGGGAACCCACCCCCCACCCTCAAGCCCTGCTCCCCAGGCACTGAATTAGCTGCCCCCTGCTATGTCACGATGACACATATGGGTTAAATACAGAGGACACATTTTGTTGTGGGCTGTGTGCTGTGATGTGTCAACAATGACAACTAATCACTTTCACTCTCTATTTATTAAACAATCTGACTCCCGTCCAACATTAGGGACCATGTAGAACCTGTCCTCTCTAAATTGTCTGCAATATATTGTGAAGATACTCCGATCTAAATCTTTCCCGTAACTCTGGCCGGACAGTTATAAAACAATATGTTATATACTAAGCAATTTGTCTGACTAATTTCTTTGCACTGTTCTCCGAGTGACTAAAGTTTAGTGTAACCCAGGCTGCAGTACTGTCGGTTATTTGGGATTAGTAATGCTCAGCAAGACGCGTCTGTACAATGTTATCAAATAAACAATACTGCAGGTTACTAGATGGTCCAGCAGTTGCCCGTTTCCATTCATAGTCTACTAGGCCTGCACATTATACGTGACTCTGCTGCGCAAAGGGCTTCTCATTCATACAATAGGTTCATAAATACCTAAAGTTAAAAAAAAACACGCAAGGAATGGCAAAAGCACAGGTATGTGCATCATACCAAAGAAGTACGTCAATCCGTCAAATAACAGGCCTATCTAAACATTATAATAATAATAATAAAAACCTAAGTGTTCTGTTTTTTGTAGCAGTAGGGTGCAAATAAAACATTTATTCTGTTTGGTCAGCACTTAATTAGTCGCACGAGAACACTCGTTGGAATAATAAGAGGTTTTTTGAACGTAAAACGTTCTAAGAAATACCCTTAGAAACTTTATCATAATAATCTTAAAACCAATCGGCGTCGTCTCGTGCATTATTTCTAATTCGGTTAATTGCCAAATCGGAAATAGTTCATCAAAACTTCCATTTTCCATCCCGATGCATCACACGTCCTAATCTGAAAAAGAAGCATCGGAAAGTGTGCGAGTACCATCGGGCCCTCGGCCGAAAAGCGCAGCTCTGCCCTAGCGGACGTGAGCAGTATTACACGCATGGCATCATTTACTCGGCTGGAGTAGGACATTTGCGACCATTATCCGCTGCCGTGGCTTTGCAAAAATACTCAACTGCAGTGGCACAAACCCGATTATTCGTACATAAACACTTAAGCGCCTCAATGTTGACTCTCTGTTCGAAAGCCACCTTTAGACTGGACTTATGGCTTTATTCATAACCACAGAGTTAATGCGAACAATGAAGGTGCGTGTCGTTCGTAACTTTCTCTGCGTGAGTTGATAGTAATAAAGTTTGGTGAATTTTGACATGTTTATACCACATTTGCGTGCTATTAATATTCCGTTTATGTATTGTCATCTTGAAGGTGGGGTTACAGCCGTAACGCCTGGGCTGTGCTGCAGTTTATAAGGATTTGCGTGCAGCCGGGTAGCGAGAGGAGCCAAACCCCAGACTGTACTTTTCATCTGCACCAGCTGGCGAAGCCAAATCACTCTGGATTCCTTTCATATGATCGTTATGGCTGCAAAAACGACCTCTGTGCTCTCGTTGACTGTATATATCTAACAGCAGATAAGGAAATCGCTGCCTCGTCAGAGCGCTTTGAAGGACATTTTCCTTGCGTCGGCTTTGTGAAACAAAATGTTGTCACCGAGTCAGATGTTGAATGTTACGCTTTTGTCAAAGAAGATTATAACGCTAGGTCGCCGCAAGGGAACGAGGTCGATCGCTTGTGTATTTTTAGGTTTTTAAAGTCTTTCGAATTGAAGACCAGGAAACAAACTTCCTCTCCCCCCCTCGGATTGCCTCGACACATTTTTATACTCTTGCCGACTCTCTGCAGTGTCTAGATCGGGCTGCACCGCCGGTTTGTAATTCTTGGTCCTTCGGTCTGACATGGGGTCCCTGAAGGCTTTGCAGGAATGGTGCCGGCTGCAGTGCGAGAATTACAAAGACGTGGAAATAAAGAACATGTCGACGTCCTTCAGGGACGGCCTGGCTTTCTGTGCCATAATCCATAAACACAGACCGGATTTGATGTAAGTAGATGAGGGGTCGCGTTCCCAGGTTGCTAACCCTTCGCGGAAGGTCCGCCGCCCTCTAGGCGGCTCTGGGCGGCCTCGTCCCCGGCATGATCACCGAAAGGCAGCGCCGTGTACGCCCAGACATCGCTGAAGCAGTGTCACCTTTCCTTTATTTATTCAACGTGCCTCAACTGCCTCCCTACCCTAAGCTTAACATTTTAAAATCTTGTTTTAAACTGCATTCAGATAAATGGCGTACGACTTGGGTTTTTTTGTAGTTGTACTTACATATTCAGCCCACGTCGCTGCAAACTAATATTGGTTACATGTTAACGACTTCAGATAGTTGTTAGTCTGCCTTATTGTGTTTAATGTGCCAAATACTTAGTAGCTAACGACTGTATTTATACCATTTATGAGTTTATGTCTGCCAGTCTGACATGTAGAAATACCTTTGACTGGGTATCATTATTAGGTATTTTTACCTAGTTAAAATGTATTGCCTGTTGTTTTATGGCAAGAATCGCAGTTACACCTTGAAGAAGTTTCTCGCAAGGACAGCGATGGGCCACACGTGTGTGTGTGTGTGTGTGTGTGTGAGTAAGGCGAAGAACACAGTCCAAAATCCCATGCAAATCGTCTTTTTAAAAATCCATTTTCTCTTTTTTTTTGATTTTCTCCAGCAAGGCAGGTTGCCGTCCTGTATAAATATTTACTTGGGGTGTGTTATCTCATTAACCCATGCGTTTGTGTGGGCGTTGATGTAACAGCTTATTTATTTGCGGTATTTTGGTTTGTATGTGTAGCGATCTATAAAGATCGAAGATTAGCTGCAAGCCTGCTTTGCGAATTATATAGTATGAACTGTATTATAGTATGTAATATATGGGTAAGAAATTATCCTATTTGTGTGTATGAGTACAACTCAACTTTAGTTTAATCTCACTTCTGTTTTAGCTGAAGCATGTACCTCTGGTTGAGCCCCTTTCCACAAGTAAGAAGTGTGTATTATGAACATTTTATGAATGTTCTGTTCAAAACCCCGCCGAAGGCTGATGGACCATGTTTGACCTCTGACCTACAAAAGGTGCTATATCTGCATTTTCTGAAAACGTGTTTTGCGATTGGTTTGGCAAACAGAAGAAGGGTCTTGTCCAAGTTTAGGCCCTGATTGGTGGGGTGGGTGTATTTTGTGCCATTATTATTTGTACAATCTCACCGTCCGGTTTGTAACAGCTATTTGGGGCGGTGGTGTCATTTTGCTGGCTTGTCCTGGCTGGTCAAGCCATCCGTATAACAACCCCCACATCCCTGTGTGTGATGTCACGTCGACCGCAAGGGAGCTGGATTTTGAAATGGGAATGTGACCAGCTAATGGCAGAGAACCCGACTTGCACAGCTGGGGTGGTGGGGGCGAGAACTTTGAGGAGGGCGACCAACCTATTTTGCGCTTTCATTTTTCAACGTGCAGATCTATGGCCTTCTCGCTTTTGCCCGTCACCATGCTGCTGCTCTGCTAGGCCGCTTGTCGCATTTCCTGCGTGATGCCTTGGTGGGCGGCTTTGTGTGTTAGCAGTATCGTTAGTCGGATATATCTTTGTTTCTGTGTCTGCGTCCCACTGTTGGGCGTCTGCATCAGCGCAGCATCGGCGGGCCAAGGTGGACTGACACAGACAGGGTGGTGGGCAGTCAGCCAGATGCTTTATCAGCTCGATCCACATAGACGGTCGGTCCACTTAATCACCCGCAGAGGGGGTGCGGCAGTCATGGAGAATTTGTCTAATTCTCATCCCACATAAAGTGATGCAGGAATGTTGGCTTAATACCCAACGGCTCGCAATCTCCTGTAGTGTTGATCTGGGTTGCCTGGCACTGCCCCCTCTGTGTTTTGTTTTTCTGGGGAGGGGGTGTTTGTTGAAGACCTTCGCAGCACTGGTGACTAGAACTTGGTGCTCCAGCTTCTGAATTGCAGAGGTGCTCCTCAGTAACTTGAATGTTTCAATCGGTCCCCAGGACATTTTTTGGGCACCATCTAAAATTTTTTCCTCTTGCCGTGAGTCTCACCCAGGAATCCCTGTCCCCTGGATGTCCGTCCTGCCGAAAACGGGCCCCTCGCAGCTTCTGCTTTCGCTTCCCTTTCACCTTTGACGGTGTCTTTCCCACAGAGGCTCGTGCTCCTGCTTGTGCGCCCTCACTACCTCACTCTCCCCGTGCCGGATTCCCCAGCGCCGATGTCACTCAGCTCTCCCCCTTGCGTCTGATCCGTGCGTGGGCCCCTGCCTGCCAGATCATGCCATGCCGCTCGTTTCCCACGCCCTGCTTCTACCGTACCGGGAAACTAGTTTGGATAGCTGTGCCCGGCCCTGCCGTTCTGAGGGCGTCACATGACAGCATCACCTCCTCCAGGCCTAGTCGCCATGGAGCAGTCCCCGATGCCCCCAGTGGATGTGCACGTTCATTCCTTTCTGTTCAGTGCAGTCATGGGTACGGGACACAGAGATACGTAGACCTGTGGTCCCTTTCCCTCTAAAACCTTGGATATGGAGCAGGCTGGTTTCCCCCTTTAGGTTTAAATTCCATCACTTCCAGCTTCTCTCTGAATGTGAGCTGGTCCCTCTGCTTACCTCAAGGCTACGTTTACAGTACAGACCAGAAAATCCCTCTGCCCAGACCCCACTAAGGATACGACACAGATCAGAAAACTCGAGCTGCAGATGCAATGTCAAACATGTCCGATGTCAAAACTGATGACACAATCGCTGTGTGATCATAAGGGTGTGTGATCATAAGAAAAAACACAAGAATATGACCGTAAAAGCCCAAGTTAAAGAAGGTTTTAAGCATGCTGCATGTGTTCATATTAATTTTGTTTTGTTGTGTTCCAGAGACTTTGATTCCCTGTCCAAAGAAAATGTATATGAAAACAACCACCTGGTGAGTGACAGCCGGCCTTGGTTTGAAGTATCAATCTGGAGTATTGGTGATGTTCGTGATCACGTTCGGGGGGGGTGTGCCAGCATCAGCTGGGTGCAGCTCATGTGAGTAAGAGCAGGAAAGGACACCATGCGGTGTGGTGTAGTGCTGATCACGTAATCGGATAAGGTTTGCCCCAGTTCTTTGCGCAACCAGGTGGTGTGTGTGTGTGTGTGTGTGGGGGGGTTAGTAGTGATATTATGGAAAACTTAAGCTGTACTCCCTGATATTCACTTCTGCATTAATCCACCACAGCGAGAAACATCTTTCCTGAGTAATTTTTCTGGTGGTTGTGTGTGTGTTTCAGTGTGTGAGTGTGGATTGTATGGATGGGCCCTGATCACTGGTTCCTGCTGGAGGCTGATACGGAGGGGGGTGCCCAGGATGGAGCCG
>JAODJX010000097.1:6728517-6738908 GCA_026776945.1 Isichthys henryi
GGGGGGGTGACAATGAGGAGATGGTGGGAGGTTAGTTAGGGACGTGGAGGAGGCTGCCTCAGCACTGAGACTAGGAGCCCTTCTGTACTCCTGGGTTTTGTTCAGACTGAGCTTGTAATTCAGATGGATTCGAATTTTTTTTCTTTTATTCTGGCCATAATGTGACTTGAACATTATTTTATGAGAAATGTACTGGAAGTGTTTTTGTACTGGTGAAAAATAATGTATACAGAAAATGAAATGATATAAACACACCTAGCCTTTAATCATTCAGCCAAAGGTCCGAGGAAGTTTATGAAATGACCTTTTTTTTTTTTTTTTTTTTGCTTGCGTGTCAGTTTTACTGTTGTCGAGCGAGATTGTTAAGCACTTGCGGCCTGGGCTGATGGGCCCCTTTGCAGGGACGGGAACAAATCGATGTAGAGATGCATAAAAGTTTTGCGGCTGTTTCTTTAGAGCACAGTCAGCGCTGCATAAGAGGCCATTCAGACAATGGTTGCTCTATTTAATCTGCATATTTAATACCGTAGCCTGGGGGCTGAAGACTGTAGGCTGGATTCCTGATGGAAAAAGTCAAACCTGAGGAAGTTCTCAGTGGCTTCAGATCAGGTGTTTCAGGGTTGTCCAGAAAGCTGCTGCGGAGTATATGTGAAATTAATGGATTTTTAAATATAAGTATTTTCATAGAAATGATTTTTAATGCATGTGGAGGATTTCAGTAGTTTAGTTACACTTTGATGTGTCAGTCTAGTGTTGCAGTAAAATGACACCAAGCTGATTTTTCTTGTTTACAGCAGAAGTGAACGAATAAAATATGGGTCTTGAAGAAAATATTCAGACCAGAAGTCATAACATGTAATTTTTGCATTGCTGACCGGGCAGTTTTGGACATGATGGTGCCTAATCTGCTCGAGCAGGCCTTTTGCTCAGTAACTGCGGGTCCGTGCCGAATCGCAGGCAGTGGCCTGCAGGGGGGGCTGAGACCCCCGGGGGCGCTGTGACCTCAGATCGATGACGACGAGCCGCGTAAGAAGCGCGCGATGCGCGGGAGCCAGACGCCTGCCAGCTGTCACCTGCAGCCTCCAGATATTGACCTGAATCTCAGGTCTCATTCGTCTGGTTCAGTAACACCACCCCCCCCCCTCCCAAATGAAATTTTAGCCTGAACTGAAAACTAAAAGCTTAAAGCTTTTTTTTTAACTGAAAGTTTCTTTTCTACTAAATTTTCTGGTGATTCCCTCTTAGCAGTTACTGAACTTGAATATTTTTAGATTAAAAGCACGGTGAGAATTAATTTTACTTGGATTAAGAAAACAGTAGGTCTGAAAGAAGACTCTCAGAGGAAAGGGTTACATATTTCAGACTTCGGACGAGCCCTTCTGTTCAGAAAACGTCCATCCATCCATCCAACCATCAATCCATCCATCCATCCATCCATCCATCCATCTATTCATCCATCCATCCATCCATCCATCTATCCATCCATCCCTCCAAATTGACCTAACCGCATGTCTTCGGGCAGTGAGGAAACATCGCTGCCCAAAAAAATCTATTTTAGTACAATGGAAACTGATTTCTGGAAAATCATATTGATTTATCTATTTTTACTAATTCCGTATACTGCTGAGAAGGGGCAAAGAGGAGGGTTAAAACACGGAGGCTAACGATTGGTTCTCAGTGTATCATGTGACTGTCCCCATAGTGAAGCCACAGCCAGTGAGTCTGAAACGTGTCTAAATGGATAGAGGTTACATCACATTTCTGTTTCACTTTTTGCCCTCAGATACAATGCAGTGCTCTGTTCACTCATTCCCTTCGTCTGCCCGCGTGGTTTTTTGTTTTGTTTCCTGTCCATGTCATAGTCCCCCTTTGTTAAAATCACCAGGCTGCTTGAACTCAATATTCAAAATGTGTGGGATTTTACTGTCGACTGTCAGTCTTTCTCTGCCATAGCGAAATGGAACCAGACTAAATAAAACATAAGAAATGGATTAAGTCTCTTGCTGATCAGCAGCCACATGGGTTTCCAAGCTTCATCATTACCAATGGCAGCCCTTTGTTTAAAAATAACCCCCCCAAACTACAGCAAAGCTCTTTATCCAGCAACTAATTTTTCCTGCGTTGAGAAGACATTCTGTCTTGTGTCTGTCACCTCCATTCATCTGGCCCTTTTATTTTCTAGCTTAAGCATATTAGCACAGCTGTGTTATGAACTGAATGACAAAAATACATTGGTTTGCGTGTCTATGTGTATGTACTGCTGTGTTCCATTTGCCTCGGAGGTCGGAACTCGGAACTGGGAAGGACGAGTTAGCCGCGCACCAGTAAGCCATTTAGCAATACCAGGGACCTGTTTTAAAAAGCAAGATAATTTGTCGGATTTAATTTACGCTATCTTAAATGGTTTCATCGTCTTCCACTTACGTTTAGCCCAGACTACCAAAAATCCGACAAATTATCCGACTAAGCAAGAAATCCTGCTTTTCGAAACAGGCCCCAGTTCTAGCCTGGTTCATCATTAGCCGTTGTTAGCAATATCAGTTGGTAACAACACATTACGCAGTATTTTGCACATAAAAACACTATAGTAACACGTCGTAATAGTGGGACGATAGTGCTTGGACAGTATTGTGTGTACAACCGATTTAATGAGCCACAAATAAGACGTGCTAATAAACAGTGTAAGAGTACAGCTTTAACTTGATAAAGTTGACAAAGGGTGCAGCCATCTTGAATTCTGAGCTTGCAGTTGTGTAGATTACTCTGACTTTCTGAGTTGGAATTCTGACTTCAGGGTGCGTTCCTGTTGAAATTTCCGACTAGGAACTCGCAATTTCCGAGTTAGGAGCTCTAATGGAAAGCATCATATGTTTAGCTTTTGTATTGATTTTTTTCACCTGGTCATCAATCATCCTCTCTTAGCTTTTTCCATGGGAAGTTCTGACTTATTGTGTAGACCGATGGATTTTGCACAGCTCTTTATTGGGCCTCTTTAGAAGCCCCTGAACATCCCCCCCTCTTTCCTCCCTGACTTCCTTCCCAGGCGTTTGAGATGGCAGAGTCTGAGCTGGGCATCCCAGCTCTGCTGGATCCCGAGGACATGGTGTCCATGAAGGTGCCTGACCGGCTGAGCGTCATCACATATGTCTCGCAGTACTACAACTTCTTTACCAACAAGTCTCATGGTACGGATGAAAATATTCTCCTGTGTGGAACTTAGTCTTTAAATACAGCCCAAAGCCGGGATGATAACACAAAACAGAGGCTACCTAAAATGTTCAAAACACATAAACAGTGTTAGGGTTACTTCCAAAGTAAGGAGGAACAGCGGAAGGTCTGAACGAGAATCCAAGGGGGTCAACAAAAGAAGGAAGTCTACCTCATTGTGAGACGAGGGAAAAATAACAGAGCCAAAAGATTCAGAGGAAATATGAAGTTATAGGAAGATTAGAAGGGCAATATTACCCATTTTCTTCCAGAAATTCAATAATTGACATTTCTGAAATTGCTAAATTTGATAAATTCTTTTCTTTATTCTTCAGCCAACCCCCCCTGCATGAAGAGGCCAGGTGGTACAGGCCATAATGAGCCTGTCGTAAAGAGGCCTCTAATCCCTGCCAATGACGGAGCGGCGGATTCCAAGGTATGTCTGGGGGGTTGTGTAATGGTGTTTTGCACAATGGCAGCGGTTTGGTGTCCAAAACACCTGTTTCATTCTTTCCATCGAATAGATTGCTAACAACACGCATGTTATTAACTAGATTTACTATTTCAGCATGGGGCTGCTGTTGTTAATGAAAGGATCCTTAAGACATGTGAGGGAAGGAGCGTTGTTATTAAAAGGGGCGTTTGCTAGTCTTGTCGAAACCTGTATTCATTTTTCCCAGTTAAGAACGGGATGCTGTTGGTAATGTAGAACTAACAAAATCTTGGAGGAATCGCCATGCTAGGATGTTGCAGACTGCGTACAGTGTTCCTCTGCAGTAGAAGATAGAAATGTTGCACAGTACTGTGCAAATGTCTAAGCTAAAGAAAATGATGCTTGAATGATCTTTATATTGGTGAAAATCTACGGTATTACGCCTGTCAAAGTGTGTTAGCTTAGCCGTCTGAAAACCTTCCCATTTACAGCAACCTTTCAATACACCCACGTATGGCGCTCGCACCGTTCCTATAGCTAATCAATATCCCATTGACTTTTTTAACTAATTAAGTTAATTAAATAAGCTGGTGGTGAAATTTAATAAATCCATGCGATGGCTGAGGTGCCCCTGAGGAGAGGTTTGGGAACTGAAGCATTGTTTGTTTTTCTTGTGTCACTCTCAATATGCATATATGTTCTAATGTTAAATAGTTTTTTGTTCTGCGCAAATGTGCAGTCACTACCCAGATAAATACCTTCAAACATTTCCTTCGACTGCCTAAGTCTATCGCATAGCATGGCAAGGCTCAGATTCATCCATTTCTGTGTGCTTTGCTTGCCGGTGTCTGCAGGCAGGAAATCGCCCTGCAGCCGTCTAGAACTTCCTATCTCTGTGCTGCTCTACCTGCCGCTCCGTCACCTCTTTCCTCCCTCAGATGGAAAGCCACACATTTTCCTCATAGCCTGTCCCTCATTTGTATTCCCCATTTCTCACCAATCCAGTGCACAGCCAGGAGGATGGGAGTGGGGTGGGTGCGGGGGGTGACCAATAAGGTTAGCTCAGTTACCACATGACCAGCTAGTCTGATAACAAGAAATTTTGTAGATGAATGTGGTCTTGAAATGCACCCTCTACCCATCGTGGCTTAATTATAAAAAGTAATCCTAGTAATTAGTGTCAAAATATTTGTGTTTTAAATCGAAATTCAAAGGATGTGCTTAGCGATTCGACCTGAAAGTGTAGCCTACATCAGTGAGTTTTACCCCTGACTCAAGTTTGATCTCCCTCCCTCCCTCCCTCCTTCCACCATCAAACTCCTCACCCCCAACCCCATCTACTTCACTCTTCATCCTCAACGTGGGCGGCTATTGGCTGTCCCTGCCTGCGCAGGCGGACGCAGACGGCCAATCCAAACGCAGCACGCTGAGCAGTACCTGTGCGGCCTGTCAAAAACACGTCCACCTGGTGCAGAGGTTCTTGGTTGACGGCAAGCTGTACCATCGCAACTGCTTCAGGTAATGTGACATTCTCTCAATGCCTGGAGACGTCCTCAACTAGACTCAAGGGAGAGATTATATTACTGTGCCTGGTATACATTTCATTCTTTATATGTGCAAGCGTGTGGCCATCGAGCTTGGGAGGGTTATCCTGTAATGCTGGTGCCCAGTTTTGGGAAGATCTCTTGTTGTGTTTACCAGAGTGTTCTAATAAGCTGAAGGTTGGTCTGCCCTGCCCCACCCCACCTGTCCCTCAGGTGTAAAGAATGTAGCAGCACCCTGTTACCTGGGTCCTATAAATTGGGCAGCGAAGCAGGATCCCTGGTCTGCACTCACCACTTTGCCAAGTCCTCCTCAGCCAGTCAAAATGGCCGTCCGGACCTCAGCAGGGGGGCGGGCTCTGGGGTGGAGCCTGGGGGAGGAGCCAGGGTGATGGAGCGTCCAGGTAGCATTCGAGAAGAAGAGAGTCCGGGTGGGACCACGGAGGGGCAGTCTGTCCCTCCCCGATCGATGGAAGAGTCACCGGACGAAGACAGTAGGAAGGATAGGAGCAGCGATGGGGAGATGAAAGAGGATCAGAGAAACGGAGAGACCGTGGACATCAAGAGGGGCAAGGAGATGGAGGTCAGGCCCCAGCCTTCCACACCTCCCAATCCATTTGAGGACAGTGAGGAAGAGGAGCCGGAAAAGACGCGACCAATCGAAGATTCTTTCGACAGGGAGCTCCCATCAGCTCCTACTGCAGATCCCAGTGCTGCTGGCCGACCGGTGCCCGCCCCCCGCAGAGTGTCTGAGCCACCCCCACGCCCGACCCCTAGGGCCCGCCAGCCCAGGATGGCCGACAGCCCCACGGTTAATGGTGAGAGGAAGGGACAATGATAGCTAGCTGGCTGTTGGTGCGTGCATTGGTTGGAGTATAATACGGGCTTTGTCTTTTTAATGGTCTTTCTATCTCGGTAGGAGATGCCATCAGCTCCAGTAGGTATATTCCCACACCCAGGGAAAGGTCTCACTCACCAGCCAGGTGAGAATCCTTGTCCTTGACCACAAAGATTCATCCTGCTGTCTCTCACAAGTATGCTAATGTGTGACCAGTTGCATGATTTTATATGTAAACACTGTCATTTTTGTGTTTTGGTCATACATTTATGTACGTGCCCGTCTCTTCTGCTTTAGCATATCTGCTGAAACTCCCAAATCCAAAGACCCGCCCTGGCTGGCGCTTGTCCAATCCCAGTCAAAGAAGAAGCCAGCTCCTCCCCCTCCCCCTGGCACGGCCCCGCCCTCACGCCCCGGCTCTATGCCTCCGGTGGGTGGACCAGGGTCCTGGCCAGACTCTCCCCAGCATTCCACCAATCCCTTCGAGGATGATGATGCTGCTGAGGTAGAGGAGGAGGAGCAAGGAGAGCAAGTGGAGCTGCCTGGCAGCTCGGCGCCTCCCTCAGCGGTGGTAAACCACCCCTGGTATGGCATCATGCAGGGGGCTGAGGGGGGCCACTCGAGCAGTCCCGCCAGCACGGACATCACCCCTAACCAAACTCCCAGCCAAAGCCCAGGCAGCCAGAGGGTTAAGAAAAGGCTGGCCCCCAGAGTTCCACAGCCCTCCCCTACAGGTCCGTGTCCCACCCCTGTTCCCTAGTATAGCCTTTGAACCCCATGTCATGCATAGTTGGATGTATGTATATATCAGAGCAGAAACAGAAATAGAATAGAAAACAAAAGTTTACAGATTTAGCTTTGGCGCCATACTTCATGAGTTCTGGATTTGAGGATCTCTGTTTACATGGATGTCTCTCTCTCTCCCATCGCCATTGCCTTATCTTCATACTCTATGCACTCTGGCATTCTTTGTCCTTCCTTGTTCGGCTGCTCTGTGCCTCCAGCTCTCCCTCCCTCTGACCCCACCTCTCCCTCTCCATCCCCGGCTCTCAGCACAGAGTCTCTCTCCTCCTCCTCAGACCACGGCTCTTCCAGGGCCCTACCAGAGAGCGTGGCCGCCGGCCAGGACCCCCCCTTCACTAAGAGCGTCTCAGAACCCTCCATCAGTGGGCCAGCCCTTGCCACCTCTGGCCGGAAACCACGCCCCTCGTCGAGTCCCCCTCCACCACCTGTGCCGACGAATACCAGCTCAGCTCCTGCCACGCCGCAGACCAACCGGAGTGCGGGGATGAGGACTCCCCGCCCCCCACCTCCCAGACCACCGACGACACCCAGTCCACTTGCGAAAGTGACCCCGCCGCCTCCCCCTCCCCAGGGGAAGGTATGAGAGCCCATGACAGGTCATTTCTCAATGGGGATGTGTGACATGTGCCATTTCCATGGAAACCAGGCCAGAATTATGGGGAATGGCCATTTACCAAGGTGGCTGTGTATTGCTTCATGGGAGGTAGATAGATAGATTAGATTGGAAGAGAGAGAGAGGAGGGAACGAAAGAAAGAACGAAAGAAAGAACGAAAGAAAGAACGAACAAAACAGTTTTGACACTTTCAGGATCTAGAGGCTGGTTAGAGGAACTGAGTAGGAGCAAACTTGTTAGGGTTAAACCGTTGTGGTGTATCTTAGTCCCTTAACAGTTTCATAGAAACCACATTCATCATCAAAACCAGCCAGACAGACACTGGGTCTCTCAGCCTTTGAAGTGTCAGTCAAGTGCAGCGTTTTGATTTAAGGCTCACTTTGGGTTGCCATATTTTTCGGTTAGCGAACCTGCAAGGAGAACCCCTTCGACCGGAAGGCCAGCCCCTCATCTAAGCCCACAGCTCGGCCCCCCAGAGGACCCCGGCCCGCCCGCCCCCCAGCCCCCGGACACGGCTTCCCCCTCATCAAAAGGAAGGTACATTTGAGAAGCTCTTCGCTCAGCGGGCCTGTCATGGTCAGCATGCCTGTCGGTTTGGCAGCTGGACTAATCCCTACGGAATGCGCCCCCAATCACGGCCCCGGGGGGGTCTGAGTGGGAGCCCTGTGACACACAGCCTCCGCTCCTCTCCCTCCTCCCTCCCCATTCAGGTTCAGTCGGACCAGTACATCCCAGTAGAGGACATTCACGTGGAGATGGGTGAACTGGAACGGCGCCTGGATGAGCTGGAACACAGAGGGGTGGAGCTGGAACAGAGACTGAGAGAGTGCCAGAGCGGTGAGGAGGGGGGGCTGGGGGACGCATCCTAAAAATAGCACCAGTGTGCAGCTGTGCTCCATTATTTACACAATTAGCTGCTTCAGGTAGCTAGAGGCTTCAGCTGACTAACTTCAGAAGATGTTTCTTAAGCTCCCAGGGCACCTGTCACTCCTAAAGAAAGGTGGCCTCCGTCGGGTCTCAGTCTGTATCTGAGCTAACTTCCCATTGCAGACGAGGAGGAGGAGCGCCTCCTGGTGGACTGGTTCACGCTGATCCATGACAAACATATGCTTGTGCGGAGGGAGGTCGAGCTCGTCTACACGTGAGAGCCCCTTCGTCTGCTTTTGGTTTCGTTGAAGTTTAAACTGTTAAAATACAAAAAAATATATATATATATTTTTTTTTTACGTATTTGCGCATTTCCAGGGCCAAACAGCAGAATTTGGAAGAGAGACAAGCGGATGTAGAATATGAGCTCCGGTGTCTCCTCAATAAGCCCGGTAAGCTGGTGGCACATGATTCATTCATTCCTGCTGTGGTGGTGTTGGCCACGCCCTCTTTTGTGATGCAAGCGAGGGGGCGTGTCTGTGACCACACACCCCCTTATCTTAACAGAGAAAGAGTGGAGCGAGGAGGACCGGAACAGAGAGAAGGAGCTCATGGCTGAGCTGGTCACAATCATCGAGGACAGAAACCAGATCATTAACAGCATGGATCAGGACCGGCAGAGGTGACTCAGCCGGGTCATTGTCCTGCTAAACACGTTGACACTATATCAGATATTGATCTGGATTCAGCTTAAAGATTCTGGATTACACTCATTGTAGACAAATGCTGTGTAGCAGAATCGGCGTGTTGTTCAGTGTTCATCCTACACAAGGCTCCAGATTACCGTGACCGAGCCTGATGAAACGGTATTTCTGGCTTACATTTTTAGTGTATTGCCTGTATCACTGCTTGTTCCGGCATGACTTGTCACCTTGCTTTTGATGCCAGTTGTATTGTGCTTTGATTGTGTTATTTGGTTAATTGATCCGA
The DNA here is from genome assembly GCA_026776945.1 of Isichthys henryi. NCBI lineage: Eukaryota > Metazoa > Chordata > Actinopteri > Osteoglossiformes > Mormyridae > Isichthys > Isichthys henryi. Next base: position 6,737,812 of record JAODJX010000097.1, read on the forward strand.
ACTTGACTATTTCAGGGAGGAGGAAGAAGACAAGATGTTGGAAGCAGTGATTAAGAAAAAAGGTACCTGACAAGCCTCCCTGTCCTCTCTGCCGTAGGAAAAATCAATACGCTCTTATAAAATGTACGGTTGCTACCAAGGCAGACTTCAGGAAATCCGAGGTGCCTCTTCAGCGATGCACTTGTACTTCAGCTCCGTGCTCTCGCTCATTTAACATGATCTGTATCCCCCCCCACACACGCCCCAACAGAGTTCCACAAGGAGCTCGATGTCGACCCGAGGAAGAAGGGTGCCAAGTTCAAGCCCAGTAAGGTTCTGAAGATGCTGAGTCCCAAGAGTGAGGGGGGCAAGAGCAGGAACGTCCGGAAAGACAAGAGCTGAGGCGGCCGAGCCTGAGGGAGGGAGCAGTTCTCAGAGGGACGGGCCAGTTCTGGGGGCCCGGGCCAGTTCCCATCCCCCCCCACAGCCCTGATCACACCCCCTCACAAATGCTCACCCCATAAACGCTGACATGTAAATATTTTAAACTGCCTTTTTGAACTGTGCCACAGAAGTAACACCTGCTTAAATTAAGACAACAAAAGAGTCTTCCTGTAGGATTTTATTTATATTGTGTCTTAAGTGCTGTTCTACCTTTAAGTTATACGTCACAGGCTCTTGAACCCTTCATATTTTTACAGTAGGAACAGAATTAGGTCAAACATCTGACATTTAATCATGAGTACTGTGGTAAGTCCTGGATATTTCTATGTAGTATCATATATATTTCACTGTGCATAATGCTACTGTACACAAGGACATGGATCTGGTGTCCCAGTAAGGGGGTTTTTCCTTATCTTAATGGCAAATTCCTGCTTGCTAAGGTTTCTCTGCAAATTCCGGAAACAGGTCTGGTACGATACCTGGCGCATGCTGGAATGGTGCCTGGAATTCATCCACCGTGGACTGAGTGATGGTTACGTACCTGACTGTATGTAACCAGAAATAAATTTCATTGGGGTGTGTCCGGCTACCGTACTGGTAGATTTTGCAGATTGGAAGGGGGGATCCCCTCGGTCAGCGTTGCCCGCGGGGGGGGGGTGGGGGTGGGGCTGGGC
>JAODJX010000097.1:6739008-6765098 GCA_026776945.1 Isichthys henryi
ATCCCCTCGGTCAGCTTTGCCAGCTGGGGTGGGGTGGGGGTGGGGATGGGCTTGGGGGAGGTCGTAGATTAGGAGCTTGAAGCAAATTTTGGGGAGAGGGGTTCAAACTTGTAATTTCACTACCTGGCTATGTGCCTGATCAATAACAAAAAAAGTTTGCAATTGTACTTTGCGGTTACGTGCCTGCAAGCAGTATTGTACTTGTGAGTTGTGTGTGTCCATCGGCGTGGAAGGAATTTTGGGTTATTAAGAAAAGGAAAGTTCTACACAGAATAGACCAGGCTGAAACTTACCTCATGGCTCTTTTAAACATTTGTAAAAGCAAGGGGGTATTGAGTGGCTCAACGGGCTAAACCACTGCACCTGTTATCAAAAGGTCGCTGGTTCAAGCCGAGCCTTAGGAAGGCCCTTCATCCCCAACCCCATGGGTACCACTGCAGGTAGCTGTTAAGCTTGCTTCTCTATGTGTCATGGAGAGCAAGATGGGGTAGGTGAAAAGAGAATTTCCCCACTAGGGATCAATAAAGCATCATTATCACCATCAGGTGGATCAGCTGAACATTCATTTATCCATTTTCCATACATAGCTAAAAAGCGAGAGTGTTAAGCCTGTGAATGATGCATATATGCAAACTTAGTTTTTAATTTGTTTTTTTTTTTTTTTTTTTATGTTTTTTTTCCCTGTTACAGTTATGCTAATTTAACCCCTGTCTGTGTTTGAGTTTTTTAATGGGCTGGATTGAGTTCTGTGAAACAGCAGTTTACAATGTGCACATTTACAATGAAGTGCCTTTTATTTCCCCCCTTTTTAATCCCCCACCCCTCACTCTTTCCTCCCCACTTTACCGGTTCGTCATTCTGGGTAAAGGGCTCCTTCTGCACCTAGTGTCACTTCATCTCCTTCAGTTTGGGATCTTATTGGGGGACGTAGTGCCACCCAAAGGGTTTTGCAAAACAACAGAAATGCTAACAAATATCCGGACAAAAAAAACAAACAAAAAACAATTAAAACAATAGCTATATGAGAAGGAAATAAAATGAATTAATGAAACTAAACAATGTGTATTTATTCATTCACATTTGACATCGTGTTTATAATGTACTTCACCAGTTTCTGACCTGCTGGTAAAGTACAGGAATACTGTATTCTCACACAGCTCAATTCTTCTTCTACTTACTTTTGAGTCATTTGAGTATATAGGAAGAGTATGGGAGTCTTTCTGCATACTTTTATCTGCGAGTACCAATTTTTGTCTTAGAAGTTTAGAGTATGTGTCTTGGCAGTTTTCCGGAAGTTTAAGGACTTGCTTTCCGTTGGTGGGTCAGTCAGCTGCAGTTGTGGGACATTCTTCCCTCCTCTGCTCCTCTCTGAGACTTTTCCACTCCATGCTGCGGACTCTGTCAATCACTTCCAGCTCCCGGATCCTCTGTGAGATAAGTGAGAATAGGTGGAGACACCTTGTCTGTATGTCTCTGGGTTGGAATCTGTACTTTGTACGTGTGAGAATGTTTTTAGTGACTCTAACGGTTTGTAGACACTCTAGCTCTCTGAAGGATCTATATCTGAAATTTGTCCACAGTGCAACTCTGTGAGCACACAGAATGCAAAGTGCTTCAAATAGGCTTTACAGTTGTATGTTTCTACCTTCTAATCTAGTTGTATACTGTTCGGTGCTTTGCCGCTGGATAGATACTTAAACCAGGTGATGCTTATAGCCATGTGACCATTTGCCTGCTTGTGAATGGCGCTGTGGGTGTTCATAAGACATGGTGGCACGCAAATCCATAGCAAATCCACACCAATACCAGCGTGTGTGTTAACCTGTGATATCTCTGTGTTAATGATGTTCTGGAAACATTTCCCTCTACCAAGGGCCACCATCTCCTCAAGAAACTGTCTCCTGTCTTCAATCTCATCCAGGACTGAGGATTGAAAGAAAGAGAAAGTTGGAGGATAAAGTTGGAAAATGAGCTTAAAGTCATCTTTGAATTTACTCTTTACTCCTAAAATCCCTGGCCTCACCCTCTTGGAATCTGTCAACCTCCTTCTCGGCTCCCCTGTCAACAGGAAAGTCCTGGAAATGGATGGTTTTTGGCTCCTCTTCCTTCCCCATCGCAAAAATATCCTGCAGCCTCCTTTTTTCCTTGTCGAGATCCCCTAGAAGAATGATTGACAAAACAATCTTCTGCATACTGTTGCTGTTTTCTGCATAGTTCACTATATGACTTTCTGTTCCTTCATTTTCATTTTACTCATGATTTAGTCTGAGCTGCAAACATCACACCTCATCAGCTGTGAGACATAAAGCAATGTTAGTACTATGTGTTTCTTCTTGGAAAAAGTTTTTTTGGGGGGGAGGGTACTGACGTGGGGCAGATGGGCGGAACTTCTCTCGCACGTAATTATCCCCAGACCTGCATATCGTAACACTACGTTTCTGGGGTTTGACTGGCAGGCTGGCTGGTTCGATGACTGTGGGTTTGGGATGGGCTGCAGGGGCTGGTGATGTGGGGCTACACGTCAATGGCAGGGCGCCCCCCTCTGTTCAAAAAAATTAATAGAAAAATGATTTTATGAGAGGCAGACATACAAGTTAAGGGCCAAATATAGACAGTAACAAAGTATAGAAATGGCTTGCTGAACACTCACTCTTCAGCTGGCTTGTGATCTGTCTTTGCTGGAAGTTCGTAAGTTTTGACTCTTGCATCATCACTGGCAGAACAGAGAACATTTTCAAATAAACTCTTAGGAAATCAAAGAAAACTATATAAGAAGTTAAATGGCAGGTGAGGCACGTTTTATGTGATGTTATACGTTAAGTGATGACCGTATTGCTTAAGTACATATAAAAATTCTAAATTAATTCCTCATATTAATTTTCCACATACGTAATGGTCAGTCAAACCGGTTTCCAGCCAACTTACATTTCAGCATTTCTTGTGTCTCCTTGCTGTACTGCGGCACGTGGCCCAGCCCGGCCCCCGCCTCAGCTGAACGTGCCATGTCTGCAATATGAGACATCTATAGCGGAAACATACACACGCAAGCTGACAGTGTGGCAAGCCGAATGTTCTTTTATTAGCATAAGGCTTGCTCTCAAAACATAATTCTTACAAGTTAAAATAACATTCTTACTAGTAAGAATGTGAATTCAAGATATATATAATGCAAATCTTACTAGATAGAATGATCATTTTTACTAGCAAGAATGGTAGTTTTAATTAATTTTTCTTAAAAATTTTACTGAATTATAGACCTCTACAATATGACTGTTTACTAGTGAAAATTGAATTTAGGATATGTGAGACAAAAATACAATGGAAGTCAATGGGAATATCCATCCATCCATTTTCCAAACCGCTTATCCTACTGGGGCGCGGGGGGTCCGCAGCCTATCCCGGAAGCAATGGGCAATGAACTCTATAATATGCATTTTTCCTAGTAAAAATACAATTCTTACTAGTGAAAATGACTATTCGTACTAGTACAAATAGAACTATTGATATCTGAAACTCGCATTTATTTTTGTTTTTTTACTATTTAGAATGTAATTTCTACTAGTAGACATCAAATAACGACGAGAAAGCCTTATACCATTGAAAGACAATTTGGCTTGCCATAGGACGCAGCGGAAATGGTGCATCACACAGAAGGGAAATAGATACAGATCGACAAGATAATTATTGCTGGAACAGTCTTTCAGCGAGAACAGTAGACCAGAGTGTATCTTAAAAAAAGGAATACTAAAATGCAAATCAAATGTGGATTAATGATACTTGGTAAAGCGACTGCTTTTAGATTAGTTATATTTTCAGAGCGGCGCTTAGTTCATTTACGTTCTTACTGTTGTAGTGTTGCATTTCCCCTGGTCCATATGTTACCCAAAGCCTGAATAACATGCCAGCACTGTACTGCCCCGTTGCACAAATTTAAACACTAAAGAGCCATTTCATTACAGCCCAGTGTGCACGTTTGTTGTGTAAATCGTCTTGAGGAATCGACTTGTTTTGCGATTTTAAAACAAATTGCCACAGCTTACCGCGCATAACTTTTTCCAGAAACGCTCCGAAGTCTCTCTTATTATTTCCTAGATGCTTACAGCGGTTGTTAAGGCAACGGGGAAACTACTGGACTATAGATAATGTACTACGAGATGTGACTAGCATGTTACGAAAAATGGTCAAATATACAAACAGTTATAAACATTGTAAACTAAGTTATCATTAGACTTTGTAGCGTAATATTAAACATTTTGATTAAAGTTCAGTAGACTCACATCCTGTGAGCAGGAATAAAAGAACAAGAAACCTGTTGTTGGAAATGCCGATCTATATAAAACATCACTTGTGTATCTATGCGCCAAGATCCGTGCCCCGGATGTTGTCGCATATCGAGGAGGAAGCACTATGAGAAAGCGTGTCGCTTTTGCTGTGTTCAGTCGGGATCGAGCTGTAGTTGTATATTTGGGGTAAAATTTTACTTAGAACGAACTAGAATGTCTGATAACGAAGACAAGTAAGTTACAAAATAATGTTTGCCATAATTAGTTTGTTATAAGCGACTTAGTTGGGAAGCGGCGTAATCGTGAAGAGAGTAATTTTGATCATGTCCGGCAAGCTATTTGTTAGCCATTGGCTAAGTTTGCATGATGCTATTTTTTGTTTGATATTTATTAATTGTTTTTAAAACATTAGTTTCATTTTATTATTTTTCATATGTAGAAATGTGGGGGTTACAAATGCAGTTTTTGCGTTTGTTGGGTATAGTGGTTTCAAGGCATAAAGTTGAAGTTATAAAGAAATTAAGGGGGATGAGTACCTAACCACTGCATTTGTCTACTCTTCACAAATTATATAGTATCTCATAAGAAACCTCTATTTAAAACAAACCTTATTTAAAGTAGCGAGAGTGACCAATTGTACAAGTAATCTTTTAAAAATCAATTTGAATGAAATGACGAGATGCATGAAATCTGAACTCAAGCCATTGAGAATGTTCTGGACTTCATAGTACTGTACGCACTGTAGCTGTATTGCATAATTACCCAGGCAGAGCAACTTAATGTGTGGAGTTAAGTCCGTCATCTTTGGCATTTCTCTCTTAGTTTTGATGATGGAGACTTTGATGATGTTGAGGAAGATGAAGGACTGGATGACTTGGAGAATGCGGAAGATGTGAGTTCACTGTGAAGTGAGACGTTCTTGTGATACTCTCTGTACTGCAATTATACTGCATTGAAAATCCGGCCTTTATAATTCAGCTTGCCCTTCGTGTTTCAGGAAGACCAAGAAAACGTGCAGATTCTGCCAGCGGGAGAGGGCCAGCAGGCCAACCAGAAGAGAATCACCACTCCTTACATGACCAAGTATGAGAGAGCCAGAGTGCTGGGCACCCGTGCTCTGCAGATAGCGTGAGTATTGCCTCCCTGGTTCTCCTGTTAAATTTTTGCCTGCAGTTTGTACTCCATTTTTAAAACTTGATATGTGTCCTCCTTAAATAACACATACAAGCTGAACTGCAAAAATAAAATTACTTAATTGTATGAATTGAAATATGTATATCTAGTTTGATAATGCACCTCATTTTTGTTAACAATTCATAGTTGTTAACTTTCACAAGATGATCACACAGTGCAAATGCATAACAAAAGCACTGAACATTGGTAAAAGCACCTAATTAACAAGTTAAACATGACATCTAGAAAACAGAAAGGGAAAAAATTAAAGAATGAAGTATTTCCTTGTTGGGGCAACTTTTTGGATAGTAACCCCGGATTCGCACCACCCTCTGTCCCCCTGCACCTCTTCTTATCCTGGCCAAACTCCTCTCCTTGCTGCTCTTTCCTGCAGGATGTGCGCTCCAGTTATGGTGGAACTGGAGGGAGAAACAGACCCACTGCAGATCGCCATGAAGGAACTCAAGTAAGGATCTTGTTCTGTCCATGCATTTCAATTTCACTTTTATGATTTAGTCTGAGCTGCAAGTTGCATGTTCTGCTGCAGCTGCAATGCCGCAGCGTGTAAATACTGGGTCGTGACCCCCCCCCCCCCCTTGCAGGAGCCGGAAGATTCCCATCATCATCAGGAGGTACCTGCCAGACGGGAGCTACGAGGACTGGGGCTGCGATGAGCTCATCATCTCCGACTGAGATGAGCTGGTCCAATGCGAGCTTCTGTGGAGCCAGGATACCAAGCTGTGTGTGAACTTGCTGGAGGTGCCCAAGGAACATGTGCCCTGGGCCCATGGAGTTTGGATTCCTAAAAGGTTTATTTTCTCCCATGCATGGTGCAGCAGCCTCTCTCTACTGTATTATATAGTTTACCAGAATGATAAGTTATAATGAAAAATAGTAGTGTGCTTGAGGAACTATTATAAGCACATGGTTTACTGTGTTGTGTTCATCACTGGTTTAACCTGACTGGACCCAACAAAGTAGCCAATGGGAAGAGAGTATGCAGTGTTTTACAGCGTCCACTAAGACCAGCCACTATAGGTTGCAGACCTTTTTTTGTTTTTTTTTTCTCTTCCCTTCTTCCTCCTCATCACTGGCCCTTTATATATGAAGTCCTGGGAAATGGCAAGAAATTGGCTTACTTCAGCTAAAATCCACCAGAGGGAGCCAAATGTTTTGTTTGACCTCAATACTGACTGTTGATTTGTTCATCTTTTTAATAACTTTGAAGTTTTTTTTTCTAAAATCCAGAAGATTGATACTGCTTGTCAATTTGTAATATAAAAAGTAGGAATTTTAAATACTTTATTGTCATGGCTCCTTTTCTACTACTAATTGCTAACCGCTTCCTCAGTGGTGTAATTTAAATAAACTGGAATAAGTGTTTATTTCCGAGTTGAATTGTTAGTCATGGTTTCTGTTATTACTTGAGCTATAGATTTTGGCAGGATCTCTATGACGTGATAATCATGCAGCCAGTGAAATGTGACTGACACACCTGGGTACCTGACAGAACATTTTAATCCTTCAAGTTTTTCTCAGAACTTACTCAGTTGCGCCTCTTGAGATTTTGGGCCCCATGAAAGCATTTTGTATGAAAGAGCCCCCAACCCAGACCAATCTGATTCTGTTCCAAATTTAGCTGGACCCACTCATCCAGCTCCTGACTGGTATTTTGAATAGAGGATTCTCAGCCTGTTGGTGGGGAGACTCCATCCAAAAGCTGAAAGTCGTATCCATGATGGGCAACTTGATTCTTCTTGTTGCTCCTGTTTGTGCTTGATATAGATGGGATGGGAAGATGCACCCATTAGTGAGAGGGTGTTTGGTGTGTATGGTTAGGGCGACGTTGTTGCAATGGGCTGGTGATGTTCTGTTATCTCTATCCAGTCCATTAGCGTGGGCTCAGGCAATGAGTTTCTGAACAGGAAGCAACTGGGCTACGAGTTATAGCCTCAAAATATCAGGCTGTGTTTCTATTCCGTTAAAGAGTGTGATGTTTTCTTCACTTGGGAACTCGGTTTATTGGTCAATCTGTCCTCATCTTTTCATGAGTTCTGTGGTTAGTGACTAGGATTACGAAATTCTGTGATTTTTTCCTACTAGTCCCCATATATCCCTATTAATTCCCTTGGAAAGTTTCCAACTTGGAGTATTTCCAAGATTACCAAGCTTAACTTCCCATGGAATGAAAAGTTTCTGTAAATTTTCCACCCCTCTGGTAGTGAGGTGCAAAGACAAGACCATGGATATATGCGGCCGAATTTAAGCTTTTGCAGGATTTTTGGGCTCGCTCTCCTGGAGAACAAGTACGGCTGCTCCTCCTCTGGATCGAGAGGAACCAGCTGAGGCGGCTTGGGCATCATTAAATAATAGCTCTTGACCAGTTGCCACCGGAAATGTACTGGACCCGTCTCACTGGCGGGAAGTCTTGGGGCAGATCCAGGAAGCCCTTAAGGAATTATGCCACTCGACTGCTCTGGGAATATTTTGGTTTCCTTCAGGAAGAGCTGAACTCTGTTGTTGTTAAAAGGGAAAGCTGTTGGTGAACCTCACTAATAATAACAAAATGGAAATATAGACGTATCAGTTTCTGAAACGTTAGCAGATTGACTGTACCTGTATGTATTAGGTACCGGGTAGTACTCTGGTGGTAGAGTGGGATTATTAATAATTTCTATTTTGTTTTGTGTTTGCTGCCAGTGACATCAACAAAGGTGACAACTTAAGTATCCCAATGTGTTTTTTTTTTTGTTTTCCACTCTATATAAATATATGAACTATAAGACTAAAATTAGTGATAGAAAAACAGGTATTCCTACACCGAACATTATATCCTGGTATCAACAGGAATGTTGACAATGACAGGAGGAAAGGAATGCGGACAGCAAATGAGGAATTTGAGCGACCAGTTTACCCAATATCAGGTGATGGAACAAATCTTACAAGATACCATAAATTCTAGCAAATGACAACGGCTGTATTAATTTTTTTATCTGTTGTACTGCATACGAAACACTTTGTGCGTGAAGGGATGGTATTGATTTCATTTTTGCAATAAATTGATGGTACGTTAACAACCCTAACCCTCCGCATCAACAAGCGTCACTACAATGTGTGAGATCGGCGCATTCATTTCGTGAGTCACATTACAACTGTAGGAATTCTCCTTCATGGTGTCATATTTGTCTATCTAGTCTTGTACTTTCCCGGCTCGCCTAGACCGCAGACCATCTGACAGCAGCACAGTCACGCATACACTGAGAAAACTGGTATGAAATTTCCTTTTTCCGCGCTGCCATCCAGCCACCTCTCCGCACGTGTAAACCAACACTCCACGGTTTCAGACAAGCCACTTCACCTTTCTGTCCGAAATCTTGTCGGAATCCTAAAGCTGCATCTAATATCCATTTCCAGACAGATCCAGAAGAAAGCTTGGAGGAGCGTGAGCTGCCTCTTATCCGCGCTGCATTGGAAAGTCATTCTATAGTGATCACTTGCATCTGCAACACTGGCGACGCAGATCTCAGATCCTTCGTTGTCTGCATTTCTTTCCCTAAGTTCAGCCTCCGGTAATTTATTTTGAGCATCAGACAACAGATAAAATAGGTCTTTCCGACGGCTGTTGGGGGGGGGGGGGGTTAAACTGCAGCTAACCCATTACAGTTAAGTTTTTTTTATAAAAACAACAACAAACATTTAGGAGTTTCTAAAATACGGAGGGTTTTTACAATGATAGTTACTTTTACCAAAAAAGTACCAAAAGGCGAGCTACTGCATAGTGACGGTATATTTTGTCGATGGTGGGGGGGGATCCCCCTCTCTATGTCTAAATTTGGCCGATCGATTGTGAGGTGGTGGTGGTGGGGGGATCGCGATCAACTGGTTGGCAACCACTGGCTTAGAAGCAATGTTGATACTGCAGACGGGAAACAGAATCGAAGGATGTGCCCCTGTGCCCCCATCTCACCTCCAGTATCATCTCCCCTTTTAGTCCCGCGCCTTTGCCTCCACCGTCTGCAGTACTGGAGGAATTTTTAAATCCCATTACAGCCTAAGGTTCGGCAGCGAGAGAGAGAGAGACAGAGAGGGGGGGGGCGCAGTCGTAATGGGGGAGCGGGCAGTATGAAAGTCCCTTTGTATGGCTGCAAAGCTACAGCCCGAGCAGTTACGGGTATGACTTGCTCGCCCGCCTCCCCATCCACCATCTCAATGACGCTCTTTGTCAAGCTGCCGATTAAAGGCAGGGAATTGCCAGTGCGGCGTACCCCCACCGCGCACGCACGCGCACGCACGCACAGAGGCGCACACATTATATACAGTGTGCCGCTTGTTTGTCACGGACTCCGCGCTGGGGTCCCACCGTCGTGCACCGCAGTGGAGTTACAGGTATTCTGGGTTTATTCCGCTGACTCCCTGGATTCCCAAATTTGCGTACTGCTCCACCATCTACATGGATGGATAAGTGGCTGTGGATGACGAGTAACCTAATAAAACCAGACTGTCTAATTGCTTCATAGGGCAAATGCCGCAAAAACCAAATTAAGCACCAGGGCAGTTAATCGCATATATTAAATGGCCACTTCTTCTAAAAACTATTTTCGTGTGACTCTAAATTGAATAGTCACTTTACATTAAAGCAGAGTAGTTTTCTTTTTATTTACAAAACACGACAACGGTTTATTTGATGTGAAATGCACTGTGAGCTCCGGTATCTCCATGTTCTCCATTCAGCCGCACACGTACATAAGTATCGTAAAAACGATTGACAATGATAAGAAACATGGTATTAACAAATATAAATAATTTGTTTTAATATTTCACAACAGTTATCTGTAACAGTGAAGGCGAGTTTGAAATTTCGTGTTATGAAAGGAAACAATAAGAAATTCGGAATTTTTAAAAAATACATCGAAGTCGATTCGGGACTATAAGAAAGCACATAGAATACAGGGACCCAAATAAAAATATATAAATCGTGTAAAAACAATAAATCATTCACATTGTTAGGGGACATAAGGGAAGCAGAAATAAGGTTCATGGCCAGTATGGCTGCGAGTTTTACACCCAGTTTACGTCAAATGCTTTTTTTTTTTTACTGCCAATAAAATACAAAGTAGCTGTTGGCATTTTCAACAGCAACATCTTCAATGCTTGACAACCGTCATATATTGGTAATTATGTAGCAGGTGGCTCCAAGCAAGAACAGGCCTACAGCGGAGTTTTTTTAGAACAGATTCCATGCAGATCAGACGTCGCTATGGATGCCCTGTGACATGCCGAGTGAAAGGCACCCCTTCAACACCATCCCTAAGCAGTCAGGGAGCCTAATGCTTCGGAGAACTTCCGTAATGCTTAAGTGATTGTGTTTGGCTTCTTGCTTTAACAGTGTATCGTTTTATGCATTTTTACAGCTGTGTATTTAATAATTTCTCTACTTTGGGGTACAGCTGTATAGTCCGTCCCTGCTATGTCCATTTGGCACTGTTTTCCTGCCCTACAGCCCCCTTTCTGCCTTGTCTTCCCATAGCAGCACCGATAATTGTGAAATGAAATGGAACGCTAAACCCCTATTTAAAGTGTAACAGTAACCTGTATTTTAGTAGTTAATTAAGAGACGCTTCTGTGCAAAGCGTCTTCTATTTATACAACTGGGTGCCAAGATATTGAAGCGAGGCCCTGAACCAACAACCTTTGAGTTATAAGTCCAACGTCTTAAACGCCATGCTATTGGCAGCACTCGTAATGGATTGGCAGGTCCCCAAATCGAAAGACCATATTGCATCATCTGCATTGTGATAGAAATCATTTAGATGCATTGCTTTGCTACTGAGAGTTTTATCTACATAGAGGTGTTCTGAGGTCAAAACGAAAAATGAAGGGGTCAAAGAGATAACCAATCAGCAAATAGGGGAGGCAAAACCAAGACATTTGATTAGTTGGTCCCGCCTCCTCCAGTTGCTTGGACCCTACAATATGATTGGTTACCTCTCTGAATAAATAATTTTTCAATCTGCCCTCAGAACGAGAAAAACTCCCATGAACCTTTTACTTTGGGCATCCAGCAGTACTAAGAGGAGTGACAGCATGTTTTACTTTCACTGTTAAAAAAAATACACACATTTGCTTACTCTATTGTGATTAACACCTCACTATTAAAGAAAAAAGCTCATGAGAGCTTGATGCGGGGCAGTCCGTGGGAAGCACAAAGCCAGAATTTCACACTAAACGTTTTACATGAAAATAAGACCCCAGATCAGCCTGGCGTTGCAGAATTCTCAGTGTGATGGTGATTTAAAAGAAGTATATAAACACAAGAAACTTTCATCTTATAATAGAAACCGAAATAGCCTTCGGTTTGGTCTATAAAAAAACTTCAATTTCTCTGTATAGAACAGCTCTTCTTCCAAGGACTGTTTGAAGTTTTCCTAATGCTTTGGTGTCCTGCTGTGGGGCTGGAGCGGGGGTGTGGGGGAGTGGGTTCAGGGAGAGTGGAGACGTGCCTACACTGAGCTGCCGTGCAGCGTTGCACACGTGTGTCAAGTCCCTCCCTTCCACACTGCACACACATCAGGCCATGCCATGCTGCACTGCGCACATGTGTCAGGTCCCTTCCTCACTGCAGACACGTCAGGCCCTGCCATGCCACACTGCACACATGTGTCGGGCCACGCCGTGCCACATTGCACACACGTGTCAGGTCCCACCATGCCTCTCTGCACACACGTGTCTGGCCCAACACCTCAGTGCCCCAACCAAATTGGCTAACTTCACCCAGAAGCAGTGCTCGATGCATCAGCCTTAATGTAGCCTGTGTGGAATCGCTAAAAAAGGATATTTCATTCTTAAAACCAAAGGTGAATACAGCTGTCCATGCTCCATATGACAGGCAAGGGGAATAAAAATACAAATTAAGGTGATTATGTTTTAATAATTTGCTTGATGATGATGTGGGTAGGGCTGCACCTAAGCTTCCCTGTGTTTGAGTGGGTGCCTCATGCCTTGCGCCCTGCTTTGGACTGGCGTCCAGTCCAGGGTGCCCCCTGCCTTGACTTCCTGTTACAGGCTCTAGCAGTGGAAGAATATAGGATGAATACTTCATTAACAACCACACCAGGAAATTACTTCATTATAACCTGTCCTGTAGGGAAAATCTGTTGACAAAGCATGGCCCCTGTAAAACATATTTACGCATTGTCCTTTTGTGTTGCATATACAGTGTAGAACTACTATTATACCTACAAGGGTTCAAATATGCTCACTGTAATAATTAAATACAAAATTTCTGCCCGTTTTTGGTTTCTCCATCAAACACATGGGTGTAACATAAGAAAGGCTTTTATGACCTTCCTTAATGGGTCTGATTTAGCTTAATGTCTAATTTTATCAAATTTTTGCATCTACATGGAACTTTACATAGCAACAGTTGTTTCAGACATTTCGAACTTAGGCCAGAGACTGAACTTCAAGCCTCTTGCACTTTAGAGATGACATTGAGATCACACTCTTCCAGTCTGCACCATCTTCTATGTGTCCACACTGCGGTTCCTAAATGAGCCGTGGCTGAAGGCTTTTCTCTCCCGCCTTCCCTCTCAGGGCCTGGAGAGGGTGGTGTACACTGGCTGCTCCCAGTGCGGGGGGCTGTGTGACTGGGGAACGTTGCCCGGCTCGCTGATGGCCGTGTACAGGGGTCTCTGGGTGGGACCCATGTAAGAGAAAGCAGAGTACAGGCCCGAGGTGGGATTGGAGTGAGTGTAGTAGGAGGCCTGGTGGTCGCTGTAGTCGAACTGGGCCCTGGAGGGCAACGAGGGAAAGGCTGAGCCGTAGTGGGGCAGACCCAGAGGGGTGTAGGTCACATGGGAGCTGCCTGGCGCAGACTCCGCGAAGGAGCCACTCGCCCCCGACTCACTTTTTATCTGGGCCTTGGATGGGTCCGATCCTGTGGGGGAGTGCTGTTTGGAAAGCCAGGCAGCCGAGTGACCGCTAGCTGCAGCCAGGGCGTATGCGTAGGGCGAGGCCGAGGACGCCGCGCCTCCAGAGCCCCCCGGGTGTCCATTAGGGGGCAAGTACTGGTCGAACTCGTTGACGTCAAAGGGCTCCATGTTAGCCATCACCTCGTGGCTCATCTCCCCGATGTCCACGTTCCCAAAGTCGATGTGGGGCTTCCCCACGCCGGCCGTGGACCCAGACGGCCCCTCGCTTGCGACGCCCAGCCCGCCGCGGGACCCGCCGGCGCCACCGCCTTCCCGCTTCCCCTCTGAGGACTTGCCAGACTGTAGCTCTGTCTTCGGGGTGGTGGGAGGCGTGGGGGGGCCTTGGCTCTGGCCTGACAGGGAAATAAACACAGGAAATGAAGAAGTAGAGAGTTTCTACAGAAAGTCAGGGCAGAAATAAAGGGGAACCCTGAAATATGTGGGGGTAGGGGCGGGCATATCGGGTATACCAGGCCTAGTGACAACGTCGGCTGCTCAAACCCACAGCTCAGGGGCTGATTGTGGGCGATGCCCATCAGCCAATCGGGAGCCTGCTTGCCAAGTGGACGTGTTCCGAGGGATGGCTCTCGTAGTGTGATTGGCTGTAGCCGACCTCACCTTCCGAGTGGGCGTCAGAATCCCGGCCGGAGCCCAGCTTGCCGTTCTTGCGGCGTCGTGGCTGGTACTTATACTCGGGGTAGTCTTTCTTGTGCTGCTTGCGCAGTCTCTCCGCCTCGTCGATGAACGGTCTCTTGTCGGTCTCGTTCAGGAGCCTGTGTGTGTGTGGGGGGGGGGTAAGGGGATGGTCAGAATGGCTGCACACCATTGATGCAGATAGACTGAGTCATGCAAATCCTAGGTGTGTGTATGACTGTACATGTGTGAATGTTTAAAGACATAAGCATGTATACTTATAGACTTTTTTTGAATGTCAAGATTTGTCAAACATTTTCCCTTGAATCAGGCAGTGTGCACATTCTACAGTGTCAGAACAAGGGTAAAATGTGTACCTGTGCTTGTCACTGGGACTAGACCCTTGTATTTGTACCCTTTAAGGTATATTCATGGACTCTGAGGAACATCCTTAAGGTACAAACAGCATTAAAGTACCATCAATGGTACAGAAATTTTCTTCAGAGTCCATGTACAATTACCTACAGCTAAGGGTACAAATGGATCCTTGAGGGTACAGCGCCAGTGACAAGCAAGGGTACAATTTTTTACCCTTTATTCTGAGTATCTAGGCGGTTTATGTGACATTGTGCTGTTTCCCATGATACTTATACTGAAAGTTCACCCACGAAACACAATTGAGGTGCACTAGATATTTTCCCCAGCAAGCTTTAAGCATTTTATACACAGTCGCAACATATGAATGGTTGTTTTCGAACCTCACAACTCTCAACAGACTGACATAACTCAATATAAAGTACACCAGGATAATCAGGAGTAGGACAAGCATGTAATTAACATTAAAGTGGAATCAAAAGTCTGATGCCTTATTACATGTTAAAACACACCAAAGTACATCAGATCCGAACGAATTCTTGCAATGCTCAAAATATGCCAGTTATTTTGTTGGCTGCTGAATGGATATTGATCACGAACCAAGACTGAACAGCACTAATGCCTGGATTGGTTACGTTATAATACAGTCTAGCTGCTCATAGTTAACTGAGCGGTTTCTACAGTCTATAATGGTGGACCTGATGAGCCTGTAATAGACTGTCATACGGTCTCCAGCCTTATACTTCCTGGGTTAGCGGAACCCAAGATAACACTGTGAACACGGTAAGTGGTTATGGAAGACAGATGGAGAGAAAATTTGAGACATTAAAACTTCATCCAGCACGTTTGGCAGTGATGACGAAGTAGATGAGCATTCAGAAAAAGACTGACACAGATTTATATGAATTATGGAGACTAGAAATGGTAACGCCCGAATATTTTTAACTAATGGTTATCCAAGGTATAAAATTTAACGAACACCGTCTGTCATCTCAGCAAAAAGATGCATGTATTGAATAAATAAGCAGTTAATTTAAACTGCGCACGTCAGGATTTAACCGGCCAGCACGTCGCCCACGTCTCCTTACGTACCGCCACAGCTTGCCCAAGGTTTTGCTGAGCTCAGCGTTGTGCAGGTGAGGGTACTGGTCGGCCAGTTTCCTTCGCGCTGCCTGCGCCCACACCATGAAGGCGTTCATCGGCCGTTTCACGTGAGGCTTGCCTTTGCTGCCCGAGTTTACGCGCACCGGCATGGGCACTAGGGTCCAGTCGTAGCCGTTCAACACGTGGCTGACAGCCTCACGGATACCAGCAGGAAAGCGGTCGTCATCGTCATCCATCCTGCTTGCCGGTGGCCCGTCCGCTCCGGCCTCCTCGCTGCCCATTACCGTCATCTGCTGCTGGGACGCGGATAAGGGCGAGCTTCTCGGTCCCATCGCACCGGAGTGGGACGGCGACACTGCGTGCCCATCGTCCGACGCCCCGGGGCTCATTTCCACTTCAGATAAACTCTGCTCTTCTCCAGACATATTCTTTCCTTCTTTTTCACACTTTTTTTAAAAATGAAAAGTCACTCGGGAAAATTAAGAAAATAGGCTGAAGTTAGCTTAATATGTCCGTCTTTATTTATTGACCCAGTAATTTGGAAAAATATGTCTCCCCGGCTACTCCTGCCGCTCCATTGCACTGAGGGACTTAAGCTGAATCACAGTGTTAAAAGGTGTTATGTGTCCGTTTAGTTAATGTCCAGATTTCGCTCAGAATCCAGTTTATATAGACTCCCAGTAAACGTCAAATGCAGATCCTGTAAATATCGGAATCCCTCCCAAAAGTTCCGCATGAAGCGTAAGTCCAATGAGCCGTGATTCTTACTC
This sequence comes from Isichthys henryi, assembly GCA_026776945.1. NCBI lineage: Eukaryota > Metazoa > Chordata > Actinopteri > Osteoglossiformes > Mormyridae > Isichthys > Isichthys henryi. The sequence continues at coordinate 6,755,317 of JAODJX010000097.1, forward strand.
TGACTTTTCATTCATTTCTTTCTTCTTCCCAGTTATTCACTCGTGACGCCCTCTGTCATTTATTCTTGTGATTTTTTTGATGGTCACACCTAAAATAACGAAATTTCAGTCGTTGTAGTCATTAAAAATAAGCGAGAAACCTATACCCCATTTATTGGCCTCCACGTGACATAGGCATAGTAAGGAAACAAAATAAGAAAAGCATTAAACAGACAAAATATTATTGGGCAATATGTTCAGTTTTCCGTTTTTTGTTAATAAACCCCACGTCACGTCGCCCGGACACCCCTCATGTCCACCCAGCCATCTGTATAGCAACCTGTCCTTAAACTTGTGCCACAAGGGGTTAATGGGATATAATATATTCCTGACGGTAACATGTGACACGGAATTCCTTTAAATCATTAATTTATCATTATTAAACAACACATGCGCATTGTGTCAGCAGTGGTACGTTTCGACGATGGATTCACTTTAACAACCAAATGACAATCGAGATGATTCCCCCCTGAACTGAGAAAAAAATACTCTCGCATACCCACATTTAAATCTATACAAGGATACTTTTCAGTTAATCCTTATTAGTGGGGGTTCGTACGCTTTATAGTAATGGTAGGCCAATAGCTAGATAAATAAAAAAAAAAACAATTTAAGAACCCCAAATCCCGCTTCATATCATACTACAGATTTACATATTTTAATTTCGGTTTTGCTGAGTCATTGTCGCGTTAATTTTATATATTCGACCCGACTACCAAGTTACAGATGCTCTGTTAAGACTCTGTTATTTCAAGATCCCATAATAAAAAAATATCAGGTTTTCCCCGGGGTTTCAGCAACAAACAAATAAAAAAAAAAAACACACTAAAAATCGTTACTTTTGTTTGTTGTTTTTGCCATGGGGCGTATGTCAGGCCTACTTTATTTGGTAAATTAATAATTGTATATTGAATATTTTTCTGTTCTTTGTTGGGATTACGCCTATTTTGGTATACAGGTTCGCCATTTGTAAAAATGAAATACATGACAGACCAGAAATGACACGCAAATTAAATACGAACTGAAGAGCAAAAGGCTTTTATCTAAACAGAGCCAGATTTGATTTGATTAAAAAAAAAAAAAAGAATGAATGAAATGAACTTTGACAGATGGGTGTCTTCTCCCTCACAGATCGGCAGATCAGTGCCCCCGGGAGAGCCCAGTTTAACGCCGATTCTTCAGACCCCATCCTTGGGCCTTCCCTCCATTACTCGCACGCACCTGCACACAAAGCTCCCCTGTTTCCCTTTACCACCCGTTTTCCGCATTTGCTTCTCACGAGTTTATACCAACGTTATCTTCCGCGATTGAGTTACCGCGAACAATCAGGCAGTGTGGTGCCGTTTTGGCTGGAGGTGTAGACGTTTCCTCTGCCTCCCGGCGTGGCCGCATTTCATTACCGTTGCACTAATTGAAGACATCCTCGTACACACATCCCCATTTGCTATGCACCTTCTGCAGATACCATTGCTGATACTTAGGCTGATACTGATAGCGCTAAGTTTCAGAACATTTTTCCATTCCAAATATCATCAGGTTGCCCGTCTGACTTATCTGCATCCCGCTTTGAAGGTCTTCCAGTAAACCTCCTTAGTATATCCGAAGAATGTCCACGATGTTGATATCCGATGTAAAATTAGCAAAACTTCTAATTAAGTAACGTGACATATTTACAGGCTTGGAATAGCTTAATAAGAAACCGATCGGGACCTCAGATGGGATTCGAAGAAGACACCGATTCGAGTCCTGCAAATAGAACCGGTATACCTGCCGACACTTTACATTTTCTATAGATAAACGCATCGCCCTTAAACTTCTTGGAGAGACGCGTCTCCTTCAGCGTTAATCGTTGTTATGCCATCCTGTAAGAATCGCGTAAATTCCTTAATTGTTCATATATGAAATTAATTTCGCCAATTAAGTCTGTATGCAGAGAAACGTTACAAATAATTGTTTTCACAACTAGCTTGTGAGTGCATGTGATTAACAGGCAACTTAGTATGCATAATTACGACGCTTATTGAATTATTGTGGTTTTAAGAAATATATGATTTCGTTAGTCATTTGCTGTGTGTTGTTGAACCATTAAACGCATTAGCTTACAGGTGTAATAAGGCCAACTCCCTTTAAATCTATTAAAATTTCTGCCTATTTTAAAAAACTTTTAAAATATGATTTACAGAGGCCTACGAGAAACTGGTAAGTATAGCCCTAAATATCTAACATTTTTAAATATGCTTAATCAGCTCACGGTATTATACTGCAGTGTTTAGTCACTCTGAATGTCAAATCGGTTTACTCAGACAGACTTGCTGGATAACTGGGAATTGCAGTTCCCCTTCGGCCTCATCAGTGACGTTGAATGAAGAACGCTGTAGTAAAACATATGGGTGTTTTAAGTACAATCATTTGCAATGACTGGCTATATAATTTACATTTCGTTTGAGGACCTTATATATGAACATCTATAAAATTTGTCGTATGCCTCCTGTTTCCAATTGTAATCTTCATTTCTGGTGAAGATCAAACTATCCTGGTAAAATATCCTAAATTTCGTAAGAAGCTTTTGGTGAATAGCGTTCAGAATCCGATTTAAAAATAAGTAATCATTTAAACAGTGTAAGCTTTTTAAAAAGAAAAGAAATGGTTGTTGTTAATGGCATAGGGCTGTTTGAATAATATGACATCGACGTATAAAATAACGTTTTTAGCGAAAGGATATTCATTTAGAAACGTTCCAGATGTGTTAGTATACTGATGTAAAACTTCGGCAAAAAAAAACGTTACAAAAGAACAGGTGCATAAAATATGTAGGTTAATAACTGCAATCCGTACCTCTTACAACACCACAAGGGGACATATATCAACAACAAAACAACACAAACTAAATAATAACGATAACACCAATTCGCATAACAGTAATAATTTTCAGGAGTCAGGAAAGGTTCAGCAAAAATTTAGTTTAACTATTTATTTATAGTGTGTATAGTTCTGAAAAACCCAAACAGCGAGAGAAAGAGACACATGTTTAGACAGAAACATATACTGTACAGCAACTTACTTCCACGGAGAGGAGTTCGCTTGTTTAGAAGGAGATTTAGAGTATTTCCAAGTTCCCAAAGTGACGCTCGCGCTCCACCAGCCCCCGCAGTGAATACCGGCTCTGTGTCTGTCGACGGAGCTTAAAGAGATCTGTTGTGTGAAGAAGGGAAAAAATATATATTTCAAGAAAAAAAAAATCTTAAAGGAACAGCACACTCACTCGGTCACGACATTACCCTCTAGCCTGATTTCCGTGCCTGTGGAGATTGCTTTCTGGATTTTTCTCTTTTTTTTCAAAAGAAGGCGGGACTTACTGAACCCCAAAAACTGCCAATGAAACGCATCTCATTTTATATGACAGTAGTTTTCCCAATAATGGAGAAACTGAATTGCGATGGAATAATCGCAAATTTATGCAAAAGATATGAATATTATCGTTATCATTGTAAGGTATATTAATATATTTAAATCGACTCATTTTCAGACTTTCAAATCGTGATTCGCTTTAAGTATAGCAGTGTTTAAAGTTTTTGCATGGTAGTCATTATATTTGCATAGGCCTGCAGTAATGGTGCCGAATTTAATAAAAATGACGACTAGCATAATAATAAATCTGTATATTTATATAAGGAAATCCTTTAGCGAGCTGTGGCGTTAGCATTGGCGATATTAAGATTAGCAGTCAATAGAATTTAATCCTGATGAAACTACATTTATCGATACTGAGTCACGGACACAATGATAATCTAATACAGAACAAATCTGTAACATACAAACATATGCATTGTATTGATACGTTTAATTAAGGCAAAAGATAGACTAATGTCAGAAGATTAACCGTAAACTCATATTTGCCGTTTCGGCTTTACTACCTTATTGTGTGTCTCACTGACACACGTACATTTATGATGGCAGCTATGTGAAATGTGCTTGGAGGTGCCATCCGGAGATATCAGATCAGTTATCGATATGGAGGCCCCAGACAACACCGAGAATCTGCTTCACTGTTAAGCTAGAAGTCTTGGTCGTCCAGTAAGAGTTTATGTAAGGAGCATTCCCATTGGACAATCGTGACTTCTAGCTTAAGTTAACCCAGCTAAATGAGAAATCCTGCTTTGTAGAATATACCCCCCAGGTGTCAGAGAGAAGCAATATGACTGCAGCTACACTGTCAGAAAAGCAGTACCAGTTTGTACGTTTGCTTGTCACTGGGGTTGTACCCTCAAGGGTCTGCCAGTTGTACCCCAGCCATAGGTAAATGTACCTTTTAGGGTAATTTAAGGTACAGAAATGGATTCTGAATAACATCCCCAAGGTACAAGCAACATTAATGTATTCCCAATGGTGCAAAAATGTTTCATATAGTCCATTTCTGTATCTTGAAAGGTTAATTTACCCCTGAGGGTACAGCCCCATGCAGTGACAAGCAAAGGTACAAATTGGTACTCTTTTTTTTCCTGACAGTGTACAGGCGAAAGAAAGGAGGGGGTTGGCGGATACACAGTAGCGACCTCCTCCAGGCAGATCCGGACTAGGCTTTTCTAATCCTGAGGGACAGGAACTAGACTGAACTGGGCTGAATCAAACAGCTCCCACTGCTAAATTAGACACAGAGTGTTATTTTTATTCAAAGCAAGTGTTAAAATCAAGATCCAAGCTGTAGGGGGAATAGGGGTTAAGAAAACAGTATTTCCTTGTTCTTTTTAAATAACTAAGTAGTATATCTATATGTAGGTAAACAAATACACCCAAGACATTTGTACCTGGACTCAGCCGACTCCTTGACAGCCTATACCTATGTCTGTAATGTGCTAGTTGCCTCACTTGTACATCACTTTGGACAATACGCATCCATTTCCTGAAGCTGCTTGTCCCATCCAGGGTGGTGGGGGGCCCAGAGCCTATCCCAGAGGCTACGGGCACAAGGCAAGGAACAACCCAGGATGGGGGCGCTAATCCATTGCAGGACTTGGACAATATTGTCTGGCAGATATGTAAATGTACATTAAATATTTACTTTTCTTCTATTGTTTAACTGACAAAAATTTGTAGTGTTTTGTCTAGAACATTGTGATTAGAATTCCAGATCCAGACCAGACTGGCATTGATTGAACTATATTGTCTGTCTGTTGTGTTGTATGCTACACAGCCGTTTATGCTAACAAGTGAACCATCAATAGGCCTGTGTAATAATGTCCTAACTTCATAAAAGTGCATGTTGTAGGTCCTGCGATGGCATCTACCGGTAGTCCGTTAGATATGCAGAAGGCAGTCTGAACTCAGGGAATATCAGGGAAGATGTAATACAGAGTGGAGACTATTAAAATCAGACATTGACAAACTGTCACACTGTTCCTCTCCATAACAACCCCTTGTCCTCGTGCCAATCCAGTTACCACTGCGCCGCCCAAAAAAGTCACTGCTTCGTAATTAGTTTTTTTCTCACTTCATCAATGAATGTCGATTCTAGTGAGTAAAAATATGACGATGAGTGATGCTCTCTCTCCATGGAGCTCGCGATTTTCCATTCCTGTTCCACACTTTCTTTGAGCTCTTTGTCTTTCTCAGGTGAATTTTAATCATGTGATCAAACGAGCACCCCCCCCTCCCGACACACACATACTTTACCCCCTTAAATGAAAAATGCGGAACAAAAAGCAGTTTTGTGTATTTCGAAAAAAACGCATAGAAAAGGACACGGGTGTCCCTTCGTTCCGCCATTTTTCCCGGTTTTCTCTGCACTCACGGACAGATCCAAAAAATCCTCTGAACATTTTCTGGATGTGGATTCATCATCTTGACTCTCCATTTATATTGTTAAACTTCTTTACATACTTTTTTGGAGGGGTGAGTGTGAGTGGACGTGCCCGCCCAGTCTGCCGCCCTACACCTCTGGAATCGTGATTTGCGGTTGGCGTTTAAAGTGAGTTTCAGCGTCGGTGTGTATTTGTGGTTATTGTGTGTGTGTGTGTGTATGTACGTGCGATGGGCACGGTTCAGCTAGGGCTGTGCAGAAGTAGGCCAGACGTGACAACAGCTGGCCATCCTGTGGTGTTGTAGCTGTCGTACCTGTCAGGTGTACGGGGCGGGGAGGGGGGGGGAGTACTGTACGCTGTACTGAATCCCAGAAGAAAATGCTGAGCAATGGAAGTGAAGAAGCTTTATGGAAACTTCAAGAATGTCACAGTGACATGATAGTTAGCTTGTCTAAATGCAGGACAAATCAGATATTAACTCGATGATTTGTGTAAATACCACACAATTGTTTTTTTTATAATACTGTCATAATACTACCACTTAAAACAACAACAACAATAATAATAATTATTATTATAATAATACATTGTTCAAAAGTGATGCATGGTATATAGGTGATTTACAGTGTATAGACACATATAAACCTATTACCTATAAGGTAAATGAGTTCAAGAAAGATTATAAATCCAAGATTATAGCTTGAGACTGTTAGTTGGAAACGGTTAAAATCTATGACCCCGCTGAATGCCCCCTCGGCTTTTTCCTGACTGTTAAGAATTGCATCATAATTTACAACAGTACCACAGAGTGAAGACTATGGTGAATCGCAGCCTGTGTTGTCTACGACCTACATTCATTCGTTTCAACAATAATAACAAATACATTAAGGATTTAACCGCAAAATAAACTGAATTCATATTCAGCAGTGAGATTGCACAATCTTTGATTTCACAGTTACAGGAATAAAACACGCAGTAAACCCCGAGCCGACTTTAGTTATATTTATTTGTTTATTAATTTCTGAAGAAGAAGAGAATATTTAACGTGACACAGAAGGAGAGAAAAATTGAAATGTATTCATCCTATATTTATCTAAATGTTTTCGGTTTTGTCTGCGTGTGAAAAAATTAAAAGTTTAAATTTGTTTGTGTTTAAAATATACCTGAAATGTATGAGAAATCATTGACGAATAATAGAAAGACACGAATCGACTATTAGATATTATACTATTCAAGAAGTTATTTTCTAAACTTTAGTGAACTGGATTTTGAAACGGATAAACATTCTCTTCTTAAAGCAATAATAATAATAATAATAATGAAATAAAATGAAATAAAAAGACACGAAATATAGATTTAATTATGCTGTCCAAGAAACTGCATTATGAACAGTTATGAAAAGCAGAAAACTGGGCCGTATTTTGATATATCTTTGGTTATTATTATTATTATTATGTTAATTGTTCCATATTTTTGGAAAGTTATTGTTTACTTGTATTAGTACAGCGTAAGTGTCATATCGTCTGCACGTATCTTGGTTTAAATCTTTCGCTCATTATATAGGTTTAGAGATTCCTTTTTGTCTTGTTTTGTACAGAAACTTAAATATTGCGTCTTTTATCTGGAGGTTTTCATTTGTAATGACTTTTGCTTTAAAACTCCCCTTAAGGTTTGTAAGAAGTCCGACGAGGATTAAATGAAAGTAAATACTACCGGAAACCTAGTTAATGAAGTCCGATCCCCAGCAGGTTGCCGCGTGACATCCCCTACGGCCCTTCTGTTAAATGATGTTCATCTGATACCTTAAAGCAATTAGGGACTTCATTAATTCTGGGTAAGGGTCACGTGACTCCTGACAAACTGGAAAATTGTAATATAATATAATATAAAATCCCATATAATAAAATTCTTCTGAGTTTTGTTTCTATTTTTATAGCGCATATTTGTCCAGCTAGGTGAAAACTTGGAACTGCGTAAAATATCACTATGTTTATGAGCAAATACTGAAATGTAGAATGAATAATTTGTGTATTTTTGCATGTATATAATAGCTCACTTCTCTCAAACATTTATATTGGAAATAGTTTGTTTTATTAATATTATTATTATTGTTTCATTGAAAACAAAATTTGCCTCTGAAAAAGCCTTTGATTTGTAGCAATTCTCTACAATCTAACCGCAATAACATCTTCAGAAATATAAAATAACAAGCAGCAAAAAACCTTTTGCATTCTACGTGATAATCACGAATATTTTTTAAATATGTCTTTCAGTTTTAAGATCAAGAGATTGCGAAGCGAGCAGAGTTGTTACGAGCAGCCCTTTCTCCTAAAGATTCTGCTGTCCCTTAATCTATACGCAACAGTCCGATTTTTTTTTCGCGCGCCGTTTAAAGAATTCATTTTATATACATGAACTAGGCCTATTATTGACAATTAATGTAAACACTGTCTCCACTAATCAATATCACACATCTAAACGTTTATAACGAATAACCGTTTTCAAGGTTAACGAATAATAAACGAAACACATGTTTTGCACTGTCATTATAAACCATTATAACCGTAACAGTCAGTTTAACACTTAAGCCAAATGGTCTGCATATTGCAATATTTCATAAACATGAGAAGACACAATATCTGACGCCGGGTGTAACTCAAAACGTTTCAGATCCATCTGTGGTTTCTCACGCTGAATAACATGAAGCATAGAATCAGCGAGCCAGCAATATTGCTGATTTTAATAGCAAAATGCTATTACTATAGCAGTTCAACCCAGCTAGCAAATTACTAAAATAATTTTATAAAAAAATGAAGCAGATATTTTTGGTACACGCAGGCAAGACATGACCAAGGTATTCGGTATAGAATGAAAGTATGACGAGAAACTAGTACTAGTTACTATCCAACTATTCCATCTGTTTGGGACTGAAGCATTGACGTGATTTATTATAATTGTCCTGATTTTATTATGCTATAAATCAGGCAGCCTGAGGAGCAGCAGAAGGTCTGAGTAACAGTGGGGATATTAGTACCCGCCGTGTGACATTAAGGCTGTGACAGTGTGTGTGAGGTTAAGGCTTCGTAGGCAGCCATCACTCCCTGCTCTCCCTTCGATCCCTTGTGATCATGCACTCCGTTTTCAGTAATAGAACTTTGCATTAGTGTTTAGTGGAATATTCAGTGTCACGGGGTTGAAAACTCTTCGGTGGCCAAAACGTGGCCACAACGGGAGAATAAGGGAGAGGGCGAGGGAGGGCGAAAGAGAGAGTGCCTTTTGTTCTGCGCTTAGTTGGCAGATAACATTCCGAGGGGAATTCCTGGACTCTGACGAAGGACGGGGAATGCGAGAAAAAGGCCAGCAGATACATATTCATGCACCCAGGCATATTTTGCCTAATATGATGTCAGGATTAAAGGGGCGGAATGTATTCTGTAATGAACTCTCAAGTGAATACTTAACCGCTTATACTCCAACAAATTATGCGGTGAACATTTTTTTCCAGCATTTTGGTTAAGCGTAACGTTTTGCTGCTTTTTCACATGGCTTTTGCAAAAATAGCCCCAGGTGTAAAAGCTGAGTTTTATTGGTTCTCTTTGACAAATGGCCACAGCTTGCCCATTGGATGACAAGCACTGCAATAAGATCAGATGTCATCCAATCGTAAGGCTGCAATATGCAGGTAGTTTATTCATAGGGAAAGCCAAAAGCTATTTGATCGTGCTAATATCCATCCATCCATTTTCCAAACCGCTTATCCTTACTGGGTCACGGGGGCTCCGGAGCCTATCCCGGAAGCAATGGGCACGAGGCAGGGAACAAACCTGGATGAGGGGCCATCCCATCGCAGGGTACATTCACACACGAGTCACTCACACATGCACACCTATGGGCAATTTAGTAACTCCAATTAGCCTCAGCATGTTTTTGGACTGTGGGGGGAAA
>JAODJX010000097.1:6767797-6777801 GCA_026776945.1 Isichthys henryi
CCTAACCACTATACTCCCATACCTAACTACTATAACTCCTGTACCTAACCACTTTACTCCCATACCTAACCACTATAGTCCTGTACCTAACCACTCTACTCCCATACCTAACCACTATAACTCCTATACCTAACCACTATACTCCCATACCTAACCACTATAACTCCTATATCTAACCACTATACTCCCGTACCTAACCACTATAGTCCTGTACCTAACCACTATACTCCCATACCCAACCACTATAACTCCTGTATCTAACCACTATACTCCCATACCTAACCACTATAACTCCTATACCTAACCACTATACTCCTATAACTAACTACTATATTCTAAAGTCTAAGAAATGACTATGTATATATGAGAGAGAGAGACAGAGAGAGAGAGAGAGAAAGAGAGAGAGAGAGAGAGAGAGAGAGAGAGAGAGAGAAAGAGAGTAGAATTAATGGAGATGAGTTTGAAATGAAATGAAACAAAATGAAACGAAAGTTCGTTTCCAGTGAGCCGAGAGTCTGCCAAACAAACCGAAGTGCGACACTAACAAAGTCAGACTTAACCTCGGCTTTAACACAGGCCATCACTGCCCCCCCATCATAAAATAAGGTGGAATTTCTTTTATTTGGCAAGTCTTTATTCTTTTTTATTTTGGTGCTGGAAAAGTGTAGATGAACTTTAGTCACTCACAAGCTTTGAAGTGTGGCTACTGCCCCCCCGAGCTGAAAGGAGAGAGGTCATCAACCTCCGTGCTGATAAAAGACTCCCAACCCCTATCTAGGCTATAGGGCAGCATGTGGGGGGTGACCCTGCCCCCCCCCAAGAACATGCATCCAACGTGCCCCGAACCACTTTAAAGCTGACTTTGGCACTGACATCTTGCACTGTGACGTTACCAGGTCGCGCTCATGTTCGTGGCCCTTGGGCGATTAGCATCCCTAGGATGGGTCAAGAGCTGACGGCCCCAGAGTGCCAGACAGCGGTGGCGTTTGACTGCGCTCTCCCGCTACGGGCGTCTCGTGTCCCGCATGTCACTGCGCTCTCCCGCTACGGGCGTCTCGTGTCCTGCATGTCACTACGCTCTCCCGCTACGGGCGTCTCGTGTCCCGCATGTCACTACGCTCTCCCCAGCCTGCCCCGCCACAGTCAAAGATCAGTTTTGATCAGCCAAATAGGTCACACTGAATTAACCAGCATTTACAAATATCTGCCTTCCTTTGAGTACTGAAGTGAAAAAATCAAGGTCAGCTAATTCTGACAGAGCAAATGAAGAATGAAAGAAGCAGCAGAACTTTGAAAGAGATCAAACGATTTTTCTTAGCTGGTAAGATGACTATAGACAGCGCATGGGGAAAACAAAGGAAAGGAATATCAATTTACCAATATCGAGGACTTAAGGAATAGGGTCACCCTGATTTCCGAAAAGCTTTAGTCTTTCTAGGAATTAAGCTATAAGAAGTCCTGAACTTTGTGAAGGGTCTTTGAGGGATGGTGGTGGAAACCTACTCTGCACTCTGCATTCCGGAACTTTCCATAAAGATTCAATGACAATTGGGGAGGCTGTAGGTGTTCATGAAGCAAGTCTTTAATTTGTTTAGTGGTTTGTATGAGGGCGTTAGTATGGGACCACCATGAAGAAACAGCGTTTGTACCATAGCGTGTACATTGTTCTACAATGGCCTCATATTCCTTACTCACCATGACCAAGAAGATCCCTCATGGGACTTAATGACACCCACGAGACGGCTGACCATACCAGCAGAAGCTGAAAGCATCGTTAGGCTTTTGTAACCCATCCAGATGTAGGAAACTGGGTCAAAGCTGAGTCATCAGACCATATCACTACTTTCCATGGCTCAGGGATTCAGGGTTTGTCCTTTTTGCATCAGGTTATGCACCCATCTATACCAGAAACTTCCAAATGGCAGCTGTATGAAGCTCACGGCTTAAATTTTTTGTTTAGACTCGGTCACAGAACTGCATTCTCGTGGCATTTAGTTATCATCCTCTTCAAAGCCTATATCTGTTTCAAATTATGACCATTATTCATTTGTGAATTCATTTGTGACAATGTAGTTTGCCTGTGCTTGTTTCCGGATGATTTTTGAGGATGTCCCCATAACAAATAACAATTATTTTTTTTTTCGGACGCTGACTTCTTCGGCTTCTATTGCAACTCTTAGTTACTCACATATTAAAGTGCTGACTGTAAGGTCTCTTGTAGGTGACACATCCTTAGTATTTCAGCCTAACGTGATATATCTTCGTAGCTGCATTTCAAATAGTTATTTTGCTCCTTCAGAGTTTAAGGTTTTTTTCACAGGGAGCATTTCTATTGTTTTGTCTACCTCCTGATTGTATGACATGGAGTCAGGAGTTGTGTATTAAAACAGACGCATCGTGTCATGCTGACAGTATTAGTGTCTGCTTACCATGCAAAGATACTCCTCAAGTAACAAGATACTCCTTCTATTGCACAATTAATACTTTACACATTTGCTCAAGCATTTATTGGCATACCTAACTTTCATTTGTCGTTGAGTTGCATTGATATGATCAATAGGATGTCTTTGTTTAATGTAGCATATACCTGCAGTCTTTATATAGTGATTGTACCATGTCTTTGGCTGTCTCAGCCAGCTTGTTCATAAGCTTCATATCACTGATGGGTTTTCTCAGAACCTACCAAACCAGTGTCTTGACATGTATGGGGGGCATCTTTACCCAACAAGATTGCCAGCTTTTTTTTCTAATTTTAGGTATGCTATCGGTTCAGTTCCAGTCACCCACTGGCCTCTGATATGCTCCTCTGTTTTGGGCCTCTGGTTTGCGCCTCTGATTTGGGCCTCTGATTTGGGACTCTAATTTGCGCCTCTAATGGAGTTCAAACAGACCTTGCCATAGCTGTCGTAGTTCCGCTCTTGCTGTTTCCTCACTCAGTCATCTAATTAATCCAATTCGGGCAATTAAGTAATTGAAGGTATGCCTGTCGTCGCAGATTCTGAGATTAACTTATCAGGGCCTCCAGGCTGAATTCCAGCATCATTACCTGGGTATCTTGTGGCTCAGGTCAAAAACTGAGGAGACCTTCATTAACTGGAAGCCTCCGACAGGCCTGTTCACTTACTTTTCTTCCAGTTTTTTTTTTTTTTGGTGTCTTCGTAAATACGAATATTCTTTGCTACAGCTTTCCCTCTGAATCACATTCACGCTCGTAGCAGATTCCATTCCAGGCAAACAGAAACTGTCTTGGGTCAAGAAAAAGGTTGTTTTTCAAACACTGTGCATCTGGTGCGATTTCAGAGCGCCCTGTTGTGCCATGTGATATGTTTTGTTGAACTGTTTTGTTCAGGTTCACCTGATTGTTGGGTCAGAGCCTATGTGAGCATAGTGACTCATCCAGTTTATTTTGATAGTCATGGGGATGTTTGGTTTTTCTGATGCACTGTCGTTCAATTTTCAAGGTGTGAGCTTGTCTGGTCAGATATCACCATGTTCCAAATAGGGTTTTTGGGCTAAATATTTCTATATGTTCGCAACCAGTTGGAAATGTGATAGCTGAGCGAACCTGAAATATGTCTTCTTTCCCCATTTCACTCAGGACATCACTGTCTGGCCAGAGGTTATTTTGGTTGGATGGGATGAGTATTGTGGAGGGGGAGGGGGTTATTAAAAACCCAAAAAGTCACTTTCCAATCATGTGTTTTCCTCAGAACATTTAATTAGGCAGCATGAAAGGGAGGGGGGGCCTTAGGGCTTTGAGGGCGGCCACGGAGATGCCCGAATGAAAGAATCCGTTGTTGCCGGCTTGGAGTAGAAGATGAAAGGGAAGGGGAGATGTGGGGGTCAACGGCAGCCCCTGCTCCCCCTCTCCCCCGCGGCACTCCCTCATATCACACATGTGAGTGAGGATTCATAACCGGGACCCACAGCTGTTTACACAGGTCACAGAGGCAGCCCACTGCACTCACAGAGACACGATGACACTCACATGCATGCACATCATTGTGTCCATGTCATTTATTTACTCCTGAACCCCTTAGCTCGTCTCAGCTCACATCTGTCCTTAGCATTTATGTGAGCACAGCCTTCAAAAGAACTTTCTAAGTGTTTTAGCAAAATTTGGAAGATGCTCCCTTTATTTCCATTGCATCAGCTTTCCTTCATGGGGTCCTGGGAGAACAAGTGTAATAAGGTCTCTGCATCGCAGGTTTAACTAAACATTTGGAAAGGGTATTACATTTTTAACTCCTTTGGTGAACAGTGTGCAATCCCAATGCGTTTAAAACAATTCTAAAATACTTCAATTTAAAATATTAAAAGTTGAAAATATTTTGATTTGGTTTAATCAGGTCACTAGATTTTCTCGTGGTCGATAATTTAAGAATTATATTTCATTTACAGGTTTAATTGGCTTTATCTTTGATTTCATCAATAGCAAAGATCTTACTTCTCGCACAAAGAGGCACCATCAGTTAAAACACACCAAAAAGTATAAACACTGTTACAGCATCGCTGGACGTGCGGGCCGCAGCTCGGACTGGCTGGTGTCACAGTGACTGTTGGTGTGAGATCTACACGACCCCTGGACACCTAAAACCTGGCTATCAGCACCTCTTCTCAGTCACCCCGCTAAGAAGAGGCTTGGACGTCAAGATCTGTGGATCAACTGTATATCAAACATGAGACCCTCACATCCATGCATCTTAAAACTGCTCGTCCACCTTGTTGCTATTGCCTTAGATAAGAACTCACACCAATGTGTGTGGCTACGGATTGGTGAGATTTTATTTGTGAGATTGGAGATTTATAACCATACAATGTAAATATAATATGATGTGCCTGTGCTCTTTCCTCCGAGTCGTCATGCAGATTCAGCTCCAGAGCTCATGATCCGTCACCCTCCCTCGAGGACGTCAGCGCCTGCCGCGATGTGTCAAATTAAAAACTCGATCTCAGGAGTTTCTATTTAAAACTCTACTTCCAGTCGCTGGTCGGCGGAGTTGCGGCTCTCTCGCGGGATCAGACCCTTCTGCAGCTGACAGGATTCTGTATTTTGGGGGTCTGTCATGTATTTAAAAAAGATCGGCTGCCCCCCAGAGTTAAGGACAGTCAGAATTTTGAGGTCATCGGGGAAAGAAGTACAAAGGTTGTCATTGTTAAATACTTAGACTGCCCAGTAAAACCCTTCAGTGTGCCAGCATGCATATAACTCATGTATAAGATCTATACTTTACCTGTAGCAGAGGTTTTTATATTTGTTGTTGCTGTGACAACTGTGAGCTCAGGCATATCCCAGGACAGAAGCGGGGTCCTGATTTGCTTGCAGATGATCTGGCTCTTGCTGGCCACCCACCAGACAGAACATACTTGGCTGAGCTGAGCTGACTTGGCTCGGTCTCCCCTGGCTTGTTGCGGCATGCCGGAGCATACATGAGAATTAAGAGTAATTTGTACCGAGACTTAGTGTCAGACTCCTTACCATGTGTTACGTGCCTGTTATTTCCCTGGCTCAGACTTCTTTTACTGCCGCTGGTATGTTGTTGTGTTGGATATAATCCCATAGAGAACTTTCTTGAAAGATACGATAATTAGAAGCCAGGAAAGCAAATCCTCCATCTCACTAGTAATGCTTATTCTGGACCAGTACTCTTGAGGTGAAGGAAAACAGCTCCTGACTGTTCCTGTATGAACCTACAAGGCGTCCCACGTATCTGTCTTATAATATGGCTTCCTCACCCGATTTAGTAAATGGGCTCTTTCCTCGAACCATGGTGATGGGTTAGACTGGATGTGGCAGTGATGGAACAGAATCAACTTGTAGAATGGTTTGTACAGCAATGGCCAATGACCACTAGCACACAATGTATCAGCAGTATGGATCGATGGTGCTCTGAGAGTTACAGAAATTACACAAATGTTATTCTTTTTCGCACCTGAGAACCAGTCCCCATCAACGGCAAATATTTGTGGAATCTGTAACCTCAGCCCTTGTGTTCCGGGGTCTCTGTACGTGACAGTGAAGCAGAGACTGATCCTATGGTTATGCAGAAATGAGGAAGAGCTGTCAGATAAATAGGCTGATGTTTTTATGGTGTTTCTCAACTAGCTTGACTTTGAGAAGCTATGGTTAATGATATCTAATGGGTGGTGGGATGCCTTGGATTCGTGTTCATGTTGTGTAAAACTCGTCGACAGTGCGCACAAAGTTTGTTGTGGTCACATTTACCGATTCGGCAAATGTGCCGACAAGATGAACAAATGGATTGCTCTGTCATGTTATCTAGGTGGGGAGGTATGTAAAAGTGAAAGAAAGAGGAGCAAGTGAGAGGAAGAGGAGGGAGTGTGTACATGAGAGGAGGGAGAGAAGCAATAACCCATGAGTAAAAATGCTGCCTAGAATGACAACTATGCCTATTGAAATCAGAGCCAGAGATGTCAACTGTTTAAGTCAAGCTGAGAAGTTCAGCCAAATCGACTCAAATCAACATTCAGTTCATCATGGGAATCTTTAGGAGAATAAACAGGTAACACTATATTGATGTAATGAACCAAACTGTGGTACTTCATCATAACTGTGAACCAAGCATATGAAACATGACTGTGCAGAAAGCATACAAAACATAACTGTGCACAAAGCAAACGAAACATGACTGTGCACAAAGCAAACGAAACATGACTGTGCACAAAGCAAACGAAACATGACTGTGCACAAAGCAAACGAAACATGACTGTGAACCAAGAATATGAAACATGACTGTGTACAAAGCAAACGAAACATAACTGTGAACCAAGCATATGAAACATTACTGTGCACAAAGCATACGAAACATAACTGTGCACAAGTTCCTGTGCTACAGCACCCAGTGCTGTGCCAATCCCGCGAGACCAACCACGCTAGCGGAAATTTCCCTCTGGGATGCCAAGAATGCCATATGGCAGAAGCAGCCGATGGGCTGCTCTCCGAACACCAGGAAAGTACCGCCGTGAATATAGGCAATAGAAGGGATCAGGTTAAGAAAAATCCAAGAGGATTACAGCACAACCATGAGGGTCTGTGTGAAGATCACAAATTGGGTATTATATTCCATGTTGGTACGAAGCACTGAGGATCAGCATACCATGTGACAGGAATGGATAGTGATGGTTTCATAATCTACACACATCTCCACTTGCATTCATGCCACGTTCCACCATACAGAGGAAGAAATACCACAGGCCAACAGCAGAGGATTCTGGGGAAGAGATGAAAATACAGCTTTGTTTGGCGCTGTCGAGTAAAGACGGATAACCCAGTATGTCTCAGGAGTTGCTACAAAGGGAGATTGACTGCTGAATTTATTAGATGGAATTGTAACCGGCTCATAGATAAAAGATGAGGTGGGAGGACAAGAGGTCAGGATTACTGACGCCTGGGTCAACGGCTGTGTGTCTGCGTTGCTTCCTCCCAGCACAGTCCCACTTCCTGGATGGCACTGAAGAAGCCACGCAGGAATATTTACAAGGCCAGGGAAACCCTACATGTGGCGCCAGGCCATCACAGAGAACACAGATGGACACATTCACAATCATGGGATCTGAACCCCCCAACCCTGGATGTAGGAGGCATCAATAGGAGCCACCTCACAGCAGATAGGGCTTACAGTAAGTTTGTGAACCACCACTTTAGACAGTT
Organism: Isichthys henryi; assembly: GCA_026776945.1. NCBI lineage: Eukaryota > Metazoa > Chordata > Actinopteri > Osteoglossiformes > Mormyridae > Isichthys > Isichthys henryi. Next base: position 6,775,470 of record JAODJX010000097.1, read on the forward strand.
TTAATCAGTCTGAAACAAGTTTTTAGATCATATTAAATCCAGCCCACAGATCCACCTTTTTCCACAAAATTATCAGCCCAACTAATGAGTTGCCCCTCCGCTATGTTTGGCAAGTCTTAAGGCCTGCTGATTATCTATATAAACCTCAGTATGTTTTTGCACTGTGAGGAGAAACCCAGAGGAAGCACCCAGAAGAAACCCCACAACGACATGGGGAGAACATGCAAACTCCCTACACGTGGAAACCCAGGTGGAAACTTGAACCCAGGTCCCAGTGGTGTAAGGGGATGGTGCTGACCACTGCACCAGGGTGCTGCATATATTTTATCACACCTTAAATGCAAAACAGAAACCAAACAAAACAAAAAAATGAAATGTCCCATTTAGTGCCTTATTTGTGCCTGTGTGGAGAGGGGTGGAGGTGTTTGATTACTTGATATTATCCTCTATACCGATAGTTTAAAATTTAGTGCAATATCTTCTTAGATTTCTATAATTTGGTTAATGATTTTAGACATTTGAATTGTTGTGTATGTCTAAGCATTTGTAAAAAAAAATTATGTGATTCAATCCGAATTATGCTTTATCTTTTTCATTTTATTCATTCTGGTCAATAACGTCTTTTACTTTTTTCCTCTCAGTGTGTGTTTCAGCCATTTAATTCAACATTCACCGAGCTGCGAGCATAGAGAAACACCGGGAAAAGGGAGAAATGACAGAGGGAATGGGCGATTGGACAGAAGAGGAATCCATCTTTTTTTTCAGCAGTATGGTGAGCCGCTCCGAGCGACACAATCGTCCTCTGTTGAAATCCACAGAGGGACAATGCACAATGGGTCATTATGAGCCCCAGACCCCATTAACGGTCGCCGCAACCCACTCCCTGTTTAGCGCCCCATTGGAAGCGCGGACGCGCCAATAAAACCTTCAGCTCAAGGCTGGAAGTGGCAAGTCAGCCCCTACGGTTCCGTTCTGCCAAAACTGCTATAGCGCTTGTTTAATAGATGAGGCCACCAGAGGTCTGATGGCTGCCCCGCGTTTTTGAGACGGTCGGAATGTGACTGTGTAAGAATTCAAAAAGCAGGACGAGGGACTGCAGGGAAGACAGACAACACAGAGGGGAAGTAGCTTGTTAGATAAAGGACAGGATGGTCGTAATAAAATTAAATGTGGAGGAATCGAGCAAATTAAATTATTGGTAACGTAGACAAGGAAGGTGATTAACTGATGGCTGATTAAATCATGTACACTAAGTGACCCAAGGATTGACATAATGGTCTGATAACCATAATGGTCTTCATACATCCACCACACTGCACAAACAAACGCAGTATGTCATAGTTCTTCGTTTTTCCTTTTCAGACTGAATTTAGTGATATCTAAGATTTTTTCCCCTAAGCACCTTCATTGTAATAGTAATAATTTTACACGTTTTACATGAAATACATAACTAAGCTGACCGAACTTCCACGAACTCAACGTGGGATTAACTCTACGGGCAACGTTTTATCTGCCACTAGAGGGCGTCTGTTTTCTACTTTTTCTGCATTAATATTTTGCCGGCGCTTTGAGAAGAGTCTTCAGGGTCATCTAGTGGCTACGAAGGCATAAAGCAATATGAGTAACATCGTGCTCATTTTCTGCTAATCTTCCTCCACCAGAATCTGCGAGACGTGGCTTGTTGGATCTCGGACATGCCGCAATGCCAGAGCGGCCACCGAAACAGGTCTCAAGCTATAATATGCACATTTCCCTACTTTTGGATATAGACATACAATTATGAAAATATGAAACAAATGCCATTTAATTGTGATTCATATTTCCAGACCAGGGAATTCTTAGCCTAGGGGTCGAAAGGGGTCAGAGGGAGGTCATGAGTCTCCTTTAATTTTGATACAACTATAGAGATTATTGATGATTTAATAAATTACAAAACAATATTGGTGTATTTTTGCTGTCATTCAGCAAAACGTATTACTTTTATCGTACACCAAATGGGTTAAAGCGTTTAAAAATAGCAAAAACTTTTAAATGATTTCATGATTCACGCATTATAATAATATGTTAAAAAATGAAACAGGAAAGAAAATAATATTACAGGGACTGCAGGGACGACATTGCGTGCAGGATTTTAACGTCCGTGACATAGTTAACCTCTTGCACTGCTTTTGACATGCATGGCTAACTAACGCACATATATGTCCCTGTGGGTGCTCGCCCCATCCATCCATTTTCCAAACCGCTTATCCTACTGTGTCGCGGGGGGTCCAGAGCCTATCCCGGAAGCAATGGGCACGAGGCAGGGAACAACCCCGGATGGGGGGCCAGCCCA
>JAODJX010000097.1:6783173-6795900 GCA_026776945.1 Isichthys henryi
GGACTGCTAAATAAAAGAGCTTTAAGTATATCTGTGTTCTTAGTGTGGCATTATGGCTGGAAGCAACAGATATCACATTATATTCAAGCTCACAGTGGAGCTCATGTAATTTTCCTTGGTGTAAATTGTGTTAACTTTGACTGGGATCTGGAAGTTCTCGCAGACAATACAGCGGAAAAGCGCTGTCTCAAACCTATTTTTGTCCGAATTATAAAAAAATGTGTTGATTGGTTTTCACTGGGGCGTGGCTAAGAGACAGCGCACTAGCACTGATCTTAAGCCATTTGACTGAAAATAATAAACATGCTTGCATTCATTTACGGATCCTCTTACAATTTCAAGGCTGCATTGCAAGGGAGATTTCTTTAGAAGTGAAGAAGGGGAATCACCCAGTTTCACATATCATGCTTTGGACTTTCCTTGCTGTTCTCAGTGAGAGAGTGATCCTTGGAATAGAAGCTCGATGTCTTCTGGAAAACGTCTCAGTTCAAGCTCTTTGTTTTGAGAGTTTTTTTCGTTTCGCTTTTCGTCTAAGTCTTTCGTCTGTTTTCACTCACAGGAAAGCAGGTTTGTTCAGAGGGGGTGGTGAGTGGCAGGACATCCACGTGGCTGTGACTGGAAGATTACTGGTTACTATCCAGGGGCCCTTAAATGAGATCCTTAGCCCCCCATCTCCAGGGCTGCTGCACACTGGCTGAGCCTGTGCTGTGACCCCAATGGAGAGAAAGCTGGGGCAGGTAAAGAGAACCATTCCAGTGTGCTTGTGCTCATACTTGTGCAAATGGAAAATAAAGGATATAATCTATTTTCATTATGTTAAGGCCATCAATCAAATGGGATAGTCTGACCAGTGAAAGAACCTGGAAATGTACTGCATGGAGGACTTTTTAGCAGTCTCCGCAAGTTCCTCGTAGGTTATGGTGTCACGCTGAACATGATTCAGATCCATCTGGACCAATCAACACGCAGCACCCTCTGAGACACCCCCTCCCCTGAGATTAAGATGGAATTCAAGATGAAGGGGGCAGGATGTTTACATTTCCTGGGCCTCCTTTTGCAGGAATGGAGAGACAGGGAGTTGAGAGAGAGAACCAGTGAAGGGTTAACAGTGAGAGAGGGGAAAAGGGCAATGAAAATGGCTATGAATGAAAAATTGAACTCTAGATGTTAGACAACAGATGAGCACTTAAGCTTCATACAACATCTAGTGTTGGTCTAACAGAGAACTGGGCAGAAGCTTTCATTATCTCCTCTTCTCAGATTTCAGACTCCCTCCTGAAGCTCAATGGGTCGAGAGGCAGCATCTTAAATCCTATTTGATTCTCCATGTCCATGACACACAACATTTCGCTTGGTTGCTCTTGGTACCTCTCCTGGAAATCTACAGGGACTGTCCGCTCTTCCCCTTCTCCTCCACCTCGCTCCCTGAGCCCATCCGCTTCGTCTTCTTCCTCTCCGCAGTGCAAAGCGACCTCGTTCTCATAACAGAAGGCGCTGGGGGAGTGAGGGGGCATGAGGCGGTGGGAGGTCTTGGGGCTCGCAGGTGACATGGAGCGGGAGGTGGCAGAAGATGACCTGCTGACCATCTCTTTCAGTTTCCTGGCGCTGCAGTTGGGTGTGGAGGGGACCTTGTAGGTCTTGTGGAAGCGAGAATAATCTACCTGGTAGCGGTCTTGCTTCTCAAACACCACCGGCTCAAACCTGTGGCCCCAGAGAATCTCCCGGGCCAGATATGAGCTCCTTGCTTGGGTGGTCATAGCTGTGGCCTCCACCATTCCCTCCAGAATCACCACAATCTCGAAGTCCTCTTTCTCCAGATCAGCTCTGCTCATGTTATATAATGGACTCTGTTCATCAATTTCGTGGACAATAACCAGCGGAGCCACCAAGAAGAGTCTATCCAGACCCTCATCATAGCCCACGTTGATGTCTGTTTGTTCTAGAGGGATATATTCCCCCTCTGCTGTGACATAGGGTCTGATGAGTTGGGCCCTGACATGGGCCTCCACGATATGACTCTTCCTCAGGTTGCCCAAACGCCACATTAGACACAGTTTTCCATCCCTGAGAGCAACAACAGCGTTGTGAGAGAACAGCAGCGTCTGGGCCCTCTTCTTGGGCCGCACCATCTTAGCCATGATGGTGCCGATCATGAACGAGTCGATGATGCAGCCAACAATTGACTGGACTACCACGGTTGCCACGGCAGCAGGACACTCCTCAGTTACGCAGCGGAACCCGTATCCAATGGTGGTCTGTGTCTCGATGGAGAACAGGAAGGCCCCCAGGAAGTTGTTGACGTGAAGTATGCACGGCTTCCACGGTTGTCCTGAACCACCTCCAGACCTGCTGCCACCTCCTCCTGGCGAGAAGGAGCCTGGGCGCGGGTCAAAGTCCCCGTGGGCTAAGGCTACGCCCCAGAAGATCAGACCAAAGAGCAGCCAGGAGATCAGAAAAGTTGCGGTGAAGATCATCAGCATGTACCTCCAACGGATGTCGACACACGTGGTGAAGATGTCTGCCAGGTAGCGGCGGGGTTTGTCCTCCATGTTGTTGAAGACTACGTTACATTGCCCGTTCTTCTTCACAAACCGGCTCCGGAGGCGCCCTGAGCCGATGGTGGTGATCTTGCGCCCATTGTAGCTGCTGTCGCTCTCTTGCACTGCCAGGGCTGCCGTGGCACCTCCAGGCCGCCCTCCTCGTCCCCCCCCCCCCGTGGGGTCCATGCTCAGCGGGTGCTGCTGTCTGTTCAGGGAGCTGTCGCCGTTGTGCAGCTCAAGGCTGGAAATTTTCAGGCCCTCCTCGTCAGGTGACACGGTGCTGTACCTGGAGGAACGGCAGCAAACGGGGTTCAGATACGGCTGTCATGACAGGTGAATGTCAGCTACTCCTACAGAAAGACTATTCAAGACTCTCTGCAATGAATTGAGGATTAATTAGAATTATCCATCCATCCATCCATCTCCAAACCTCTTATCCAGTACATGACTGTGGAGATTTTGAACTATGTAGCAACATTTATTTTAATAGTTTTTCTCTTCCAATTTTACCTTTCCCCAGTTGTGTTTATGGGCTTCTTTTGACCAACTTTCTTCACAAGAAAACAATGCATAACCTGTGGGGGTGTGTGCTTGTGTGTTAGAGACAGTCATTGTCATGTTACAGATTATACTGGACATTAGAGAATGTCAGGACATCGCCCCACCAGGAACATAGTAATATTAGCATTTTATCACGCATTCAAATTGTTACCTGTGGTGACTGCTCCATTGTTCATCCCTCATTAGCACCTGTATGACTGCTGAACTGTCAAATGTGCATTTGTCCTTGTCTGAGTCTAGGTATGTGACAAGATGTTGGCTTTCATAATATACACTCCCTGGCTGCGGGTAGCAGCTCTGGAAGCGAGCGAAGCATCTTCTCACCTGTTTACCTGCGCTGTTCCCATGAAGCTCAAGGCTTGCAGAGGGTAACTGGGGCAGGGCTGTTTGGTGGTGGGAATGTGATCGGACGTGCTGGGGAATGTTGGGCTGGCCAGCTTGTATGGGGGTGTGGGGGGGGAGGATGGGTAGTGGCAGTGGTCTACTCAGAAAGATTGAGGACCGGCATAGTGGCCCGTGACATCGAGTCCAAGGAGATGTTTCTTGTCGTTTCTACACACAATACGGGAAGATGAAGAACTTAGGTCAGTTTCAGTCCTTTCTGATACATCTGTAAACATGTCAATATTCATTTTTCAGTGGATTGTGTTCAAATTAATATATTTTGGTGTTATTACTGTCAGCTAAAGAGTTTCCTCCAGTCTCTTAATGTCAGAATTCATGGCTAAATTTGATATACAGAGTTGAGTTGTCGATCAGTATGAATTCAACATGGATCTAAACATCAAGGCAAACAAAAAAACATACTGTGTACAGCGCTGCTGCTAAAACATCAAGCAAACCAATTATTTTTTAATTCTGTTCAGTTATGATTGCTGTGCAGTTGAATATGATAATAAGATGACCTGAATTTGGGGTCCTTCATGCCCCCTCTTCTAACTGGTAGAACGTCTGTGATTTAATTGTTCTTTCAATGGAATTTATGTCGGATCTGCCTGAAAACATCAGCATATTATAATTCTAAACAACTTTTAATGGCTTTTAAATTGACTAGCAGGCAGTGCACAGTGATAGTAAGTCAATTATAGAAGTGACATCGATCGGAATGGCACAAAGGCTGGAATTATTTTCGTTTAATATCGTCCTTCATATTCTCCACAAAGCAAAGGTCTATGACATTTTTTTGGTTCTTATTTTTAGATTTTTAAAAACTATTTGAAAAGTGTTTTCTTTCAGTTACATCAAGGCAAACAGTTATACGTTACCGTTTAAATGTAGAATTTTTGGCAACCAAAGAAGATTAAACCCTTATGTTACAGTGACACAGTGGCCCATTATATCATTATGTTGTTTTCCAGATATTTTTTTTATAAAATGGATGAATGGATGAATCTTTAAGACCTTTTATTACCGCTGCTTTTGGTAAATTCACCTGTGGCACAGGGTCCAATGCAGTACAGAAAATTAGCATCGCGCTGCTAATATTTTATTAGCATTGTGTAAATGTGACTTTCGTGTTATGAATTTCCTATGTGTGCATTACAGGTGAAATCCATTTGCGTACAACACATTCCCGGATTTCAGGGATTCCTGGTACGTTATTCGTGTGTGAATGTGTACCAGCCTTGTTGCGTGTTACATACGATAGATACAAAACATTTAAAAATCACTGGGATTGTGCCGATTTAAAAGCAAATTCTGATTTGTTATCCTGCTCAGGGATTCGGGGGCCTGGAGCCGGTCCCAGGCAGCACAGGCCACATGGCTGGGCTCCACCCTGGATGGGATTCTAGACATTGTTCGGCACATTGTATTATACACTTGCTTCTATATTCATTGCTGAAAAGAACTATCAAGACTAACCAAGACAGAGGCTGCACTTCCCTGCTTTTTGATCTAACCGCTTCCTTACAGTATATATCTCAAATTAATTTTGATAGGATACAATAATTTAATTGCTTTTCAAACACATTATTACAATATATTTTCTTTTATCCCCGTGACCCTGATCGGGATAACAGGCGATAAAATGGATGAATCAGTGGATTTTTCCTTTATAATGACAAGATGTACGTTATGTACTCATGCAGTTCCTAATTAAGAATGCAGGCAGCCCTGCCAGTTAAAGTGCTTTGGCAGCATGAGGTGAGTGATGGACAAAACAGACGCCAGCTTTCTCAACTGAACACGGTCGCGTTGCACCGCACTGCGAAAGAAAAAGACAGTCCGCAGTCTGTCCCCGTGCCCGGTGACGATGTGCTGATTACTGAGAGCGATAACGGCTTGGAGATTCACGTATACATAACATTGTAATGTCAGTCAAGGTAAAAGTCTCTATTATTAGAACGAAATCACAGCTGATGGAATGGAATGGAATGGAATGATGTGTTACTGATTATAAAATTTCTTCATTCTTCTATGGTCCAAGGCTGTTTGCCCTCAACTGGGAGACAGGAGGGTACATACAGCCCGGGGCACCATGGACTGGATGCACGTCCATCGCAGCTATCATAAACTGATTATCAAACAATAAGATACCAAATTTACCATCATTAGGTTTCCTACTTCCAGTAACTACACTTACAATAATTTTAAAGGATAGAAGAAACGTCTTTGTAGTACAAGCATTCCTTGGAAAAATCAATTCGGAAATGTTGTGATTCAGACTTCCGATCTAGTCTAATGAGTGCACAGTGCACACGATGGCCCTCAGACCCAAGGTTAGTGACCTGTGTTTTAAGGCAAATAAGCTCTATTTTCTGATATATATCAAAATAGACACTATTCCAAATACAGCCATTACGCAAAGCATTAGCGATGTTTCCCCTTTTCTGTATTTTAAGTTATTTGGCCTAAGCTGATTGTTCTGTGTGTTCCATTAAAAATCTGATGTTGTTTCAGAATTAGTTTTAATTTATAAATTAATGCAGTGTACCGGAACATGTGTCTCTCAAAGTTCTGCCGATTGTTTTTTGTCACCTTTGTGTGCTCTACTGCGACAGAGTTTCCAGGTTCCCATTATGAACTTTGGCCTCTACAATCGCCTGTGTGCACGCAACCAGCAGCGCACTTCAGTCGCCAGCCCGGGGTCCATTAGTGTGACCTCTGGATGAACAGCTCCTCTCTCTCTCTCGCTTCATTAGCGCCCTCGCTGCCCGGGTGTGCAGAGGCGTAGAATCCCAACGTGGCACCGTCGGCCTGTGGTGGAAAGAAAAAAAAAAACGCTGGTGGAAGAGAGCGCTTTCAACTAAAGCAGAAGACAACAAGCCATTAACTTTCTAGATCACTACTTCTGATGTAGCAGGACTTGCTGTGGGGGCCTAGGAGATGAAAGCAGGCTAATGGAGAGACTGCAAGCCTGCATCAAACTACAGAAATAAATCAAGTTTCAAGATACATTGTCACCTGTGTTCCGAGGAGCACTCATATGCCTCAGAGAAATATTGTCAACATGTAAAAATTCAGTTCCTCAGTGATTACTAAGAGAAGAGACGCTCTCTGTTCAAGCCTATGCACACTAGATAGCATCATTAACCAGGTATTTTTGTTCTGCATTACTAATTATAAATAGTTGCAACCACGTTTGCCACATAACAGTTCACAGTTGTCACATTCGGAAAGAAACTGTCTCTAGAATGTTTATGTAATTTTGCATAAGTTTTACATAAATCCCACGAATGACCATTATATTCTAATTCCTGTGCAATTTCTTACATTAGCAATCTAAGGATACATTGGCAGAAGACAGCTAAATGCCGGCTTTTGTCTTGTAATGCCCACGGAGGTATAGGACGGATTTTGTTCTGTCATGAAGCGAAACATTTGGTGACCCCACATTACAGTTTAAATTTCTCATCATGCGGGATCAGAGCACCAATTGCTTAACTTTCAAAATCTTTATACTATAATTTCTTGGGCTGATCGTGCTTAAACTTTACCGTCTAACTGTAGCAGCTGGAGATGCCTGGAGACCAGGGGGGGTGTCGGGGGCCCAGTAGGATGACTCTCCTTTGAGTAATGTTGTGATTCTCACTTCTTGTAGAGTGTGATCGTTAGTGTAACGGTGTCTGTAGTAAGCTACTTTTTTTTTTCATTCAGAGCGTGACTAACGGTGTGTGTATCTTGTGTGTGTGTATGCGTCAGACAAACTGGAGATAGCTTATTGATTCTTAACCCAACTCCACCCCTACCCCATCTAACCCCGACAAAAAGAAATTTTGGATATAAACCAGTTCTTGCCAATTCCCTGTGTCACGTGGCTCTTTTCTCGACCCCCCCCCACCCCCAGTGACATTAATATAATGCCACACTGTTTTATCAGTCTAGCAATTTATTTAGTCAGACCTTGTAGTCGATTGTAGTCACTTATTAGGACAGTTTATTCAAGGAGGCCTGCAAATTTAATCTTAATAAAAAGGCAGGATATCGCCTAAGCTGGGGGCCACCAGCTCCGGTCCTGCAGAGCTCCCGTCCAGCGGGTTTTCCATCCTGCCTGGCTTCTGATGAGCCTCACCTGCTCTCAGGTAACTACCATCCTTCTTTCAAATATAGGACATGCAAAACATTCTCAGGACAAATGATACTCACCAGCGGTGGGAATAGAGCTGCACCCTTAGTCAAGGATAGAGACGCACCACTGTAACATACTTTTTATATCACGGCCGCCCTCCTCCCATTGTATATGACCCCAACCCTCAGCATGTCTACCAGCTTCCTGTCATTCAAAGGGAATCGGGGCAGGAACTACCAGAATGACCAGTTGAATCATCTTCCCAGCCAATTACCATGTTTTCCCTGATTTCTGCGTGCTTGGTCTGCTGTGATGCATACCGCCCTGTCTCTCTGTCACTTCACATATTCCTTTGTCCATTTGTCAATATCTAGCCTTGGAGAACAGGGTCGACCTGATGTTATGGCGGTCATGGTCAGGTGACTCCACTGGCCATGATTATGGCATCAAATCATATCATGGTGTCATTTCTATGTACAGGCGGTCAGGTTTCCCATAGGGCCATTGCTAGACACAAACCTTTACTGGAGCAGAGGCCCCCCTATTACTCAAATTGCTAATTTTTTTTCTCAAATGCCTGCTTCATGTACAACGTGCTGTATAACGTGCAATTTGAACTTCCCTTACATAGTCCCCCATTACTACCATTGCCATAGTGGTCCCTACAGGAGTCAAATCGAAATCAAAATAAGATCATGGGGACTATTTAAAAACATTAGTCTTGCTACATTATCATTCCTCAGTCCTGATTCTTGTCTCGCGTGCCGATACACAAATTGCTGGATGCGTGCTGTGGTACATCGGCTATTACAGACACACTATCGTGCTCGCTGTGGAGCACAGACCTGGACCGCAAACCTGGGATAAACTCCAGGCTCTCCACAACTCTTTGCTAGGTGGCTACTGAAAGATGGATGGATGGATTAATTGGATGGATGCACAGATGGAAAAAGCCCAACATCATGTCATGTTAGCCACTCGATGCTCGACAGTGTTAGGAAATAACATGCCGGTAAATAATGTTCTCTAAGTTGTCAAGGTCTGTCCAGGAGCAACAACCATGTGAACAGTGGAAGAAGACAAACTATGTGTGCTTGACATTGGCTGGTAACATTTCCTTAGAGAAAAATGGTCAGAGTTGCGACCATTGAAAGGATACATGTCATAAGTGGACTGGATATTGATTTCTAACACTCCAGTGATTCAATCCAAATGGCTTAGAGAATTAACTGATACTGATTAACTGAAAAGGGGAACAGAAAAAAAATGCCATACTCAAAATAACCAGCTTTTGGTTGAGTTTTTGGTTCAGAGAGATAACCAATCAGATTGTAGAGGAGATGGGTCCAAGAAACTAAAGGAGGCGGGACCAAGGCATCTGATTGCTTGGACCCACCTCTTCTACAATCTGATTGGTTATCTCTCTGAACCAATAATTTTTCCTTCTACCCTCAGAACATTTTTGTGTAAGTAAATTTCCTATGAGCCAATGCACACCTTCGGCAACTGATGCTGCTACTGGTAAACTGGCCTCATGTGGATGGTGTTTGGCACTGTTATTATGGTAAATCCACAAAACAATAAACTGACTCATATGCACATTTCTGAAGCTCGTGTTGCTGATGATCCAGCAGAATGAATGACATGGAGTGTGGGAGATATCACCTTCGCTCAGTTTTCTGTTCTGTTCGTTCACTATTCGTAGTTGTTTGACGATAGATGCTTTATGAGCTTTTTGCACAAGTACAGGTACATTGGAGTGCTTCTCTTCACCTGACCCATCTTGCTCCCCCTGAGCTGGGGGTTAAGGGCCTTACTCGAGGGCCCACAGACATGTCACTGTTCTGCTGAGGCCAGGACTTAAGCCAGCGATCTTCTGATCAAGGGTACAGAGACTCAGCCATTCGCCACCCCTGTGCATCATGGTCATATCGCCCTGGAAGGATCACCTTCCATTGATTCAGTAGAAAGACATGGTAAATTACACGGTTTGACCTAGCACTTGATGATACTTCACTGGCTACATTTCAGCCATATACTGAGTACTTCTCTATAGCATTTGTGGGCCCACGAGATATAGGTATATGTGCTGAATATGACATGTTTAACATGAGTGCTCTCTGTCCACTCACCGAGGCAGCTCAGGTGGCAATTGCAGTATGATTGATGACCTCTGCATATCTTTTTATGGCTATTGAACCCAATTTCCATACAAAGCATCCTATTCTAAGATTCCTTTTGTCTTCAATGAACATCAGCACCGGTTTCGTTCTGCTGGCAGAAGTGCACGTGCTCCTCATACTGTCGGGCTAAAGTCAAAGGACGATACTGAGAGTGCGAGCTTTTCAAACTTCTGGATGGCAGGATTTAAGTTTCGCTAAAAATTGATTATTGGTTGATCCCAAGTGGCTTAAAGCAGTTGGCAATTGATAGCTCATGCTGATCCCACCTTCTGTAGATTTTAAAAGCTTTATTTCTCCCAGTGACTAGGTAATGGAACCAAATCTGAGCTAGCATATCAAAACGTTCCATCAAAGAGCACTGTAACGCATAGCCAGTGAGGCTATCCGTCTGTAATTAAACTATGATAACGGTGTTTAGCCGTTTCCATGGGAACTTTGCTCTTTAACAGAGTGGTTAAGTATGTCAAGTTCCAACGATTTAGTGCACTAGAAATAGAGGGATAGAGAGGAGAGACACGATGGAGGGGAGTAAGAGCACTAAAGCGAGTGACTCACAGAGTGCAGGACTGATTCACCATGCTGGCATGGACGTGCTGAATCACTTGTGAGGTTTTGGGTTTTTTCTTTGATATTTCTGGCCGAATTTGTGGGAGATCAAGGCGTCGGAATGTGACTTAGCTCCGATAAACTGCAGCTTTGATCCGATTTTCTATTCCGTATTTTTCGCCTGATTTTTTTGTCTTCAAATCTTGTCAGGCATTTTGCTTTTTTTTTTTTTTTTTTTTAATTCTTCCCTTCATTTTAGCTCCTCCTTCCCACACTGCATTTTCTTTTTGTCACTGACGGCTCCTTTCAACATTTGAAAAGTTGATTATTCAAATTTGTAATACACGGCACGCCGACAGCTACTTCGATGACGAGACTCACGATTCACGGATGCACTGCAGACTTGCAGCGAACAATCACTTTGGAAAAATAACAGAGGTGTAATAGCTGTCGAAATTTTACCGGAGATGCTGCTGTATAAGATTTGGCTTGACGGAATCAAGGTCAAACCCAGTGCCTCTGAGTCCTGTCGGCACCGCATCCGACGCTGTGCAGTGATTATAACTCCTGTATGAGGTTTGCGGATTATGGGAAACTCAGATGCCAAATACTGTTGGATTTCCCACCCTGCTGTCACTATTTAGCTTCTCAGTGGAAGATTTTTATCCAAACTTAAAATTGTACCGGTTCACGCAGATGAGTCACTACACTCAGGTGTGCTGTGGTGCTGAAAACATTATGAACCGCTAAGAATTATCTACTGTAGATTTCTGTGTGAATGACTTCTAAAAGTTGATCTGATTTCCATCGAAGTCATAACAAGACAGTCTTCATAAACATCATATGTAACATTTTACATTTCCAAAACATTGAACAAAACTATAAAAACTATGTGAACCTATTGAATACTGCCCTGTGGGACGGAGAGTAATTGGAGTCAGGTATTCCAGTAAATTCAGGCTTGCTTTTGACCTGCCCAGTTTTATAAGAAAAACATACAATGTTGGATTACCTGCCCTTCGCAGCAGCACTTTCTTCAAGTGTAATATGGTCTGACCAAGAGAGATTTCACAGGACCTCAGAAGAAATGTTACAGAAGGTCCTATGATTGGAAAGGGCTTTTTAATGACCGCTGCCCTCCATTAAGTCCACAGTCAGGGGGATTGGAGAAATTGTAAAAACTCAGCACCATGGTTTTTCTCCCTAGGAGTGAGGAAGCTCTATATATATATATATACACACACACACACACACACACACACACACATCAATGCGAAGCCATGTTGTAGGATCCTCAAAGAAATAACAAAAAACCTGAATGAATCAAGGACCTGTGTTCATGTGTGAATCTGTGTTCATTGGTCAAGATCACGTTGATCATGGGAGATTCTGATGGAGGAGAAATATAATGGTGGCGGTTTGAAGCTTGATGAAGAACACCAAAGCATGGTGGAGGGAGTGCAATGGTGTGAAGCCGCTTTGCAAACTCTCACTAGATGAAGGTTGGCTCGTGCAACGTGAGATTGAGATGCAAAAAATATATATATATGTGGACACCACAGGCACTTCACATTTTATAATGGCCTGACCTCAATCACTGTGAAGTTCTCTGGTGTTGTGTGAAGCAGCCCATTCGTGGAAGACATTTCAAAAACATACTGTATCTAAGCAGCCTTATACGGAGGAATAGACCTGCAGAATACCGTCTAACTCTGTTGCCCAGGGTCTGATCAGCAGCTACAGAAAGTATTTGAGTTTATTGCTGATAACTGAATTTGTGATAAATATTGGGGTTCACATACTTTTTCCATGAATGTCTTTGAATGTTTAAATGCTGGTTTCTATTGAACCAGTATCAGAATGTATTCACTGGTGAGATTCCTAAGCACTTATATAAGTCGCTCTGGCTAAGGGCGTCTGCCAAATGCCATAAATGTAAATGAATGTCAGTTTCCTAAGGACACACCAACAGCGTCCCGGTCTGTAATCACAGACATGACACAAAAGTTAGGGATGGGCATTTCTGACAGAAATACTAGTCAAATTTCTAACTGAAATTAAATTAACTTGAAGAGAGAGTTCAGTTGCTGTAGCGTACAATGACATTTTACAGCCTGCGCAGTTATGGTGAATGGTAATTTCTTTATTTTTAACAAGAAAATCCTGGAAAATGGAGGTAAACTTCAGAATGAATAAACCACAAACTTTTTAAAGAATGGATAAATCACACATAATTATAATGCTGCTAAATAATATATAAAATAGCTCATTTATTATTCAGTTTTGGGGCGGCGTGGTGGTGCACTGGTTAGCATGGTGGTGCAGTGGTTAGCACTGTTACCTCACACCTCTGGGACCCGGGTTCGAGTCTCCGCCTGGGTCACATG
>JAODJX010000097.1:6829706-6847134 GCA_026776945.1 Isichthys henryi
TCGGTTGTTCTTGCAAAATTTACCCAAATTTTACGGGAAACCTTCCTTTAACTCATTCTTTTTTTTTTTACTTTTTTTTTTTTTTTTTTTTTTTTTTTTAACCTTACCAGTCCCTTAGTCTCAGTATCTGTTTATTTCTGGTGGCAGTGGTACCTACATACTTGATTTTGTGTAAAGAAGCAATTTTAGGAGTAAAGAAGTTCACAGGAACATTGTAGTTGCAGTTTATTTGATGTACCTAAAATTAAAATGAAGAGGCAGGATTGCACGGAATAATTTTAAACCCATTGATTAAAATTATTGATTGGCAGTTAAAACCATGCCGTTACAGCATCTCTGTCATTATCAATCATTTCTCCAGGCCCCCACCCAAAACTCCAAGAGGTTTTCTAAAAAGCACTGTCAGTCTGAGTCCATGCTGTCAGTGGAATATATATTGTATTAATTAGCTTGTCTTGCTCAGTGCAGTACTTAATGTACCGCAGAGTGCGTCCCATTTGCTCGCTGAGTAAACATCTCTCTGTCTCATCTCTCCACCCCTTGTATAAAACAGGGCATCTACAGCTGCATCCACGGGGTCCACATCGAGAAGTCCAAGTCACCCCTGAACTCGCCCTCGTCTGCCATGAACAACACGCACTCCAACATTATGCGCCTGCTCCGCACGGCCAAGAACATGACCTCACTCTCAGGAGCCAATGGCTCTCCGCACAGCGCGCTGGACTTCATCCGCCGTGAGTCGTCCGTCTACGATATCTCGGAGCACCGTCGTAGCCTGGCCGGACACTCGGACTGCAAGCCACCCTACCTGCCCGAGGACAACATGTTCAGCGACTACATCAGCGAGGTGGAGAGGACGTTCGGGAATATGCCGTTGAAGGATAGCAACTTGTACCAGGACCACTACCTGCACCATCACCCGGGCTCGGGACCTGGGATGAACCTGGGCCTGACCGGCCCCCCTCCCAACAGACCACATAGCCTGGGGAGTGCCAGTTCGCTAGAAGGTGGTTTGTTTGACTGCGACAGCTTAGGAGGAGGGGTGGCGCCCATATTCACCACGCAGCCCCGTGCCTCACTGACACACAGGAACAATAGCAAATTCGACCTCATCGTAGGACACACCCCATCTACCGGTCAAGGGTTCAAGCAAGACATTTACGGGAAGTTTTCCTTCAAAGGTGGGGCGTCCAGCTCTGGCTTCATTGCCGGACATGACCGGTACTGCGGGGGAGGTGGTGGCGGTGGTGACGATGGCAACATCCGGTCGGATGTGTCGGACATCTCCACGCACACGGTCACCTATGGCAACCTGGAAGGGAACGCCAAGAGACGCAAACAGTACCGAGACAGCCTGAAGAAGAGGCCTGCATCGGCTAAGTCCAGACGCGAGCTGGATGAGATCGAACTGGGGTACCGACGACGCACCCATCACCTGTCTCATCACCATTACCATGGGCCCGCGATACACCGACCGCCCTCCCCGCCCCTGCTACCCCTGGAGCAGAACTCGCAAAGAGGGGGAGGGGCCCCTACGAGCAACTGTTCATCATACCTGTTCCGCGACAAAGAGAACCTGCGAGATTTCTACCTGGATCAGTTCCGCCCCAAAGAAGGAATACCCCAGTGGGAGCATGTGGATTTGACGGATGTGCCCGGTGGGGGCGGAGGAATCAGGCCTGCCGGTGTAGGT
Organism: Isichthys henryi; assembly: GCA_026776945.1. Taxonomy (NCBI): domain Eukaryota; kingdom Metazoa; phylum Chordata; class Actinopteri; order Osteoglossiformes; family Mormyridae; genus Isichthys; species Isichthys henryi. The sequence continues at coordinate 6,831,400 of JAODJX010000097.1, forward strand.
GGGGGCAACAGTGGAGGAGTCAGTGGTGGAGGTGGGACCAACTGCACAAGTCTGGTGGCGGTGGATGATTTCCTGAAAGGGAAAGGTAAGAAGATAGAGGTTATGAGCGGCACACCCACTCCTGTGCAGCAAACACAGGCATGCTGGGAAAAGAATGTGACTGGGATTGGGGGTGGAGGGCTGGCAGGGGGAGACTGGGAGTGTCGAAACTGCCACAGCTGTGGGACCAAACCGGTGCCTTTGCACAGCGCTGGGGGGAGTGGGAGCTTCTCAGGGGGTGGAGGTCCGTGTGCAGGGGGAGGTGGCGGTGGAAACAGTGCTGTTTCCGGGCGGCCCAGTTCGGCGTGTGTGCGGTGTGACTCGTGCAAGAAGACCGGGAACTTGTATGACATCAGTGAAGACAACAACCCTCTTTTGGAACCGCTGGGAGGCAAGTACGAGGGTGGAAAGGGAGCACTGATGAGCAGCGGCAGCGTGGCGGGCGTCCAGTCGCAGACTCAGGTGCAGCGGCGCAAGCCGGGCTTGGGCGGCAAAGTGTTGCGGAGGCAGCACTCGTACGACACGTTCGTAGACTTGCAGAAGGAGGAGGCCAGCGCGATGGGGATGGGGATGGGAGCCGGGGGTATGGGGCGCGGCATGGGAGGAATGCTGGCCCAGCCAAGGAGTGTGAGCTTGAAAGACAAAGACCGTTTCATGGAGGGTCCAAGTCCCTACGCCCACATGTTTGAGAGGCACGGGGGATCGGAGCGAGAGAGGGACCGGGACCGGGATGCGTTGTTTTTTGGTGACCGGGGAAAAAGTGGGTCCTCCTTTGGGCTGTTTCGAAGTGGAGAAGGGGGTGGTTTCCATCGTCGGTCCTTTGGGGAGAGGGACAGCAGGGACAGAGAAAGGGGCGTGATGGGTGGTGACGGAGGTGGGGGACGTGGAGGAGGGATCGGGACATACTCCCTGTCCAAGTCCCTCTACCCAGACAAAGTCAACCAAAACCCCTTCGTTCCAACCTTTGGCGATGACCAGTGTCTGTTACATGGTGCCAAATCGCACCACGTTAAAAAGCAGCAACATCAGCTAATGAGATCCAGAAGTGGAGAATGGAATGACTTGAGGAGCTCGATGGGGGCGACCTCCTTCATGCCGACTTCTGCCACGGGAGGGGTGATGTCCAATATGCCCACCAGGCTCCCCAAGGAAGTCAGCTTGGGTGGAATTGGGGGACCTCTAGGGAACCACCATGGAGCCCCCACCAACAACAAGCTCCTGCAAACAAGGGAGAGCCTTGGGGGGGGGCAGACACAGAGGCCATTCAACGGCTCCAGCAATGGGCACGTGTACGAGAAGTTGTCCAGTATTGAGTCTGATGTGTAACTGGTCTGGGGGGGGGGGGGGGTGAGGTAGGAGGCGGATGTGTGAACGTGGCAATGACAGGGAATGAAGGAATTGTCAAGCGCCATCTGCAGGGGTGGAGGGGCACAAACGATGATCATAAATGCTGGGAGAGGACAGAGCATCCAGACAATGGAATACACCTGGAGATAAATGCAGATAGGAACCTGCTGAAATGTTACCATGAAATAAGTATGAGACACTGGGAAGACTCACCCATGAACTTGGCCTCAGGTACTGACGGAGTTAAAAGATGAAGGAACACCAGGCAAAACTGGTAGAACTGTCTTGGACATGCGTTTACTCTGCACTTCTCTGCTCTTCACATCTTCCTTCTTCTCATCTTCCACTTCAAGACACCAAAACATGCAGTTTCTCCTGACCCTGGTCAGCTGTGGAAATCCAATTACGACTCAAAAAACTGCAGGGTAAACTGACTATAATTAAGTGACTAGCATTGTTAATACAGTAAATTGAGTATAATAACAATGTTTTATTAAAATAGCTTTCAGTTGTGTGTTTATGGAGATATTTTATGCTGTTAAATATTTGTAGGAAATTCTTTGTTAGCCGATATAGCAGGAAGCTGAAATTCAATTGAAACCGAATAGCTGTTAGAACAACATTATGGGGTTTCCTGTTACATTTTTATAATATTATTATTATTATTATGGTTATTATTAATGATCTGTGTTCAGTTATTTATTTGCTTATTAGGAGTGTTGTGAAAGGTTGTGAAAGGCATGATTTGCACAGTACTGAACTGTACTTACGAAATTGTATCTTGTGGGACGTTTCATGGTATCTCAAATCTTATTGCCTGATAATTATCAGCAAATGTGTTGCTTTGCAGTGGGCTTAGGACGTGTCATAGGTTGCTTACACGTTCTGATCTCGCGGAGCTGAGCTTGCTGTTGTTACTGGATAACGACGCAGTGGCTACACCCAGTCATCCTCTGCAAGATGAGTAGGGTTTTAAGCGTCAAGTGGCGGACTCCTCAGAGCTGTCTGAGAAATGACCTGGATCTGCAGAGCACTGTAGCACACATCAGCGTAAACACAGGACAATTTAGCTCAGACACATTTTTGCAATTCACACGTTCTTTCTGAGTGACCAAAAAGAAAACACACAGGAAGGGGCCCTTTACTCTGTGAGCCTCGTGTCCGCTGTTCCGGCCAAGCAGCTGGACTGAAATGCTGCGCATAGCACAGCCAGTGGCCCCGTGGGCTTCATGCTAGCGTAAGCTGGATCGGACTGGAAATGGAATTGGATTCGCCCCGAGTCTGCTTTTGTGTTTCATGCGTCCAGAGTGGGCTTTTAATACCAGGCGTTTTCTACATTCGTCTTTTTAAGGGCTGCCGGTGGAGTGAGGCGTCGATCTTAGCGCCGCGCTCCAGCTGAAAACACATTTTCCTTTGCTTGGAGTTCATCTCATGATGATTAAAAATAACCACATGTAGTGTCAGAAGTTCTCAAAATATGTATTTGTAGATTTTAAAGTGAGGCAAATGGAACGGGGTAAGAATAATAGTAAATGTTGAGAAAACTAGTCATTGATAGATTAGTTAATCTGCATTGTTTTACCCCATTATCCTTTTTCTGAAACCATTTGTCCTATTCAGGGTCATGGGGAGGCAAGAGCCTAAGGGTGCAAGGCAGGGAATGACCCAGGATGGGGTGCCAGCCCATCGCAGGGCACACTCACACACCAGTCATTCACTCATGCACACCTATGGGCAATGTGGTAACTCCAATCTCACCATGTTCTTGAACTGTGGGAGGGAAAAAACCGGAGTACCCAGAGGAAACCCCACAGCGACACGGGGAGAACATGCAAACTCCCCACACGTGGAACCCTGATGGAGACTTGAACTCAGATCCCAGAGATATGAGGCAACAGTGCTCACCACTGCACCACCATGCCGCCCCTCCTGTTTTCATTTTTTTAAATGGAAATTGATTGCGCCTTGTATTTAAATCAGGGTCATTCCATTGTACTTTGAACTTATTTTGAAATATTTTCTCTCTCTCCTGTTGAAATTTTTTATACTACAACTGTTTGGAACTTATGATGACCAAAAGTGAGATGGGAAGGAGGTGAGGACATCTATTGTTCTAGTTAAAGATTCAGTGTGTCATCTTTGAGCTTATGTATATAGAAACCTTTTCACTTTGCACAATAAGCAGACAGTCAGGATGTAACTTTCCATACGGTGTTTTACACAAAATAAAAGGTCGAATAAATATGAAAAATATTTGAAAAATACAAAAAAAAAAAAAAAATTGAACATTATGGGTTTTATTGATAACACTGGGTACTTTTGCTGGGATCACATTCCTTTATAATATGTTTTATTAACTTATTTTAAGACTGAACTTCATTATCATAAAGAAATGATGGATTTGCATAGAGCATTGTTGTGAAGTTTAGTCACTGCAAAAAATCTATATATAAACATATATGTACAGGTGTAGGTCATATATCGATACATATATGCATTTATAAATATATGTATATATGTAACGCACAATGTACGGTCATATTTCATTTTGGTAAATGTAGTGAATTTGTGGCTTTATCCATAAATCAAGCACTTATTATCCACTCTATAAGTGGCACCAAGCAGCAGGGATTATGGAATTCTGCGATTTGGGAATGCCGACATATGCCCGTCTTCGGCGTGAAGTGCAAAAAGGGGACACCTGCTGTGATTAGTACCCTAATGACGTCACCGGGTCCACATGGCGGTCAGCGTGATTCCCAGTGTTTTCCTGGGTGTTCATGCAGACATTCAGATTGTGTGCAATACACATCACGTGTTTTGTCAATAGTTTATGGCAATCGTTTTAAAAAAATCACAAACACTTTGGTAAATCTTTAGACAATCAGCTCTGGGAAATCTTGGGAATTTTTGTTGTTCATTCCAGACTGACGTTTTAGTGAAAACTAATGGGTATGTGTGGATAATTGTGCGACTGTGTTTGCTGTTTCGGGAATGGCGTTCGTTTGCTACTTTTTAAGCCTCTCTAAACATAACGAGAGAACATTTAAGTGTGTGTGTGCGCGCGCGTGTGTATATATGTATTGACGACAATTTGACAGCTGTTCTAATTACATTTAAAGACACAGGCAGCGAAACAGTTCTTGCTGTGTACCTCTTGAAACAACGTAAAGCTCACTTTAACGACTCACTGGCAATAGTTATATGATTTCGCATTATGCTAGTGGTTTATTTCTTGTAATCTCACATCATACATCAATATCAACACTCCAGACATTGCCTGAATTATATTTTCATGATTGCATTAATTACATTAATTACCTTAATGCCTGAAAGTCCCAGTGTCCCACATCGCAAAGACTATACAGCAGCACCATCTGTCTAAATTTTTATTCGAGAGCTAAACAAAGAGTATAAACCAGATCATATATTTAAGGTTTAGACAACTCACGTAGTCATTCTCCTAAAAACATGACAAAATGTTTGAGCTATGGGCAAAATGACAGGAAAAATTTTTAGAGAGCGGAAAGTGGGTCAAATGTATATATAGCAATCTAGAACTGGCAGAAGTCTGTGTGACGTCACATACAGAGTACACAATGACACAGACATAGTTTTATTAAGGACCGTTTGCAATTTTTAGATTTCATTTGCAGTTAAAAACCTAATGTGCGGTGTTGTGTTTTTTTTAGTATAGCTTTAACTTCTTTTTTCAGACGTGCGTGTGAAACGAGATTATGGTAAACTGTATTTGAATTTTGAACATTAGGATACTGTACCAATAATAAAGCGAGAGAATAAATCATGCCATTTATATTAGTCGTTGGGAGGGAGGAGCTTTTATTTGATCTTTATTGTCATTTTGTCTTTTCACCGACTGTACGTTTTCAGTGCTGACGAGGCAAGCGGCGGGGTGCATTTTGTAATCCCTAATTACATTTTCTCCGACTGAGACTGTTTCTGTCTGCTTGTGAATGGGTGAGAGGCAGGCACGTGCCCGCGCGTGTCACAGGACATACACGGAGGGCGAATGAGGAATCATGGGAAGGCTCAGTTTGTATTACTGTGTTTTGTGAACCGGTATGTAAATAATCTCCCTTTACCTTTTAATAAAAATTATATAAAAGTTAGCAAAAAAAAAGTTCCTAGAAATTTGGGTAACATTTTATGGTCAAGAATTGTTGTGGAGAATGTTTTATAAAAATTAAAATGATCAAGTTACGTTTAGTCTCTTATTTCGTTTATAATAAATGCTTTACAGTACAAACACACAATATAGATGCAATAATTAATACACCTATAGATGCCTGTCCTCAGATTAAGCAATGTTAATTGTAAGCTCTTACTTCATTTATATATTTCTTCCTTAATCTTGCTATAAGCTTCCATTAACTAACAGTAATTTTGGTTTATGATAAACAGAAACATCTCCCCATTTCTTTGTACAAATGTTTAATTGTTAATTAAAAGCCTCTCATATGATTGTATATCTCTGCTTTTGCCCATCCTCCTCCTCTTCTCCCTCTCTCTTCTTTTTGATCGGTTCTTTTGAGGCGTTAAGTTTTCTCTCTGGCTACTACATACCCTCGTGATCCACCCAGTCTTTGCTAGATGGGAGGTAAATATTCGTCACATTTAATGAAAAGACATAAACCCTGTAATGTACAACACTGTGCAAAAGTCAAAGAAAATTGCAGTCAAACTATTTAAACTTGTCTGGGTTGTAAGTGTGTACCTGCTTAAGAAGCAACAGAATTTAACATTAGAAAATGCAAATTAAAAGCAACAATAAAAACTAACAAGAATTCCTTTGCTCTCCGAAAAGTCAATGATGTCTTGTTGGACGGCTAGAAGAGCGCAGCTTTGGATCCCAAACCTCTCCTCAGGGGCTCCGCAGCCATTCCATGTATTCATTAAATTTCACCACCAGCTCAAATAAATTAATTTAATTAGTTAAATGGCTTGATGAGGTATTGATTAGCCAAACATTGGGGTAACTTCAGGAGAGGTTTTGAAATTGCTAAGCTGACACGCTTGGACAGACATAATAATATATTATATCAATGTGTAGATCATTTAAACATTTTCTTCTACTGCCGTAGACCTTTGCACTGTACTGTATTTGCAATTCTAATTTTATTAGCTGGCTGCTATATCCTGAGTAGCTCACAGGGTAGGTAACTTTGGGACGTTACACATTGCCACGACCGGAGGTTTTCCTGCGGAAACAGCATCGTACTGCTGGGAATCTGCCTTCTGGTCGCAAGATTAATTTTCAAAAGCTATTTCTTCGCCACAAGTATGCAATAACTCCACTGCATATAATTGCCTGAGGAAGTATTGCCCCCTGTTACTCCCGTTTTCCTATTTGTGATCTCCTCGCTCTGTTTCATTCTGCAGGGAGGAGGTGTCCATAATAACAAATGTGTAAACAATGGGATGAGAATGTGGTAAGTGGAGAGAGAGGCTGTGGGCCTAGATCTACCACCAAGTGGCTAAGCTCCATTGCATGGGGTTGAAGAGAAACCTTACAAAAGGTTAATTAATTTTAAAAAAACAGGTTCGATCAGAGAATGAGAATGACATCCCAAAATTTGGCCGCACCTTGCTCGTAGGCATGTTTTCTCATCAGGATGATGGCTGTGCATCTCTTCAGCTCTTTTCAGCTTCCAGTAAAAGTAGCATCATTGGTGGAGTCAGAGGTGGGAGTGCGGAAGGGGAAGAGTGATTAACTGCGGTAGAGTCGGGATAATAAGTTCCCGTCTTCTCTAGTATATCTGGAGCACTGGTGTCGAGAGGGTGCATTTCAATAATGTCACCCCAGGACCTAGAGCAAGAACAAACCTGGGTCTTTGGCTTGCATTTAAAGACTAAGGCAAATGGGGCTCCTCTAGATTAGCCTGTAGCAAGCTTTACCTCCTGATATATTGCGTTATGTATTCACAATTCATTGAATAATTAAAAACCCTGTGTAGCCAGTTAAATACTACATCAGATGCAGAGGTGGACCCATGCAAATAGAGGAGGTGGGACCAACCAATCAGGTGTCTCTTCTAGTTGCTTGGACCCACCTCCTCTACAATTTGATTGGTTATCTCTCTGACCAATCACTGTTCCGAACATTTTTGTGTAAGTAAATCTGACAAGCTAAAGTTATTGGGAAATGCACTTACCTACTATATCACCTCAGTCTCCCGATGCTTTTCCTAGTGAGGGTGGCAGCTTGCCGAGTGGGTCAGAGCAGACCTCCTTTTCCATTGCCACAGACTATAGCTCAGTCAGGGGGATGTATTTCTATTTGAAGACTTCCCCCAGACATCCATCTAGCATGTCCTGGGTCTTCCAGAGGGCTTCTAGCCCAGTGGGACGTACCCAGAAGAACTGACCTGCATATTTATTTTATTTATCCTGTATTTTACCAGGAATGTTCCACTGAGATACCGTATCTCTTCTTCCAGGAAGCCCTGACCACGATGGCAGCAGATAAAAATAAGATAAAAAGTTTCATATACATACACACAGAGATGATTAATATAAACACAAAGTAAAACGCATGCAAATACTCAAACTCTCCAAAAATAAATGGAATGAAATTAATTTGTATGAAACAATGGCACTGTTGTTTTAGCTCGTAGTTTAAGAGATATTTAAACACAATTAGAGAGGGCAAGGAGTCCAAATTCAGTATATTTTGCAGTATATTCCACTCATGTGGTGCATAAGAACAGAAGGCGGATTTGCTCAGGTCTGTGCGCGTGGTGGGAGGCTGGAGGAGACGTTTAACTGATGAGCGGGTTCTGTATGTATTAGTGTGGAATGTCAGCAAACTAAATACTGTATGTACTGAGGTAATTTGCCCATTAAGCTTTTGCAATAAAAACCAGACAATGCATTTTCCTTCTAAGATGTAATGATGTCCACTCCACCATCTCATATAGCGGACACATCATCCAGGTGGCATTCTTATAAAATTTGCATTGTTTCTCCTGAATCCTAGACTAAATCATTGGGCTACATTGCCAGGGAGACAGAGAAGTGTGATCTCTCCATGGAACACACCCCCTGGTCCCCCTTTTTTAATAATAGGGACCACCACCCCTCTTCACCAGTACAGACATACTTTACCAGCACTCCTTTGAACATTGAAGAGGTACATCAACCTTCTCACCCAAACATCGAGTGGTTTCAATAAGGGTTTTATCTACCCTTGCAGCCCTGCAGGCCACTGGCCACCATGGCAACTTTCGCTGTAGTAATAGACTCTAATCCACCAGAAGTTTCCAATACTGTCTCCTACTGCGAGGCCATATTCACTGACTTATGGAATTCCACAGAATGTTCTTTCCAATGTTCGACGATATCCACGGAGCTGCTCAGCACTTCCCCATCCTGGCCAAATATTGAGTAAGATCCTGCCTTCTCCTCCTGAGACATCAAACAGTTTTCACAAGCATCTTTGGGGTCGTCCGAAAGTCCCTTTCCATGGCTTCTCCAAACTCCTCCCACGCATGAGCTTGTGCCTCCATATTTGGCGTCGCTGCAACCTTTCTGGTCTGTCAGTAGCTTTCAAGCTGTTTCAGGAGACCAGCGTGGAGGCATTGTCCTGAAAGTCTTTTTCATCAGCTTGACAGCTTTCCCCACCGCGGGTGTCCGCCAGCGGGTCCTAGGGATACTACCATAACAGGCACTGGCTACCTTCTAGCCCCGGCTCGGAGGTCTTGAGCATGGGCTATTCAGGCTCAATGTCCCCGACCTCACTCGGTATGGGGGGGAAGTGTTTCTGGCGGGGGGGGGGTTGAGCTGAATTTATTTCACACAAAAGTTTCAGCCAAGGCATCCCAGCAAACCCTAACTGTTTACCTGGGACATCCTGGTGAATCAGCCAACAACTCAATCCCTCTTTTCATTCTAGTGTCCGAAACACACAGTCTCGATTCATAGGATAAAACTATAAAATCGGCACATTGACCATTGGCTTCGGCTGCTCTGCTACACTTACTAACATCCTTGTGCTCAGACCTGATGTCGGTTTAAAAAAAATCCATGGTTTGCTCAGACGTCGAATAACAATTTATCACTCAGATGTAGAGCCAGGAGTCCACTGTTTGCAATCACGCTCCCCCCTGGATCTCCATTGTTCCCCAAGTGAGTTTTCCTCTCTGCAGAGAAGCTGCTCGCCTGGACAACCTTCCGCTGGGAAACCCTCCATTTGCACAGGCCTCAGCATGGGACTTGTGAAAATCCCCACACTCGCCTGAGGTCTTTCACCATGGGGCGGCTTCACAGTAGGAAGACCACAGCGTGGGGTGGAGCGTGGCTCAGTGGGTCAGGATGCTCTGCCTGGGAACAGAAGGTCTCTGGTCCGAATCCTTCGGTCGGCAGAGTGATGTCACCATCGGGCCCTTGAGCGAAGCCCCTTAACCCCAATTACTCCACAGACCGGCTGACCCTGTTTTCTCGATTTTGCTTTGCTTCGGATAAAAGCTTCCGCTAAGTCAGCAAGTTTAAAATGTAAACGGAGACACTCTACCTGCCATCAGCTCCAGCTCCATCTAACATCCTCCGTTCCCAAAGCCAGTGTCCATTGCCAAGGTCTAATCCCACTCATGCCTGCTACACAAACGGTACTGCATCTGAAGCCCATGTATTATTTCGTACGTGGTGAGTCACATGATACCTCCATGTAACCATTACATAGGTGGCCCAGCCACCAGGAACACAATGGAAACCCAATTCTGGGGAGATTCACTTATTCTTCATGGAACTTTAGATTTATATTTTGTTAGTTCATTGTTTATCTGGTTTCTCCCCACAAAAGAGGCTCAAGCTGGGGCCACAATCATTGGGGGGACTAATGTATTAATATATGACTTAATATATTAACTGTTAGAATAAATAAACTGTATATTTAGCAACACTACGATACTGTCCATAAGAGATACTCATGCCTCGATGTTACTGTATTCAACAGAAGTTTCTGAACTTGGCAGCGTGCCCTAGTCACCTTAAGAATAAAGTATGTCTCTTTCATCTAGAAAGTGCATTAAATAGTGTAACTATTTTTCTGCATAGTGTTACCTTCTGAACTGCTACTTATTTTTCTCAGTTTATCACATGAACGTTTGCCATTTTCTTAAAATCAGTAATGCGGGAATGTAGCTTTCTGTTAACGTATCATGACTTTGCCCGGAATTCTTTCTCACGAAACCTCATTTTTCTCATAAGCACCAGCCATCTACTCTGCGGTTGAGTCAGGCCGGGGTGCTAAAGTCTTCATCTGGTCTGTACAATCAGGGTGGGCAGACACAAAAACATTCTGACACGTTTTTTTAAATGTAAACTTGGCGCGGCACTTTGACACTCTCGTTTGATCGTTGTGTAACATGCACGGCAGGCTTGGGAGTTGCGAGTTCGGCTCTGAAAAAGTTTGCGAGAGAAGCGGAGACAGATTAGACATTCTTGTATCCCGCAGATTTCTGCTCGCGGAGGATGCGGCAGTGATATGCAGCCCCCCTCCCCCCACCACAGTCATGAGTCACATGTTAGTATGAATTAAACCTGTATTTTTTCTTGAAAATGACAGTATACTGGTTCGTCTTTGGCCCTGACTGATTTGATGTGTCATGTGGGACATTCAACTTATTTTTCTAGAAAGCCAGTGGTATTGCGTTCAAACATTCGTCAAACCATCAGCAAGCACCTGAAGTCTGTGGTTCTAGGCATAACACTATGATTCTGCATTTGGATTTATTCCAGGGACACCCTACAATATCCACTCTTGGGACCAGCACAGTGCTCTGCTACCCTTATTCTGCAGTCAGTGTGGCATCCCGTGACATTTGGTGGGATTGTGTACCTCTTGCTGGGCTGTTTGATTCTGACCTGAAGCACCATGACAGGGGGTGAGGAGTTGATTTGTTAATTAATTAATCACCGTATGCCCCGAGCTCCATGAGTTGATTTGCACCATGTTATACAAACTTTCAAGAACCAGATCAAGTTTTGTGTTTTGGAAAGTTTTGGATCACGATATTGGCCCTTTGGTTATATAAATACTACACACATGTTCTCTGTTAAATGAAATAGAACTTAAATGAAATGAAGAAGATTTTCTTTTCTTAATATACAGACAGGAACATTTACCCTTATGTTTAAAAATTTGAAGGGTCTCACCTATCAGGCTTCCTTTGTTGTTTTATCTACCTATTTTCCAAAACTGCTTATTCAGTATAAGGTGGTGGTGAAGTAGGAACATATCCCATGAGGCAAAGCTGGAAGCAAAGCCATCACAGGGCACAAACACACACACACGCACACTCGCACACGTAGGGTATACCTATCCTTATGGCACAAACACACACACACGCACACTCGCACACGTAGGGTATACCTATCCTTATGGCACAAACACACACACTCGCACACGTAGGGTATACCTATCCTTATGGCACAAACACACACACACACTCGCATGCACAGATGCATTCAGACACATGCATGCAGACGCATGCATGCACACACACATGCGCACACATGCATGCACACATGCATACACACACACACACACTAAGGGTAATATTAGAGAGACTGCATGTCTTCAGAATACCCAGTGAAAACTCAAACATACAAGGGGCAAACATGCACATACTCACCAAGGAGAGGTGGATTTGGGTCAAAAATCAAATTGGGTCAAAAATCTTGCCTCCACACACAAGACGGACGGCCTATTCTGCTTTCGTGTGAAAGGAACGATTCCAGCAGCATCCCTTGAGTGCAACAGTTAATTTCTGCAAAAAATACAACTATATATAGATAATATAGAACTGTCTGGTAATGGTTGATGACGTCACAATAAAACAAACTCTTTTAATTTGTCAGGTCATGGTGGGAATAAATGGCAAATTTAAACGATGAAGTCATGTGGCATCAGTCATGTGGCGCATCAGATCAAACAGGTTTCCCAGAATCCCCCGAACACCCGGCTCTTCAGCTGCTGTTTCCCCGTCTTTGGGACTGATTCCACAACACTATTGCACTGAGACACACAAAAAGGCAGACCCAGCTTTTTCGTGGTTTTCAATTCAGTAAGTGTTTTTTTGCCCATGTTCTCATCTCTGGCGATGCTGGCAGCATGCAGGCGTGTGAAGGGGACTTGTTCCTGGCATTCGTCCAAAGATTTGCTTCACTTTCAGGTTTGCATTCAGTGTGAAAGTGAGAAAAAAAAACACACACAACACCACGTTCTTCCCTGACAACTGTACTGTGGTACATGCCTTCCAAGCATGTCCTCTGTGTAATCAGCAGAAATAATCAATAAAAGTTTATGGAACACACACAAACACACACCCACACACACATGCACGCGGCACAAGCAAGGCACAACACCAGCCCTGGCCCATCTTGCCAAATACATTTTAGTAAAGATGCTAACTAGTGCCTATTTTTAATAAGCAAGATAAATTGTATTTGCGTGAACCTGTGAATTAGCTAAGCTGGCATTTAAAGATTAGACACGATCCCATTTGCACTGACCACGTGACATAGGCTTGCGCAGTGTGTGACAGTTACTTACACTTCATGAAATCTGCAATAATGAAGGAAGCTCCCCCCCCCCCCAACAAAAATACATGCAAAGAATGGCATGAAAATAAAATGTCTTTAAATCTTGCCTTTGCTATATGCCATGTGAAGACAGCAGTCCTGGGTGATATACACAGGTGTTTCATAATAAAAGCTACCTACAAAAATCAGATCCTGTATTTCTTGATTCTTTTATGCTCTGAGTCCATTGAGAGGCTCGATGGTGCCAGTGTATATAAATGTGGACATTTATTAGCTGGTCCATAAATAGCTGAGATTTTTTTAAAAAAAAAAAAAAAAAGCAAAAAAAAACTTTTCTGCTAACAAATATTTCTCTCTTCCTTCTTCAAGGCACGGAAAAAAATATTAATTGTAAGGTTGTCACTGCTAATGCAAGAAAAGTCTGATCCATTTGCGTGTGTTTAATATTTGCATTCTGATTGTTATTCATTTACAGTCGTCAGTTCAGAAAATTCACTTCTGGTGTGTCCTATCAGCACTAAATGAAGGTAAATGATCTGCACTGTATGACCATGTACAGTGTATTTGATGAGGAGTGAATTCCATGCATTTCAGACAACGTGATATTTCTATCAAAAACGTGTGGCAGCAACATTTCTGGTATGTCATAGTAATTCAGGTTTTAATCTACTGTATTCATCCGTACCTCGACTCCTCCATCCTCTTTTCTATGCACTATCCCTCCCTATCCCTCCCGCTCCCACAATTCCTGAACACATTGCAACACATGTCACTACTTCTTGACAATTAACTGTTACCTAGCAACGTGATCTTTTTAGAGAGGGGGAGAGTGAAAAAGGGAGAGTGGGAGGTTAATATGGTATATGTTCGCTGTCTGACTGGATTGGACATAGCAGGGAAGCAAGACGCGCACACACACACACACACACACACACATACACACACACCACGGAAAAATGCAGCCTGAGCTGGACGCCCACATTGATTTGTGATAGAGACTTCGATAGATGGGGGTGGGAGATGGCAGCATGCAGTAGATGAAGGATGGAGGACAGCGAGAGGGAGGGATGGTGAGAAGTGAAAGAGGATGACGGAGAGAAACGGAGAGTGGACAGATGGAAAGGAAGGATCGACAAGAGCGAGGGAGCATTGGTGAAGGGTGAAAGACAGAAGGTGACATGCAGTGATAAGAAGGAAAAAAGTAGGGGGAAAGGGAACGAGTGGTTCTTATGGCAACCAGGATAAATAATCTCAGAATGTGAGAGGTTAAATAGGTCAGATTCTCCATGGTGGTTATGGAGGTGCACGAAAACGGCGATGGCTCATTCCCCAGAAGAGAAATGGTGCGGTTTAACGCTGAGGGAGCGTGTGACCTGAATCGTTTTCATAAAATATATACAACTAAATGTACGACTGGCTAAATGTGTAAAAAGCCGTACGCTGTATAAGTCACCAAGAATAACAATCCGCCAGGCAACGAAATTAAAAAATCATTAACCGGAATATCACATGCACACCTTTTTAGATGGATTCTGCTTTTTGTTTTGCCATTCATGGCTGAGAACATTGTGCTTCAGACTTTACGCTCCGTAGCCAAAGCTGGAGCAGAAAGTAAGGCTGTGAGGTGCTGCCACCATGTGGCGAGGCGCCGCATCGCGGCCTTCATGAAAAGGCGCTGAGATCTGTGACCAAACCAAAGTGTTTTTCCTGTTTATAATTTGGGTGTTTTTTTTTCCTAATCACAATAATGGACTGACTCGAAAAGTTAATATGGAAGTATATGTTTGATTTTATTGTCTTGTTATGTTACACCGTCAAACATGCACAGATCAGTGGTCAAGGTTTTTGATTTAAGCATGACTAGTAAATATAATTTTCTTCTGGTAGTGAACAAAATGCGTAAAAAAGTAACTTAATTCACTTCAAATGGGATGTTTTATAAGTCCATTTAAAATCTGTAATAGAAATGTAGCATTAATTATTAATTTCTTTTTTTTTTTCCCGCTCCCCGCTTTTTTGGATTTTAAAAAAGACTCCCTTTCGGTTACTCTGTTCCCCTCTCTAGGTTCTTGAGTGTTTCTGTCTGTCCCCTAGGGGAGAACCCTACCCTTCTGTACACTTTCACTCTCCTCCTCCGCAGTGGTATATTTACCGGACGTACTCTGGCTCTGTACCTTGCGGGGTACTTGGCGAAGCTTGCCCCTCCTCCCCTCATGCTCTGAGGGGGCAATGCCCTACCAACACTTCTGTCCTCTGCTCTACCTACTTCCTCACGGTAGCCGTGGCGACGGAGATAAGGTTCCAACGTTGCTAAGCGATTGGTGAGTTCTGTGATGCGCTTCTGCAGGAGAGTGACTTCCTTGAAGAGATCGTTGAGGGACTCTGAGAGTGGGCGCACCCTGTAGGACACAGATGACATTGCAGTTATATTCTATGATTATCGTGTTTTCTGTTTGCAGTGTGTTCACGACGGTGTGCACTTTCCACTAATGTAGTGCTTTGTTAGAAATAATGAATTGTAATTCTTTTGTTTATCAAAATTTATTCAGCTGACACAAAATAGCTTTGTAGCGAGATGTGATGGGTGATTTGATGGGTTAAACATCTATGATTGTGATCGGAAGGTTGCTCATTCAAACCCTCTCCTGGTAGAATAGTTGCATTTCTGTTTGGGGGGGGCGCCCCCCCCGCGGGGGGGGGGGGGGGCGGGGGGCCGGTCTGCGGCCCACCCGGGGGAGGGGGGGATGGGCGCCCCCGGCCACCCAGGGGGACGGCGGGGCCCCCCGA
>JAODJX010000097.1:6852617-6880589 GCA_026776945.1 Isichthys henryi
TTCGTGCCCATTGCTTCCGGGATAGGCTCCGGACCCCCGCGACCCAGTAGGATAAGCGGTTTGGAAAATGGATGGATCAACATTAAATTCCACTTTAAATGTGACCATTATTCTACAGTTTAGATTGTTCTCCCTGCTACTCAAGAAACTTAATCAATATACCTGCTTGCACTGTGTTCCTTTATGTGAGAGAGTTTGATTTAATAGATAAATTAATTACAACCAAAATTATTTCATCACACTCCTCCAGCTAGAATGACAACCAATCAATGTTCCAAGCAATTCCAATTTTTGGCAACAAAAAACAATCTTTATTAATCCTTGAATAATATGTGTTTTGAATATAAAATAAACAAAAGAGATTTTATTTTTCAACTGAATATGCATGATTGCAGGCAGTGACTTGGTTCTCTTTCCTGTGCGCAGCTTTTTTCAGTGTCCCCTCCGAAAAGTACACCTCAAGTAGGAACCTTTGATTTCATACGGCCGGCTTCCCAGCACTTTTCCTGGTCCGGGTTGCAGAGGGGTCTGGAGCCCATCCCAGGCAGCACGGCACATACACACAGACACATACAGTATAAGAATGTAGAGACACCAGTCAGCCTTACTGCATGCCTTTGGACTGTTAGAGGAACCCAAAGACCCGGGTGGAAACTTATGCAGCACAGGGACAGCATGCAAACCCCAACCCTGGGGGTCACTCTGCTCTCCCTTTCTACATGTAAATACACATACTGATTGTCCACTGGTACCTGGCCGGGGTGTTAAATGTTTCCACAGCTACAAACATTACTTGAAAACCTTGAAAAGGATCTGAAGCAGGTTTGAACATCATAAACAGCCCTTTCTCACTTTTAGTCATTGCATGCATAGTGGAAACATAGTGGAATCGGTGCAGAATTGAACATGCTTTTGCCCTGCAGTTTGTTCTGTGTGTCGGCCTGTTCTTCTGTTCAGTGTGTCCCCAGCCTTGTGAAATACAAGCTTTGAAAACTTTATTTGCTGAAATAGGCAAAAGGCACTTCGTACTGACATGACACCCCCCCCATTCACTCACTAGGCTTATTCTTTCTAGACTATTCTTTCTCCTCAGATGTGTCACATTACATTTTATTATCTGACATCACCTTGCCCTAACCTTCGATTCATGCTTCTTCACTTGCTCAGAGCCCATGTACTTACCCTGTACTTTACTAATCACTCCCATCTTTCATTGTCTTTTCCATTCCCCCCCCCCCCCTGTCTGAAAATTGGTCTGCGAGACTAATCTAAAGATATTACATTTGGTTATGGTATTATACAGGTTAGTTTTGAATGGAGACCAGGCTACTCTTGTTTGCTTGTTTTTTTTAAATACATCACATAAAGTGAGTTATTAAGCAAGGGAATGACAGCCAGGTTGATCATATGTAAGTCTCAAGTGATACAGTTGCCACGGCAACTATGATGAAAATAATCCCGTGTCTGTATAGGAATGACAGAATATACTAGTTTGGACAACACAAAGTGGAAGAGAGACGAATATTCAGTGCAATTTGTAGGGATTTGAGTCACTTTAGAGTAAAGAGGTGCCTTAAATGTCAAATTCCCCATAGACAGCATCTCTGCTAATCACACTGATACTGGAATTCATTGTTCAAGTAACCTAAACATATTTAAGCTCGTATTCTTACAACGGGAAATAACACCTGTATTCTGCAAGCCTGCCTGGATTCTGTGGAACTGCTGCTTAAATTGTGACTGGCTCCCTTTAATTTGCAGATATGCACATGGAAGGTTATGGATAATAGTTTAACTGGAACAATAATGGCATTAAATTTATGCATATTTTTTTCAGATATACAGAACAACCTTTTACATAACCTTTGGTCCTTCAACTCAAAATATGCACATCAGAGATATTTCTGTTCATGCATATTCTGTTTTTATCTGAATTCAACTTTATTAGTATCAGAAAAAATGTTGAGACTACAATTTAAAACGTGTATTCACAGATTTATTGTAGATAGATATGCGTTGTCTTTGAAATATTTATGTAACCGTACAATATAACGTACGGTATAATTAAGGTATAATTTAAGACGTATTTAAAAGGGATGATTGGGAAAGGGAGGGGATAACGGAGAGGGATGTGAAGGGGAGAAAAGTGGGAGGGGGTGTGCGCGTATGTGTGTATGCAATTTTGAGGCGGTCTCTCCGTAAAAAAAGAAAAAAAGAACAACGAGCTTGTGTATACAAAAAATATGGAAACAAAAACATGGGGAAATAAACTGGGAGACGGGATTTAGTCACTGAAAAACGAAGGGGCAGACAGTTGCGCGGGATAGTGTAAGTGTCAGCGATGCGTTTAGTTTTAAGTGCGTCTACCTAAGAGACGGTGTGTGAGAAGGAGGGATAGGGGGAGGGAGAGCAGGACAGGAGGGGAGGCTGGGGGGTTAGTGGACCTCTCTGCGCTGGCTGACACCTCGCGTCTGCACCCTTTATTATTATTTTTGGAGGTGAGAAGAAAACAAAGGGGGGGGGGTGAAAAAATAAGTGGTGGGAAGAGGCCTCTGAATGATGTGCATGTAACGGCGCCCCCCCCGAGCTCCACCACTGGTCTGGGTGGTCCCAACGGAAGAGGAAAAAAGCGGCATAGCAGTCTACCCGAGCCCGGGGATTCCTGGTACAAAGGTGGGAAAAACAACAACAGCAAGAGCAGCGTCACATCTCACTTCATCCCGCGGGTCTCTGATGGGAGCCGGGCTGAAGGTACCGTACGCGCTTCCCTTTTGTTCCCGGGGATACGTGTCGGCTCCCTCCTTCCCCTCGGCTAGCTTGTTATTGTTCAGCCGGCTTGGAAGCGAGCTACCTGGCTAAACATCTGCTCAGACGGGCCGCTCGTCCCGCCCGCGTCTCCGAAGGAGGCGAAAACCGAGCCGCGGCTCGTCACCTCCTCAGCGGCAGCCCCGTTCGCCGCCCGGCCGCCTGCCACTAAACAGGCCGGTTCTCTTTTCTATGCAGCTTTCAGGAATGGCTAAATGCTTTTTATCTGCCAGCCAGGCAGGCAGCCATTCGGCTGAATGCGAAGTAGTTCCGAAGCTAATCGGTTGATGCGTAAAGCACGCAGACAGTAACTGTGTTGCTTTTTATCTGTCGGTTTGGTTCCCATTTCACAGATTTGCCTCGGCTGCGTGACCGCATTTAATGTCGAATAACTATGGCATTTCTGTTATATGTATATATATATGTGTATATATATATTTAGCTTAGCTGACTAGCCGTGCCTTACTGTATGTTTGCGATCCGATGACCTGCGACGACTCGCACAAACAGCCGCTGTTCAATGATCCTGTGCAGCTTTATCAAAATAAAGGACCGCACGAACCTGGCAAAGTACGGCAGATCACGTTTACCTGTTCAAAGCAACGCTATTATCGGTTCCCTAAATTACAGGTTCGTGGCTGCACCGCATAACTTGCCGTATACAGTACCTGTTAACATTCCCAACTTAATAAGTTACTCACGATGGCCAACTGTGCGTTTAATATGATAATTGCTTGCTTATGCTCTAGCAGACTTAAATGTAATGCGCCACATTCTGCTGTATGTATAATGCTGCCTTTGTTTACATCGTATAATAATGAATTAAGAGCGTATAACATATCACCAAGAACAATAGCAGATGGATGCCCTCAGATCTGGGGTGATGCATTTCGTGTCACCGGGCTCTCTCATGATTAATGACCCCGCTATGCTGTTATCATTTGCTGATTAAACCTGCCTGAAAAACGTAAGTTGCCATTGCTGTGGTCTTTCAGAGGAGCGAATTCGTTCCGATGATCATCACAGGTCTGCTGTTTTAATGTTCTTCTACAGAGATCAGTTGGGTTACATTCAGACGTTTTGTCTATGATTTTTGGATCAAAAACCGTAACAATCATTACCTGGTACTATATAAAGAGAGGTGCCTTGAAATGTTGGTGTTATGACTATTCTTTGTTAGAGAGTTGGACACCAGAGATGCATGGGTGATGTTTTCCAATTGATCTTCTAACACTTGGTGTTTTCTAAAGAGCTTTCAATCAAACCAATTTAATATTTGAAAAAGGTCTGCAGGTTTTTCTCGGTGTACTATGAATTTTCAATGTAAATTTTATTAATGGTGAGTGGCAACCATGCTGATTTTTAAATACATTTTCACAGCAGTTCAGCTCAGTGCCCCCCCCCCCAAAAAAAATAAAAAATTTAAATTCATGCATATATTTCAATATGTACCAGAAATTGATGAAAATATGGAGGACAGTGTGACTACAATACAGTAGACTTCTCCACCATACCTTGATATAATTCAGCATAAGCAATTATCCATGCTTGGACCTTTGAACTGGAAAGGAGAGGTTGCTATGGTGAAAATGCCTGAACCATGGAGGAAGAAACTGCTTTTGCTTGTTGGATGTCATTCTGCCAAGTTGTGCAGCGTTGGGTCAAGCAGAAGTCACTGATCGACTGTTTGCACAAGGAGCTCACTGACTTAAGGCCATTTGTAATATAGTGGAAAATGTAATATGTGGAATATTACAATTGCAAAATCAGACTAACACCTGCTTCTGGCAAAAATCAATTTTATCTTTGTTAAGTCAATTATTTTGCAGGAGACTAATAACCAAAAGATAATGCTACGCATTGTGATTTAGGACCGCCACTACTCTATGGAATAATCTATCAACTATTGGTCGATTAATCTGAACGATTAATTTAATTTTCCTCCTTAAAATCAATTTAAGATTAAATACATTAAATTTAAATTAATTTCATTTTGACAACAACAAACTGTATGTGATTGCAGGGTTTTAGATAATGGACGCCGGCTTTTCGGCACTAAACAGACTATATTTTCACCCACGATCTGATAAGATTATCTGCCTAAAATAGTAATGAGATGCGTATTGTGATACCCAAAAGGTTGCAATCTGTTTAAATTCGACATGTCCTCATGCTTATTAAATTCAGTTAGCGGAGCGCACCACATGTGACTGTTTTGGTGTACTATGGAAGCAATAAGCACAAAAGTCATGGTGAAGAAAGGGCCAGTTTAGCAGCCTTTTAAAACAGGAGATTATCATTAAATTAGGTTAAAAGATGTTGCGGTGTGGCGATACTTTTTCAGATTAAAGTCCGGCACAGTTTTTTTTGGTGAATACAGTTTTCATTTTTATATCAGTTAACAAATTATTTAGTGTCCGTTTTCATTTCAGCTTTAGTTTACGATAAAACCAGTCCGAACAAGCCCAACGTCACCGGCACAGTCAATCAAGCCCAGATTTTAGTTTTCTCAAACATGTATTCAGTGGAATTTTGTAACGTAGCAGGCAAACTTTATGGCTTTAATAAAGAGTGTATTTAGCAACTACAAGGACAAAATATATTAAAAAGCTCTCAGTACTAAAGGTAATTTAACAAACAGGAATAGGCTAAACTTAAAATGGTTTTGCCTACTCTAGTGGCCCAGGCGCTCATGCATAGCTCTTGTGGGGCTGTGGTACGCCACCAGACTTTACACAGTATACAAACCACCTTTTTGTGGTTACGTAGTGATATTAAAGGAAAACATTTGTTGTAATGAATCGAAGCGTTTTAGAAACTATAAAGGTAATTTCAATTAAAAATATTAATGTCGATCCATTTTCAACCTTGACGTCATCGACTTCGTCAGCTAATCGCGGCAGCCCTATTATGACACACAATGCCATTCCCGCGGCAATTTACCGTTGAATATTTCTCTTGAAACTATTACGAACAAAAGTCATTTGTTTTGGAACTAAAAAAAATATATTACAGTCATAGCCATCATCTCGTGCCCCATGTGATTCATCAATGATCTCATGGACTGGCTACATAAATGTCTTAGGTAATATATAAACATAAACCGTTTGAAAACACGTGTGCTGTGCATGACCTCGCTGAAGTGCTTATTTGGAAAAATGAGAAAAAGAATTATGTTACTTAGAAACCATGTTGGATGAAAAGTGAACTTATGGGGGAATGAATAAAATAATGTGACAGTGTAATTGTGGAAGGATTCTGGGACACTGGATTATAGGGGTGAAGGTGGACTCCTAGCGTGTAATCAGAGATCCCAGGCATACTAAAAGCAGAAGAATGGAAGCTTTTTAGCAGTCATTCTGTTTATGAAGAACTAAGCAATTTTCTTACTTATTTTCTTCTTACTAAAAAATCCTTCTGCATATTTTTACTTTTCCAAGTTTTAAGCAGCACTCAGCTGGCTATGCCTACTGGAGTCTAACAAGATTACTTTGAATGACGGGCTTGTTCTAGTATGATGGACTCAGTTTGGAGCTTTGTAATAAAGGAATACATTTTGCATATACTCGTATGCTTTATATATATTTTATACATGTAACACACACACACCCACACACATACAGACCTGTACTCGTATCTTTGTGGGGACCATCCATTCATTTCTATGAGCAAAACCCTAATCCCAACAATGACAACCTTAACCCCTACCCAGCCCTAACCTTAACCATAAGGAACCAAACAAAATATGGACCTCTACTTACAAACAAGATTCAAGTTCCGAACGACCGCTCGGAACGTAATGTTCGTAAGTCATTATTCAACATCATTTTAAGGGTATACACAAGTACAAAGAACTAGGATGCTGGGTGTATGCATGTTACGCTGCCGCGTGGTGGGAGTAGCATCCAGAAGTCGTACTAGGCAGAATTGGCACGCAGGAAAAAAATTGATGTTGTGGACAGGAAATGGGAGCCCAAGAAACACAATTTGGGCCTACAGTCCTCTTCGTTTGTATGTCTGAAAGTTCGTAAGTCGAAAGCTCGTAAGTGGAGGAGCGTCTGTACAAGTGTTTTGGCATTTTTAGTTTTTTGATTGCAGATACAGATTTTTTATAAAATTGAATTTCCCTTGTGAGGACCAAAAAAATGATCCCCACAATGTCAAAATAACAGCCTTTTATCACATTGTGGGGACATTTGGTCTCCCATCCAAGTACAGGCCAGGCCCAAACCTGCTTAGCCTAAGGTGGATTACCTCTAGTCTGAATTGCAGGTGGTATGGTTTGAAAAGGTCTGGCAAATGTTTTTAGGAGATTTTTGGAAGCTTTTAGGTCTTGGTTTTGTACTTGGTGGTAGAAAGATATACAGCCTCTCCCCGGTTTCCGATGATGTTAGTTCCAACAAACCTATCGTAAGTTAAAAATGAATTTTAATGCAGTACACATAACCTAACAAACATCCTAGCTTTGCCTACCTTAAACATGATTAGAACACTTACATTAACCTACAGTTGGGTAAAATCATTAGCACGAAACCTATGTAATTTATTGAGTAATGTGCTGAAAGCAAAAAACATTTACCTATTGTAAAGTTGAAAACATAAGGAACAAACACGCACCATGTAACCCAGGAAGCGTCGGTACTTAGCCTCCAACAGTAATTAATATCCTTTAATAAATAAAATATTTTAACATCACAGCATGGAGCACTGTGTTATATTTCACAAGTAATTTCATGGATTCACCATTATGACAACCCCTTTATTGTATGTAAAATTTTTTGGTTTGTAATTTAATCCAAAACGCTTCAGGGCTGTTTGGACTCTTTCTGTTGCTAGTTGAAGACCACAACTTTAAGGTCACCTCACGACTTCTGAGTTGTTGAGTTAGATATGTACTCTCATTTATAATCGTTCAAACATTCTATCAGGATTATACTTCTTAGAGATTAGAGTAATGAATGCTGTAGATTGGAGGTTATGGATTATGGAAAGGGGCACAATGTTTTGGCGGAAGCAGCTGTTGCGAGAACTTAGCAGAACCATAAATCATAACCAGATACACCTTCGTTGTACGTGTTTCATTGTACGTTCTTCAACTTTTTTGGCAGCAAAGATAACCAGTAATCATCGAAAAAATCTCCTTTAACTTTTTCCTTACAATAATATGTCTTCTCATTTGTCATTGAGAAGATTGTGCTGGCAGGTATAGTACGGTAATTACAAATTAAGTTTATTGTGGACTTAAACTGTATTCTTTAGAAATGTTTAGTCACAGTTCTTTGTATTTTATGAGATCTCCAGCTTTTGGTTGATTCCTGAAGGATTTATGCAAAGGCTCGAGGTTTTATATGTTTCATAGCAACAACATTTGTTCTCCTTCTTCTACAAAAGCTGGTGTCCTAACAGAGTACCATTTCCTCCAGTGATTTGGAGGCATGGGCTCCAAGCCTGAAATGCACACAGCCATGCCAAGGTCTGCAATTAGCCAGCAGAGCTTAGCTCAGTTTTATCATGGGGCATGAGGCTTAATTCAATTTTATAAGGAGGTGAAGCTAATGCAGTGCAGCTGGTGCAACTTGCAACACTGGTTCTGTTACTGGCTTTTAACGACCAAAACTAAGTAGCAGAAGTTTATATGAGATACTAGCTAGAATTCCAGAGTCATAAAATCTCCAGTGTTTTTTTAATTCTTTTGATTGTACATCAGTTGCTTGAATAAACTAGGTGATGTTAACACGTAAACAGCTTAAAATTGTTGCAGCAAAAAAAATGTTGGCAATAATACAAAAACACTGGAAACACTTTACTTGATGGGGCACAAATATGGTATTATACTATTACTTCTGCAATAATTTACCACAAACTAAGTTTTAGTTACATACTGATCTCATGTTAATTCATCATTAATGAATCGTGACGCATGTTTTATCTCAAGCACTCGCTATATTTTTACTACACCTGTGAATTCTGTAAACCTTTCTGAATTACTGAAGCAACCACTGAAAGAACAAGTAATGAATAATATAATTAAATACTGATCTCGTATTTGTTCATTAATGAATCATGGCACGTCTTTTATCTCAAGTAGCAACTATTTTTACTCTATCTTTACTAATTCTGTAAACCTTTGTGAACTACTGAAGAAATTACTAAGGAGCTACTGAAGGAACAAGTACTGAATAACACAAGAGAAATACTGTACATCATGAATCGCAACGCATCTTTTATCTCAAGTAGCAACTATATTTCGTGATTTCTTCGTAATTTGTACTTCATTAGTAACTGAGTTACTGCTAAGTATTTGTCCCCCATCGAGTAAAATGTTACCAAAACATCTAACTCTGGGCAACATAAACTGCTTTTATATTAATCATACTGGTAAATTTTCAATATAGTTTTGATTATACATGTCAATGGACATTGATACTCCCCGACTGTAAGTGCCAGTGAGTTTTCAAAACTATCAGGCTGTCTTAAAAATATTTACCAATTTATAAGCAACTAGAAATGTGACAGTCAGTTTATATATGCTTAACTTGAATAAATTGTACTAGTAGCTTACAGTGAGGTCACAGCTTGCAAAAACTGTGAAACTTAGCATATTACAATATATTATTTATAGTCTCCTCTCGTGTTACGTGATAAGAATGATGCGGGGAAAGTGTTTTTAAGACGTGATCGGTATAGATATTTAAAATCATTGCTCCGTTTAATACTGCACTTTCTCCTCCTGTTGTACCTCAGTAGAAGGGGTTAAGCCTAGGGTGAGCTTTTCATGAAATGTCAACACGGTAACATTCCTGAGGTTAAAAGACGGAAGCTAAATGTGAGGCGCGATAGGCCCACGTAGAGAGCAGCTGACAGAATACTGACTGCCGAGCTCCCTGGGCTGGGAGGGGCCGCGCGTTGGAGGGCGCGTCTCGGCCCGAATCACCTCCACTAAAGTATCCAGCTGTGAAATGGGTTTATCTTAAGTTGCTGAGCAACTTCATAAAAGTAAAATGCATCATGCTTAATTTTATTATCGGAGATAGGTACCATAGCTGGTTGTGGGCTTACAACCAGCAACGTAATACCCAGACTCTTAGAGTGATTTTAATTACGGGAGAGAAAACAGGAATTTTAGCTTTCAAAAGTGTTTTAATGTGACTTTTAAATGTTAAATCCTTTATTTTCCATTTGCACTAGTACATTGGAATTCTTCGCTACACCTACCCCAACTTGCTCTCCATAATTTTGGGGGTCACAGCGCAGGGTCAGCCAATGTGCAACCCCCCCCCCCGGAGCTGGGGGTTAAGGGCCTTTTCCAGGGTCCACATGTCACTCTGTGATTATGGGCACAGAGACTTAAGCCCACCGAGCCACTCAATGCAATAACAGCTTAATATTTGTAGTGCCACACATTGTCTCATCCTCTGGTAATTTGTGGAGGGAGGGGTTGGACCAATAACTATATCAGGACAGGAGTCAGGTGAGCAGATGTATTTTTATTGTTTTTTACCCCTTGTCTTAATTTTCTGGAATTTATGCCCATATTTAAGGTGTTTTTAAATCCACATTTTATTTAATTTTTTTTTTTGTCTTCCCAAAACTTTGGCTGAAGGTTTTTTTTTTTTTGGTCAATCCCATTTTAAAATTTTTGTTCTTACATTTGTGTTTCACTGGCCTGATACCTGCCCCTCAGAGTCCCGTTTATTGTTTTAAAGGTAAAAGTTTATCCAGTGCTGTTCTTTATGACAGCTGGACACATTCAGATTATTGTGACTTTAGTAAAACATCAGTGAACATGATCGTTACAGCCATAGGTATTGTATGGTCAAACAGCAAAAGCTTCAGTTTAAAGCCTCAGTATTTATGTATTCCAGTGACAAGTGGATTATGATTCTTAAATGTTTCCAGCTGTTTGCTATTAGGGGTGGGAATTGATGGTACATTGATATATGTTTGCCGATTTGATATGTATCACAATTTTTAAAAAGATTTTGCTGAAGAGCATTTCAGGTCTACATTTAAAGACAAGACAAGGACTGTAACCGTGCTCATATTCATCGTGTACCTTTCAGTTGCAGCTTTTTCCGTTTGGAACGTGCAGTGCAAGCAGTTAATATGTTTCTTCACACAGCTGAAACCTAAATTCACAAGTAGATGTTCAACACGGAACAAACATTGTGCTAATTGTGGCTTCGAGTTGCAGCTAGTGCTAAAGAGCTCAAAGACCCCTCCCACATTACTAAGCTCACTCCCAATTTTCCGTTTGCCCAAACTTTTTGGCGATCACAAACAAAAGCCTCGGATCAGAGTTATATCGGTGTTCACTTGGTGCTGGCAAATAAGCGCTCGATCTCTATTAGTTCCAAGTCGTGTCCGGACAGAGTTGCTTAAGTGCCCCAGACACCCATCAGACATCTAGCAGGCTAAAAATCTGGACCTGTCGGCAATTTCAGATCCTGTCGTGTTAAAAGTGTTTGACCAGCAATATGTGTGGTGAAGGGCTACAGCCAATGAGAGTGCAAGACATAGGGTGAGGTAAAACCAGAGGGAGGAGTTAAAAAAGGTGTAAATAGTTCAGTTTAGAACTGAAACTGTTCGTAGTGTTCAGGGAAGAGGTATAGAGATATTCAATGAAAGTCTTCGTTTCACTTACTTGCGGTTAGTTGTGGCTGTAAGTGAGGCAGGACAGGCCTCTCTGCACACGGTTGCTGATTTATGATGGCACCATGCTAATCTCATGCTGTATGCAACTGGCCAAATATATTAGCAGTAACAAAGGTGAAATATGTCATTTTTACCTATTTTTAAACTGGTGTTCAGGAATCGAATTTTTAACTCTCACTGCGATATTAAAATTGGCGCCTTGAAGAATCATGATTTTTAACAGAAGCAAACCCCCACCTCCACCCAGTGTGCTCCAGAGTGCTGAATCACTTTATAGGTGGAGTAAAAATGACTGTTTGTTAAAGGTGGAAAGAAGTCGCTTATGGCCTTTCTGAATCTAAAGCGTAAAAGCATGAAGGATTTGACATTTGCTATCCGGGGTACTGAGGGGATGTGAACGATTATCAAACATGAACGATTATCAAATCAAAAAGACCGAAAGCTTTGCCACAGTGATAAGTGCCCATATCTGCAGTCGAGAAATGCTGCAGTGAGGGCTGAAGATGACCATTCGGTACTGGCAGCAAACAGTCAACATAAGGTCAACCATGCCAGGAAATCGCTTGGTGTTAAAACTGTTTACTCAGGACTAGGGCTGCACGATTAATCGCTTCTGAATCGAGATCTCGATTCTCATCCTCATGCAATCTCAGTTTTACGCACCACAGATTTTGTCATGTTTGCATTAGGGAGGAGACCAGTTCCATCACAACAATTGCTCCCTTTTTCTCCCTAAGCTGCATCAACAAATGACAGGACTACGTTACACCACATGACAGGAAGAGAGGGCAGAGAAACAGGTGTTTATAATAAAGAGTAGACAAGGTTTAAGTGTATGTTTTACCATTTCTCATTGAAAATGACAGAGCAGAACAACGGAATGATGTTACATAATTTTTTATTCTTACCCTACGCAGGACCATTGAGTTCTGTGCATTTGCCACTAGGGACAACCTGACCTAAGGTTTAAGCAGCTGTTGATTACTGAATAAATTCAACCAATATAACACCATTGAATCTTCCTGTACGCTTTAATTTTAATTGTACTGTTGGCCTTGTACTCTGTATGATTGTTACAATAGCCTAGAAAAAAAACAGAAATTGTAAATTTATTTATTTATTTTTTTTTTATTTAATGAGGAGAGGTGTATATTCTCTTCTTATTTCCAAATGTGAATGGCTCTGTAGGAACGTAGGGGACAGATTGTATGCCAACAAACACTGCATGCCAGGAACTGAAGGTAATTTTATTAAACAGGCTCAAGGTTGAAATTTGCGATCTGAGACTCTTTTCCCCTGCACTTCCATTTGCTCTGGCATCATGATCCTCCAGCTGTCATGGTTACTGAAGCTCTCACCAGGCATGACTCTTTCAAAGTCACACAGGTCTTCCTTTGCAGCCATGATGCCCATAATTACAGGTAGCCAGGCTTGCCAAGAATTTTCTATCTCCTCTGTCTCATATCAGCATATTAGTTTGGAACCCTGTATGACATGCCCCTGCTTTGCAGTCATTCGGATTTCTTTTGCATGTTTTGGGAGTTACGTGAGTCTCTGGGTTAGGCTGTCTGGGCTCTTAACCGGAAGGTCGCCAGTTCATATCTTCGGAGCCTTAAGCAATGGCCCTTAACCCCAAAGATACTGGAGGATCCTGTTTACTGAAGTGTGCAGCACTTTGAGTAAAAGCATCAGATACATAAGTAAATGTTTTAAGCTTTTGTTATTTTGTCCACAAAGTTTCTGTCAATTACAAGTGCAATTGAACATTCAGAGTTTTGAAGCATCTAATAATTTTGTTGTCAGGTTTCCAGGAGGACTGGCAGGGTGGAAGTGGCGAAGGGAGAAGCAGGCAGGCGGAAATAAGGGCAGACGAGGGTTTATTGGGACTAGGGGGGGCAGAAAGACGCACATTCCAACAATATCCATAACAATAACCAATAAGACAGGGCAAGACATGGACTGATATACAAAAGACAAGCCGAATATAACAGGCAACAGCTGGGCACAATCGAGGAAGCACACGAGGATGATGAGGGGGCGTGGCACACACGAGGATCGGACGAGCTGGGCGTGACAGTTGTTGTTATAAAATACAAATGATTACAAAATAAAAGTGAGTAAATGTATGAATTACCAAAAGTAGTAATAGCGCAGTGCAAAGTGCTTAAGTTTTTAAAGCATGGCCCAGTTGTTTTAAACTAGGGATTGTGCCGCTTAATTGGGGGGGATAATACCGCTGCAGCTTTCAGTAACGTATACATGAATACTTTGTTTCCACCCAGCCACACATCCACCAAGCATATTTGCATTATTCGCAAAGAAGCATGTTTGTGGTCTGGGTTTGCAGAACCACTGTCCTGGCAAAGGACACTTAAGACTTCCCACAGTGAACCTGTTACACAGACAGTCTTCTCTTTAGTCCAGTTTTATGTACTAATTTTAGCTGGATTCAGCCGTGGATTCTCTGTCTGTCAGACTGCAGCTAGTGTCCGGTTCAGACGAATATGGAGGAAAGGGTCCTGCAGACTGACGCAGGATGTCACTAATGGATGTGCAGTGCTTGTTACACATCAAAGGATATGCAGTGCTTGTTACACACTAATGGATGTGCAGTGCTTGTTACACATTAAAGGATGTGCAGTGCTTGTTACACATTAAAGAATGTGCAGTGCTTGTTACACATTAAAGAATGTGCAGTGCTTGTTACACACTAAAGGATGTGCAGTGCTTGTTACACACTAATGGATGTGCAGTGCTTGTTACACACTAATGGATGTGCAGTGCTTGTTACACATTAAAGGATGTGCAGTGCTCGTTACACACTAATGGATGTGCAGTGCTCGTTACACACTAATGGATGTGCAGTGCTTGTTACACATTAAAGGATATGCAGTGCTTGTTACACACTAATGGACGTGCAGTGCTTGTTACACACTAATGGATGTGCAGTGCTTGTTACACACTAATCGATGTGCAGAAGCACACAAACCTGCAAAAGATTAAAAATAAAATGATTACAGTGTGAAGATCATTGTGCACATCAATATATTATTAAGAAATAAGTCATAAATTATATAACCAACCATTTATCAGAATTAGCTAATTATCACAGTGGTCAGAATACAGGTTAAAAAATTCCAGAAACTGTTTATAATTTTCAAACCACACATCAAACAAAAGGCTAAGATATTTTTAAACAAATAAAATGCTCTCTTTACAGTTTTTGTATAGGAACATGGTACAATATTTTTTTTGTTAAACGTGTTATAGGGGCCTGTGCTTTTTCATTGTTCCTTTGAGGGAGTCATGAACCTTTGCTGTTATCCTGCAGTCGCTGTAGGTAATCGGCTCACGCGGCTTCACTTCACACACTAGCAGATTCGTTTCCACATTCGAGAAGCGTTCTTTTCTACTCCACGACAAATCTGCCATTATAATAGCAATCCGCCAAGGTGCAAGCACACCTGGCTTTTATGGGGAGTGGGAGATGATAGTCTGAGTGGTTCATAACATATTATGCGCCAAACTCTCCCATGACTAATTACGAGAGTAAGTACAACACCTTTGGACATTTCAGTGTTAAACTAGCAAAAGTGGGTTGGCCACGCCCTAAAAGAACGTCAGACCGAGCACTTTCAATCATTAAAATAGGGCCTTATTCTTTTGATGAAAATCCAATTTCGTTTTCGTTTTAATTATCTAATTTTTTTTTTAGTCTGCAAAAATTAAAGGATATTTATTTCATTCAATGTACAGTACCTGGCTGTCAATGAAACTAACAGTATATCATTTTCACATTTCCTTGAAAATTTCGCTTAATTTTCTGTGCAAACACACCAACACTGATTGGTGTGTGTGGCTGTGTGTGTGTCTGCATGCACTATATACATATATATATATACCCATACTTTATTGTCTATACCCACCAAAACACAAGCAGACATACCACATCCTCATAAAACAGACATCAGAGAAATAAGGAGGGGGGAAACAATGACTGAATGAATGAATGAAGAAAAAATTATTACTACATTAGTGATATGAATTAGTGTATGGCTTTATGCATAAGCTACTTATCTCAACAGATTTACTACTGTTACGTTACTAAGAATTTGAACAAGTTTATTTTACAAACAGAAATTATACCTTGT
Source organism: Isichthys henryi (assembly GCA_026776945.1). Taxonomy (NCBI): domain Eukaryota; kingdom Metazoa; phylum Chordata; class Actinopteri; order Osteoglossiformes; family Mormyridae; genus Isichthys; species Isichthys henryi. The sequence continues at coordinate 6,868,229 of JAODJX010000097.1, forward strand.
TGTTGAATTCTAAGCGGTACTAAGCATTCTTGGAGTACCAGAAAGGAACCGGACACATGAAATCGAATGCACGCTTTCCTGTATAGTTAGAGAAAATGACGGTGTAATTTCCTCTTGCCTATAAAAAAAATGTTCTATGCATTCTACAGTACAGATACTCAACCTAAGAGTAGGAAGAAATGTTTCTGTTGGACCACCATGTTCAGCAGGAATGGCAAGAACAAGATGTGACACAGCAGCACGTAGATTGTGAAGGTCATGGTGACTCATCTGATCAGGTTACACCCCTTCACTGCTCAGAAGCCCACTGTCTGCACTCTGCAGCGCTGGACCTATGAAAGGGAATTGCCATATGTTGTTAATTTAGGCACAGAGACCACACTGTTATTCAGTTCTGAGAAGTTTCCTTCACCATTAAACTATAGGGCCTGCAAGCATTCTTTCCATCTTGTACGAATGACATTTGGATCAGTTGTGCGTTTAGGACAAGCTGCTCGTTCATTTTATCGATTTTCTTTTTCTTTTAGGTAAAGAGTAAGAAGTATATAAAGGGCAGGAGTATCTGAAGCTTTCCCTTTCATCCTCTTTGCTATATCGAATGCAGAACTAGCAAGAAAACTTTGTTTCGCAGTTACAATAAGCTTTTTTTCTCAGAGGAAAGTTCAACAGTCCACAGCCTACCTTCCCGATACAGGGCCCCAACTGAACAGTGCTAGAGTTTCCCTCCCCCTGAAAAAAATATTAAAAAAAGGAAAAGAGCTCAATTCTGTGGGGCCCCAGCCAGATGTGGCATTTCTGTAAAAGCTGGTAACAGCTTGGTTATGAAGATCCATCCAAATAACACCCATTAAATGCTGGCATGTTTAACCAGGAAAAAATATAAATATATTTTAACATAGTACCAGTGTTTTTATCTGGATATTTTGTTTTGTCTCTGTGGATCGTTCCTTGTTAGTCAGAGTTGCATGTGTGAAGTTCAGTTTCCCAGTTTAGTTTTAAGGTTTAGAGGCAGAACAATCAGTAGATACAAAGATTTAAAAACCTATATAAATATATATGTGTGTGTGTGTGTGTGTGTGTGTGTGTATTTATTTCTCAGTATATGCATGCATTTTCATGCATCAGTTCTGCGTGAACATATTGAAAACCTTTGGCCGGAAAAAGAAAATGGAGGCTGACTGAAACATTTGCGGCTTTTTAAAAATGTTAGTTGGTATTCAGACTTCTTTTCCTGTACTTTCAGGTATTTACTGTCAGTTGCAAGTCTGGCAATTAAATGTGTGAAGATCAGCCTTTGCACAAAAACGAGGAAACCAGAAGGTGTTCAGCTGGGATGTGTGGAAGGACACCACAATGGGAAAGAAGGATCGGAACACCAGGAATTACAGCATGAGGGATGAAACGCGTACTAAGTGGATCATGAATAAAACATGAAGGGGATTTTTTTTCAAGTAAAAAATATGGAAACGATGCAGCAACTTGGAAAAGTGAAAATGGATTGATGGGGGACCAAAGAGTGACTGTTTTATTTTTTTATTTTTTATTTTAATTTTTTCACATTGGAAGAGTCCGTTAAAGCAAATTAAAATGGCACGAAGAACTGAAGTAGATTCTTCTTTAAGCAACACCTGAGAATGTCAAATTTTGCTGAGTGTTGTGTCAATAGAACCAAGCAAAGCATTTTATCAGGCTGAAAAATCTATCGTGCTGTATATCGCACAGTACTGCTGCTAAGTCATTACAAAGCTCTTCTTTAGGTTTAGAATTTAAAAAATAACTGTGACATCTGATTGTCTAGTTTAAAAATTTTCAGTGCGAATTTGCAGTGACTGATTAATGTCAGTTTTCCGTAAAAATCACAATCATCACATTATTGCAAAATTTTGTTTGCATCTAAGTGTTATTATAGTCATTGCTAAGACCTTAATTTTACTCATGTTTTCTTCAGTCTACCTTTGTTACAAGATTGATTTAATTTTTTCTCATTAGTGCCAAACTGCTACATTTGCTTTATCAAAATTACAGCACCTGCATTTTGTATTATTATGCGATTGTTACGTAAATTGGTGTAGCCACAAATGCAACTTCTACTTTTGTTTTACTTTGCAGATACAAAGTTAACATACTATTTTTTTTATTAGTACACCAATTAAAAAAAACCTGTAGTAATGCAGCTTGCTTGGTTAGGTCTCCAGTGACCAATGTGCTACAGCTAGAACGAATTCTTACAAGTATTGCTGCTATAACTGCCAAATTGCACCGGCTTCAACTGCATTTATGACAATGTCGGACTTCTTCTGCTTGTGACTGCTATTTTGCCTGTGATTTACAATTGAACATTTTTGTACTGTTACAGCTACGGAAACGGCTGCAGTGTTCTCACCACAGTGTTGTGTCTTACAGTTTTTAAATTTTGGCAACGGACACAGGAAACAGTAGAGTTGCTTATAATTTATTCAACAAAGGGGGGGTTTGGAAATGCAAAGTTTCCGTGAGAATACTGCTCCCCCTACTCCCCATCTGGGGTTCACCAGTGCGATTGATGGAGGCAGGGGGACCTCTTCCTACCTACCCCAGCCATTAGGTCCTCAGAACTCCCCAAGAATGCCAGAGGAGTATGTGGGAGTCCAACAGCAACAACACAATCCTCACTCTATGATGTCCCTCCAGACCAGCCATGCAGCCATTATGCAGGGTTATGGTTCTCGAGGCAGAGGAGGTGGCGGTGGAGAAGCCTTGCCATGTGATGCAAAACATGGTGGTGGAAACAGCACCAACAGCCCTTATCGGAAAGACATGGTGGATTATTATTATTCATCGACAAACAAGGAAGGACACCGAAGAGGGCCCCAAGGATTAGGTTATGGGACAGGTTTGGGTTTTTCAAATATGGATGGACAAGTGCCTCACCAGTACCGACCTGTGAGAACCTCAGGTTCTGCTTCTGGGATGTCTCGCTATCAGATGGACTATGGAGCAGTCGCTGGATCTGGTGGTAGTAGCAACAGCAGTAATGGTAGTAGTGGTGCAGGAGCCTTTTCTCCCTCCCACCAGTATAGTCTGGGTCAGAACCCCGCTGTCCAGACTGCAGCAGGATCTCAGATACACTTGCGTCATCAAGCCCCAAATTATCCTTCTCATCAGACATTACATCATGGGCAACTTCAAAGGGGTTATGCTCTCCCAGGACACCGATTCCCACCTCCTTTCTCACACTACCCCACAAATGCACCCACAGGTCCAGTCGGAGTCTATAACTCTCTGCCACAAAGATACCAGAGTGGAAGAAGTGGTGGCAGTTTTGAGAGTAAAAGTAACAGTTCTTCTAGTGCTACTTTAAGTCACAACCTTGGTTTAGTTAATCACAATAATACAGGGCAGTTTGACAGTGTAGGGCAGAGTTACCCAATTTCTGATTATTTATATAACTCTCAGTCATCTCATTCTCATCCAGCTCACCCAGTTCATCCTCATCGACACCCTCAGCAAAGTTTAGGCCCAGGTTATGACACTCCCAAAACACACCCATCTAATTTATTAAACCAGCCGGGTCTTCCTTACCCTAAACACCCTTCATCTTCAAAGTCTTCCTCTTCCTCTATGAATCTTTCTGTGCCTCAGTTCCCATCCCATGACATTTCCAAATCTCCAATGCATTCCCAAACTCAGCAGCCTCAAATTCATCAAAACTTTAGCCCAATCTCCAATCCATCTCCAGTTGCTTCTGTTGTACAGTCACCCAGCTGTAGTTCATCACCTTCACCATTGATGGGTATTTTAGAAGGAGCAGGCAGCTCTGTTGTACCCCCTACACACCCCCAGTCACATCCCCCTATACAAAAATCTCGAAACAGCCACAATCGTCTGTTGCAGATGATACCTCAGCTGAGCCCCACACCCAGCTCTAACAGCAACAGCAGTAGTTGTGGCAGCAGTGGTAATGTTAGTACTGCTGGTCTGAATGCAAATACAGGCAGCAGTCATTCTCAAACACGAGTCGGAGTAGGAACCAAAGGAGGGGTAAGTGATGAACATTCATCTTCTTCCTTCTACTCCTCTTCCTCACATGATAAGCTAACCTTAGACCCTGGGACCAACAGTTTAAATGCTCTGTCTTCACAAGTGGCTAATTTACCGGATACTGTGCAACACGTGATGCTTTCTGATTCTGTGCTATCAGACAAGAGAAACAAAGATACTGGGCATCAAGTTCAAAAACCAATGCATGCTATGCCTGCAGATCAGCAGAGAAACAGTGATGTTAGTGCTCCTTGTGGTGCACTGATAAGGACCGAACCCAGTAAGAGACCAAATAGTGGGGGTGCCAGTTCTGAATGTGGAATAGATGAAGACTCTCAGCCATTGGAGGGCCCAAGAGATGATGGTGGTGATGGCGAAGAGCTTTCAGAAACCCCAACTGAGAAGATGACAACGTTGAGTGAAACTAAGTCAACTGGTAGCTGTCCCCCACTGCAGAATCCAATGAACCGAGCGGAAGTCAAGTCCCAAAATGAAGGTGGTAGTCAGGTTTCACCTCTTCCTGATTCTTCTGCTCCTTCATCTTCCTCATTTTCCTCTCACCTTAGTCCATCTGTAGACCACAGTGCGTTCCGTTCTCCAACGCACCCTCCTTCAACTTCCCTTTCAGTTTCTTCAACTCCCTCTCCTACCATCATTTCATCAGCCAAGTCCGGTGTTTGTTGCGTTCAACCTAAAGTGATGGATTGTGAACAGTTAAGCAATAAAAATGAGCATGGAGTAAGCAAGGGCAGTAAAATGGCTGAGAGAAAACAGAATAGTGATATTTGTCAAGTAAGAGAAAAATATGACAAAGAGAAGGGGAAAACCAAACTAAAAGAAGAAGAACGTCACACTGAGGAATGCGCCAAAGAAAAGGAGGGTGATACAGAAAAACTGAAAGATTTTGAACATTCTAATGAACCAGGCATTAAACAGAATTCTACAGAAACACATACTGCAGGAGGTGTAGGGGTGATTGTCTCAACTCGGTCAGAAATTACGCAACAGGAAGAACAGTCAAATGCTGTCATGTCCGAACCAATTTATAAGCCTGATTGTCCTAACAACCCAGGGAGTTATAGCTCTTACTCTAAACAACAGACTCCTTCTCAGTTTTCCTTCATAGATTCTAGTAACCACAATGGGGAAAGTAGGTATAATCTGAGTACTAACCCTTCGCCTCACGGAGCAAAAGTTTCCCCTAAATCCTCCGTTGAGCACTGGTTAGCTTCTCATGCCCAATCTGACACTCAAAAGGCACTGCTTGGTTATTCTAAATCACCACATAATAGTGGGATGAAGAACAGTGGGCGACCTGTGTTGAGTGAAGTAGGAATGGGACCGAATTTTCAATTTCAAGAATACTGCCAACCACAGCGTCAATACAGCCCTGAAGTAAGAAAAACGTTGGATATTGATGGCCATGGAAGGAAAGACTTGGGATCAGTGACTGAAAGGGGAAGAGATGGCAATGTTCAACTACAGCATCCATTTCCAAGTCTCCTGCAAGAAGTTCTCCAAGGTTACCACACAGACAAAAATTATGGACGTAGTGAAAGAATTGCTCAGCAATTCCAAGCACCTATTACTCATAACTACTCCCATTACAGACATTCTCAAACTACGATGGAACATACAAGGCCTCATGCCATGACCGGTCCAGCTAGGATGGCTATGAACCATCATATCCAGACTCAAACATCAGCCTACGAAAAACTGTACCCTCTTAAGGAGAGACATGAGAGTGAGGTTTGCATAGGGCAGGACCCCCCTGTCAGTTCATGGGGTACTACTGTAGGAGTTGGAACAAAAAGAGCACAATGGAATACTTTAGATAAGTGCAAAGTGGAATGTCCAAGTCACTCTACCTCAACCATGCCAATGTCTGCTGACCTTTCAATACTGCCTCATTCCAGACACATCAATTTGGCCGACTACTCCCTACCTTCCAGGAAACTTCCTTCAAATCATTCAAGCCCCTCTTCTGCAGTACAGCAGCTGCTACTGCAGGAGGCTGATCAAATAGGCCACAGTGAAATAGCAGTGGGACGGCCTCAGAACACGTCATTGTCTGAACGCCGTTCAGTTATCTGTGACGTTTCACCATCTTGTCTCGCTACTCATGATAGAGAACTTGATGGAGTGAAAGGAGAGAGAAGTAATTGTGAGTCACAAAGTGAGTGCAAAGGAACTTCTGTCATTCAGCAATCAGTCACGTTCTCTGCAACAGTAGATAAAGGGAGCACCAGTAACGAACAGGACGTAAAAAGGGAAATGGAGCCAGAGGAAAAACAGCAGGATATTAAAAAAGCCCATCATCTTGAAACATCAGTTAAAAATGATTCTCCCGCTAATGAAAATGTCTCTGAACATGACAATGCACCCCATCAACCACAGGACAAAAAGCCATCTAAGGATGGAAGAGTTCATTTGGAAAAATTAACCCCTTATCAGCCCCACCATCCTCGACATTCACACTCAAACACTCATTCATCACCAGCCTCATCAAGGTTCCATTCCTACTTTGAAGGATCGGAGGAAACCAACCATACTGCTGTGATTGGTGGATTTGGGTTTAAAGACAGAAGGAAGGAGACTAATGAAACTCTTCAACATCCGCACCACCTTGCCCCACATCATAATTTTTCTTCTCTTTCTCAAGCAGAAAACCCACAGTCTACTGACAAATTACAGACGTATCTTCAGTCCAATTCCAGTTCTCTCAGATCTTCTCATAGTTCAGATGGCTGGACAGCTCCAAACAATATTCAGCCTTCTTATAAAGACATAAAGTTTCCAGGTTCTGGCCAACAGCAAAACCAACTAGCTGCCACTCAGCAGCAATTACCAAAGATATCTCCCCATGGAAGCTTTTGTGGGAAAATGTGGGACCAAACATCTGAAAAAGAGAAAGAAGGAAAAAGGGAAGAAGAAAATATTCAAAGACGACAGCAGCCTCCTTTGTCAGTTCTACCTCTGGCCCCACCAACAGAGACAAAACAATTCGAATCTAATCCCTCCAGAGTAGAATCACAAAATATTTTAAAATCACTTCATGGAGTGTCTGATAAAGGAGACAGTAGTGGTAAAAGCATTAATATAATGACTCATGGTAAAACCAGAACAGGGAGCTCTGGAGATACAAATCCATTAATGATGAGAAGAAGGGTTCGTTCTTTTATCTCCCCAATTCCTGCAAAACGACAGCACCAGGATGTGTGTCACCAGCGAGGGATCCCTAGTCAGCACTCCAATATTGTACTCAGTTCTGCAACCAGACATGTTACTTCTGGTCTCTCTAGTTCAAATGCAGCTCACTATAATCTGACCAATCAGAAAACACAGCCCACCACACCTCCTCGAAGCGATTCTCCAAAGTCCCCATCTTCTTTTGCTAAAACAAAAATTCTTCCACCCAGGAAAAGCAGGGGTCTGAAACTGGAGGCAATAGTGCAGAAAATTACACCCACTCTTAAAAAAACAGTTATTACTAATAGTAATGTTAACATGGATTCAGTATCAAATCATTTGTCTCTGACAGACATTGCTTCTTATGGTCCTGATACCCATGACCATGACTCTACAGATGGAGGAGTTTTTATAAGAGTTGGAGCTGAGTCTGAGAATTGCCTGCCCTACCTGAGTGAAGGTCTCTCTTTAGACGACATTATATCATACAGAGGTGTTGAACAGACAGGCCCTCCACCTCCCACTGCCTACCCCTGTGACCCTCACCAGGATCCACGCATTCTTAAATGTGATATGATGGGGAACTTAGCCATGGGTGTTGTCAGAGACCTGGAGCCAGAGTTAGACTTTGGAGTTGGGGTGTCAGGACATCCTAAAGTAGATAATGACTGTGCTGGAGAGAAGGACAAGGATGATTTACAGGTGCCTCCTGATTTCCCTCTCTTAGGACCGTTACCTCCACCCCCGCCTTTACCATGTCCTGTACAGGGTTCACCACCTCCTTTATCTTCTGGATTATCTGACATTAAAAACTTTACAGCTACTTATCAACAACTGGAAACCCGACGAGGCGAACACACGGCAGCCATGCTTTTGAGACAAAAATTTCGGGAAGGTGAGATGGGAATGGGTACGGATAATTATGCGGGAAGGGACTTCCTTGATACCAAGTCATCACATCATAACGAGAGTCTAGGGCACTGCCTCCTGGCTAATCCGCCACATATCCAAATGCCGCACCATCATCAACTGTCTTCTCCTAGGAACATTATGACAGGCTCACAATTTATAGAACCTAAGCTTGAGAATGCAGTGCCTAAAGGCTATTTCCCATCCGGGAAAAAAAGGGGACGACCTGTTGGTAGCGTGAATAAGCAGAAGCGAATTCAATCCCAGCCTCAGAGTTTACCCGTTACCATTCTCCCCAGTTCACAGACATCTACGTCTGTTCCAGTTGCTACAGCTCCTGCAGAGGCGCAGAGTTGTAACACTATAAATGTAATTCCCGCAGACTCTCCGCAAACTGAGAAAGTGCCTACTACCTCTGTTTCTCCTAGTAATACGTCCCAGACGGGAAATGAAGTTGTTGAGGCTGAAGAGACAAAAGTTGAGTTTATTGTGAAGCCCTGCAAGCAGAGACGAGCAAAGAGGGAGGAAAGCCAAGGAGGGTTAGGTCAAAGGCAGAGAAGGCAAGAGGTAGACAGCATACCGGATAAGGAGGACGTTAATGCTGGAATTGGAGAAATTAGCAGTGCGGGCATTTTCCATGGTTACAATAAGTCAGCTTTTGCTCCTTACATTCATGTAGAGAGTAAACTGGAGATGGGGAATGTGTGCACTATAGTAAACTGGGAAGATGAAAAGAAAAAGTTCGACAGTACTGCAGACGATGGAGGAGGGAGATGCACAGCAAAGGAAGGAGTATGTGGTGCTGCTCCTCCCACTTTAACCCTTTCTTTACTAGTCAAGAGAGATGGGGAGAAGAGTAAAGTTAGAGAGAAGAAAATGTTAGAAAATGTAGAGACAGCTCTTATTCAGTCTAGCCCGACTGGTAAGGCACTTCCTTCATCTGGGTATGTTCTCCCAGGACCTGCGATGAGTGAGTCAAGCACACGTGGCCATCTCCTTTGCTGTTTGTGTAAGAAGTGGGCTAACTACAAAGATCTGGGTGACCTCTACGGACCCTACTATCCTCCTGATTATTTAACAAAACTTTCTAAAAATCCTCCAGTCACAAGGCAAAGTCAAGGAACAGTCAGGCTAAGCAGTCCAGAGGTAAATTTAGGATCCATCGCAGCTGAATCAACCAAACAAGAGAACCCCGAAGTGGCAATCAAAACCCATACATCCCAAATAAGTAGCAATTCAGCAGAAGATCAAGCTACTGACCTTCACCTCGCCACCACTGTAACAGACACCACATCTGTAATAGATGAATTGGATGTACAGTGCGACATGGACGATAATGGGAACAATGACAGTTTACTGAATAACCAGGACTTGGTGTCTGAAAAGAACACTATGGCTGTAGAGTTGAAACCATTGGAGGAGCGAAATAATCTTGATCAACAGTTAACGAGTCCACAATCACAAACAGAGGATGCCCAGAAAAGGCCACAACACAGGAAACTAACCTCTCACCCACGTTTCAAAAGGCGACATAAGTCAAATGAGGACTTGTGCAAAACTGGACCGACCAACAATAAAGCCTTATTGCCCTTCCAGCCCCCTCCACTTCTGCAACTTCTTAAGCAGGATGCCTCTGATCTTTCAGCAGCATTGGCCATGCTCCCTCAGGTGCCCTTAGATCCTGAAGAGTTGTGGGTACATGAGGGCTGCATAGTCTGGGCCAGTGGGGTATTTTTGGTCAATGGAAGGCTGTACGGGCTACAGGAGGCACTAGATGGTGCAAGAGACATGGTGAGTTTCTGCTCCACTATTATTCTTATCTTTTGTTTTAACTTTATGTGTGGTTTATCCATACTTACATTTTTATTTATCACTATGTATTATTTGTTTTACTATTTTAGGACGTCATTTATTTAACTATAGTAATCATAAGTTTGATGCTGTTGTATATACATCAAAATCACTCTTTTAGTCAGCCTCTGTTAACATTGAACTTGCTGAAAATATGACAGCATTGACATGACATGATATCATGCGTGTAAATTTTGTTATATCTTTGTTTAGTAAATGATCTTAACTTTCAACCTCGAGGATAATGACTTATTGATCGTAGGGTAATTGGAATCAGATGTTCCAAACTATTTTGCGGTGGGTTAGACCACAAAGCATTCTGTTGAAGTATAACGTGACCCTGGTGAATCCGTATTAATGTCACCCAAGTTTGCTAAAGACAACATGAATGTTCTACAACACTACTGGAATGATGTTCTATGAAAAAATTAGACTAAACCGAACCAGTATATGTACACATTCTTGGAGGAAACAAAACATTGCAAAAGCAATCTTGTCCCAACTATGAAGTATGGTGGAGGAAGTATAATGATTGGCCTGTTTTGCGGCCTTGGTGCTTGGAGATCTTGCAATCAATGAAGAAAGTTGAATCAGACAATACTGCAGCAGAGTGTCAGGATATCTGTCTGTGATTTGCAACTCAAAAGACGTTCAACCAGACTATAAACCAAAACAGGGTTAAATGGGAAACATTTTACATGAATTGATGCAGTTTTTATAGAGGAACTGACCAAAGTGCTTCTTAACCACTGTACATTCTTTCCATCTGTGACCTTCACTGTTTAAACAATTCGGTCAACAACAATGTGGAAATATAAAATATTGTATGTCGTGTTTGTTAAGTAAGACTTTATTATTATGACTTAGATGAAGATCGGGTTACATTTTAAGAGGCAGTCATGCGGAAGTCTAGCTAATTCCAAAGGGTTCATAAGCTATTTCTCACAACTGTGAATGTCTGGTAAACACGTGCAATACTGATGTCAAGCTAATTGAAATTGCTGCTGCAATTCTGCGAAATTTTATTCTTAACGTGACACAACATAAGGGTAATATAAGGAATGTATTACCAGCTGTGTGAAGGAAATCACATTAATTGTACATTTAACTCTGGTCACGCAATTTGGAGCCTGGTAATGCAATACAGAGAAGTGCAATGTAAAGGACTTCCTCCTATTTTTAAAGTGTTTGCTGCCATTTAGTTTAGCTTAACAGTGGTAGTATGTGTTGTAATGCAGACCTTCCCCTTTTCTCTGGTAGTGCTGCTCTTACTGCGAGATGGTGGGTTCAACCCTTGGCTGCTACAGCAAAGGCTGCACTCTGAGATATCACTACCTGTGTGCCGTAGAGGCAGGTCAGAGCTCACAATTGGAACTTTTCTGCATTTTTTACATTACTCACTGCGTGTAACATCAGGATGTCTTCAACTGTCCATGTTTGGATACCAACAAATGTGCCAAATGCACTGTAGGCCTACATGAGCCCATTGATGCATGTTTTTTGTTTCCAGTTAATACACATGGTTATACCCATTAGTCAAGGTTTTGCATGTTCTCCTGAGATCAAGGAGAAAAGGTTTTTCCCATTTTGATTTTTTTCTGCATCAATTAAGCGTCGAGGTAGGAAAAATAACACCTGTGATGTCACCTTAAAGACAAGACTCTCATCTTTAAGGAACAATAGGATTTAGTAGAGTGGTATACGTAGTGTAAAAGATAAGCGCTAAACCATAATGTCCCCTACAGAGGACAAAAAATAATTACTGGGGGATTTATTTCTAGGCAAAATATGTCCTTGCATAAACTTATCTGTTTACTGCATATGTTTGTGTAAGTACTTCTCACAGTATATGAGACTTATGTGTAGTAATTATCATAAATTCATATATTAATGCATATTCCTTCCATCTTTCTTTATACCCAAAGACTGCTCTCTGAATGAAGACAACTTCTCACTACGGTGTCCAAAGCACAAGGTGAGAATACAAAAGACTTCTTTGCATAAACTGTGTAGGAAAAATGTGCATAATATATATAATTTCTGGAGTTGGCAGCTATTTGCTGCGGTATACATATCATGCATTAAAATGCATTAAATCAGTAGCTAAATCTGTAGCCCATTGCTGGACCGACACAAAAGGCCAAACCATCAATCAGGGTTTGATTTTAATACTAACTACAATCTGCTTCAAAGATGTACCAGCAACACCAATCATGAGTGGTGAGAGACAGAACGCCTCACTACTCTAAGTGTTTACATCAGTCTGCAGACCACAAATTATCACCAGATTTATATTAAGACGTCCAGGAGGATTTCCCTGCTCCCACCCCCCCTCCCCCCCCCCCCACACACACACACTTCCCTCACCTTTTCTTTCAGAACAGTAATGCAC
>JAODJX010000097.1:6897115-6917058 GCA_026776945.1 Isichthys henryi
AGACCAGCTAGTGCTGGTACATTGTGTTGAAAAGGTGACCCTCATGTGGAGAAGAATGCCATTAAAATGTCATTCTCTCCAATCTTTTTGTGTGACTATGAAGGCAGTCAAAGAAGGCAGATTTTTATTTGTTTGTTTGTATGTTTTTCTTTGGGGGGAGCGCAATTTCGATAACATGCAGCGAAATGGCTCCGTGTTAAATGTCAGGATGTTGCGCGCCGTAAACCGATTCCTCGCTGCTTTCTCGCATCCTGGATTCTGCGTGTGGTGGCGTGCGCAGAAGCTTACGTGATCACCTCTCTCGTTACTTCGTCGTTGGACACGATTTCTCTGCTCCTCTTCCTTTCAGGAGCCTTTCTGGATATCGTGGCCAGATGCGAGGTCACCAGAGTTCTCCTCCTCATGCTGCTTGAGGTACATGAAGATATCAACCACAATATAAATATAGATTTTTCTTTTTTTCTGGACAAAAGAAAAGGGTGCCATGTCTAAATGATGTCTTCCCCATCCTCGTCATCCCCCCCGGCCTTCTGCTTCCCAGCCCCCCCCTCAGAAGCTGCTTCTGGAGCATGCTCAGACCCTGGAGCGTTACGCCTGGGAGTCTTTTGACTCTCATAGCCAAGGTAGTGGTTTCTCTCTTCGGCTGACTATCTCTCGCTTCCGGCCTGTGGACAGCAGGATCTGTCCTGGAAGGAGAGGCAAATTGGAGAAACTAACCACTGCTTGCACCTGTAAACACTCACGATGCTAGTATAGTGGGGACAGTGTGGAAGAACTGGTTTTGAGTAGTACAATAGGCTTTGAATAAGTAACACAGGAAATGTAATGCAGCTTAAAAAATAGCCCTGCGGTGTGATTTTTTTAAACCAGTTTCAATTTCACTTCCATTTGGAGTGACTTTAGATTGAATCCTCCCCTGAGCTCTAATGCATTGTATGTCAAGAGGTTGTCTCTCTCACTCTCTCCCTCCTTCTCCCTTTTTCCTTCAATATTCTTCTCCCCTTCAGTGACGTTTCTTCCGGAGAACGTGTTCCTGCTTCTGCAGTCTGTGGTGGTAAGTACTCGGTTGTCGGGCCGTGACAGAGACGAATCACTGCATCAGTGCAGTTTTCATTCAGCTGGGTTCATATTTATAGGCGTTAAGCATCTTGCTGGCGGGTCGCTCACATGCCGCGTCTCGTCGCTTCTGCTGTTTGCCTTTCCGGCCGCGCGCCGGTGCACAGGACGGATGGCTGTGTTCTGCTGTCGCCGAACAGCTGGTCAGCGTGTGGCGGCATGTAAACATGCCGACGCCTCACCCACCACATGTTGTCTGATTCTTTGACTGTGAAACGAGAGAGTTATCTCTCTCTTTTTTTTTTTTAGGCAGTTAGCAATATTGTTTCTAACATCATAGTATGTCCACAGGCAATGTCGCAGCTAATGACCCACCCTTACGACAGCAAGGCTACACCTGTGAATGTTTTTCTGTTCCGTCCATTCAGTTATACTTGTATAGCGCATTTTTACAGCATTATATTGTAAAGCACTTTACATTATCCTTGCTCAAAGCCCCCACTGATCCAAACAGAGGAACCAGACTCAAAGGGGGAGCCCCAGGGGACCAGCAGGGGAAGCCAAATGAACAAGCTGGCAAAATCCTAATTTACACAGTCCAGATTTTAAACGGTTGAATACAGCAGTCTGCTTTTGCATTACGGCCGTTTCATTGCTTTTAACATCACGATAAGTCAAGTGGCAGTGTAGTAGCTGAAGAGATGTCTTTTGATGTCATGGCTATTGTTGCGTATATAACAGACTGGGAATAGCTACCTGCGAGCTGACGCGGAATGTGGTTGGTTAGTATAACAGCTGTTCTTCTCTGATTGGTTCTGACAGCAGCACAGTGGAGGGCTGGTTACAGGGGAGTAACGTGTCTGGGTGTGAGATACTCCCCATGGTGCCTGTTGCATAGTACTGAGGTCATGTTGCTGCCCTGAGATCAAATATACCTCCATTTATAAATATTAACTGAGCGGCATATAATTTGGTGTAAGACTGCCCTCAGGGACTGGGTGGGGGCCTGCAAAATGCAGTGTCCTCAGATAAATGTGGGCAAAGGGTGACGTTCACCCGCTGAGATTAATGGCAAAGTGTGATATCTGCGGAGGAATGAAAATGGGCTCCTTTCGTCTCCCTCCAATCAGATAAAGGAATTCATTTCTGATTAGCAGTATGGGGAGATTGTGGAGTGAGGTCGTGCTCTATCTCTGAGAGCCACTCGCATTCCTAATTGGCTGATTAGATTCTGCCTCACTCTCCCCCCCGTCCCTTTTTTTCTCTTGGCACTCTCCTGAGAGCTGGCTGCGTGAGCCCTGCCTATAGATTGCTGATGTAACAGATTATTACAGCCCAATCGGTGTTGCTTTTTTCTCTCTTTTTTTTTTTTTTTTTTGGAGTGTGCTGGCCATGTGTGATGTGTTTTTAGGGATGTTATGATGTAGGGCGCTGACATCTGTGCCCCGCAGATGGCCTGTCAAGAAAAAGATACGGAATCTTTGAAATCCCTGCAGACCGAGTTGTGGTGAGTGGCTTCTGAATGCTCGCTTATGTAAGCATTATGTATTATTTATCGTGAACCCTACCAGTATGGAATATCAATTGCCTCTGTTCCTTGGTCTCCGTCCCTCCCCTTCCATTCATTTCTCCAGGCCCCTGCTTTCTGCAGAACAGAATCATCTCCTCCATTTGGTGGTACAAGAACGCATCACCCCCTCTGGACAAGGCATTTAATGGAACATTCCCTTTGTATTCTAGCAGACAGCTTATCGGCTAGGCCAAGGCACACGCAGCACGAGTACAATGAAGGTCTAGATCTGTATCATTCTCCTAGAACAGCCTGGGCCATTCATACAGGGGTGGAGGTTGACTTGTGTCCTTTGTTTATATGTAAATCAGGAGTTGTATAAAGTCTTTAAATATGTAACTTAATAAATGACTTGAAACGGTACATTTTGTTAGAATGAGTCTGTGTATTAGACAGTATGATGGTAGCTCTGTTGCATTCGAGTCCCATCTCCGCTGTGTGTGTCGAGTTCCCCCAGAGTCGTGGGTTTCCTCTTCATTTTTTCGCTCGGGATTCCTCTCACACTCTAAAGACATGCAGTTAGGCTAATTGGTGTCTGAATCTCCCATAGGGTATGATTTTGTGTGTGTGTGTGTGTGTGTGACTGCCTGGCTTCCCATGCAGGATGCACCCTAGCCTTGTGCCCTACGACACCTTAAATACTTGAATAGACTCTAGCCCACATCCCTGACCAGGGTAAGTGGTTCGAAAATGGCAGGATGTTATGTTTTAAATATGTTATCCTATAGTCTGGATTAGATCAACATTTCTGACCTGAAATTGCCTTTTTTTTTTTTTTGTATATTCCTGTCTGATGGTCACTCGCACTTTGCTAGACTGAATTAACGGGAGTGTTTACGTGATGTTCCTGATAACGTACTTTATCGTGTGCAGTGGTGTGACTCCCTCAACAGACACATCATCCTCCGCAGACAAAACAAAACAAGGTATCCGGGGGCAAACGGGAGGCCCTGACGCGGTGTGGTTTGTGTGCGCATACTGTGTCTTTAAAGTGGGGAGGGGAATATTAATATACTCCATAGAGCTGAGGAGTTCTGCTTCCCAGAAGAAATCCTATACCATGGGGCGACTGCACTGTGTGTGTCTCTCTGCTTCACAGGGGTTTGCACTTTTCATTAGAAATCTGTGAAAGTATTTCCCAGTCTCAGGTTCTGTTTTTTCTTTTTAGAGCTTTTGTTTTTCTTTCCTTCCCTCCTTTCGCTCGAGTCCCTCGTCCTCCACCATTTTGTCGTTGTTAAAAACGTGCAGTTTCTCCCCTCGTTTCCTGATTTCATTCGCGCCATTTGACTGGTTGTCTGTCGTCGGCTCTCCTCCCTCCCATGGAACCACCTCTCTGAGGGGTTTCCCTCAGTCACAAACCCTGACTATTTATCTGTCCAACCTGCCAGGTTCTTCAGTCTAGGTCACGATGGGCGACGGCCCAGAACCACAAAACCGCACGTTGCTGTTTTTCGCTCGTGAGCAGTAGAGGCGTTGCAGTTTGACTGAGGTGCTGCTCTGTTCTTGTGGATTCTCTCCAGTAGGAAATACTTTCCTGAATCCCCCTGAATGTCTGATCACTTCTCCATTGGCCGCTTTCCACTACCACCAAGAACCGAGCCAAACCATGAAGAGATGGTTTTCCGTTGTATATTATGCGAGCCGTACCTGAGCCGTACCCGCCCTGACATGACCCTGCTTACTACCAAACGGAGCTGGTTATGTCACCACCATCTGACTGGTTGAAATGCATGAAGAAAAGTAAGAACCAGTCATCTACGTCAATATGAATTTATTATCCAAAGGAAAAAGGGCATATTGTGTATGTTATTCCTTAGAATTTGTATTGTCCTGCGCCATGTATTAATCCAATCCCAATAACTGAAATTGAAAATTTCCACCTACTTGTAAAAGTACTATAGAATGGTTGAAAAGAATGGATTCGTAATGCAAATTTACACAAGCTCATGCTACTTCCGTCAGTGTTTGATGCAAACATAACAAGGCATATCTCACAGACGTGCTAGCAGAAATTAGCACACAGTAAATCATGATAAACACTGTGTGAACAGTAAACAGGCGTATTCGGTTATACGTCACTGTCGCTCACTGTTGCTTCTACTGAACCAACCCTTCTGCGGTGGAAAACCGAAGTGAGCTGGAACCGTGCTGTAATTAATGTCTCCTCCTGGTACGGCAGGTTGGATATGGCCCGGTTCCTGTATGCCAGTGGAAAACCGAAGTGAGCTGGAACCGTGCTGTAATTAATGTCTCTTCCTGGTACGGCAGGTTGGATATGGCCCGGTTCCTGTATGCCAGTGGAAAACCGAAGTGAGCTGGAACCGTGCTGTAATTAATGTCTCTTCCTGGTACGGCAGGTTGGATATGGCCCGGTTCCTGTATGCCAGTGGAAACGCACCATATGGCCCTTGAAATCTCCCTTTGCACACAGAATGATGAATAGGAACACAAAAAATATAAATGATGGGCAAAACAACTTTTTCTCCAAAAAAACTTCATAAAACATTATGCAAATTTACACTGATTAAAATTCCAGTAAAAATGTTAGAAAAACAAATTTTGTATACATGTACCACAACGTGCTTAAACATACAAGTTGTCCTGTTTTACCTGAATTATTTTTTATCCAGTACAGTTTTTTGGCCTGACTGATCAAACATGGATATTCAATAAATCTAATATCTATATATATGTAAAGTCATATATGGCTCATAAAATACAGTCATTGAAATTACATTTCAGCATTATGTATATATCAAAATCCTATCAATAATGTACCATGCTACCTACCAGTGACTTATTACACAATAATGTAGAATATACTGTCACAGCTTAGAGGTGCTCTGGCATGCTTCCATCGCAAGTGGAAAAGTTGGAACTGTTCTGTTTGAGCAGGATTGTGTGGAATGTTAAAGATTACGACAAACACGTATCACCCCTGCCAGTCACACAAGCACCAACATTGACCAGTTTCATTTTCAGCGAGAGCGATTTAATTTCCGAAACCTCGTCATAGTCTGCTGTGCCTGCCACCATTTAGTTATTTTGTGGAGTTTCTAAAAACAAGGGAGAAAGTGAAACCAAATGAAATGTTGCTTCCCTCCAACAGACCGCTTATTATTCACGGCACATGATTAATGATGACTAGGGTTTGTTTGCCTCTGCCATTTATGAAAGCCATTGTTTTGTGCTCCAATAATGCCCTAGGTGTCACATTTAAGCATACCTTGTAAACTTGACAAAAATCACATGCATAATTCAACTTTCATCTTCTACCAAATGCATGAACACCACCATACAGAAGTGGGTTCAAAGGATGATCAGTCCTTGGGTACCACACACTCACTAAGTAACGTTTGTTATTATATACAATGTGTTTTAGTTCATTCTTTGTACCATCTCCTGTTTGTAACCCTTATGTAAAATGCCACCTCCTTCATCATTACATTCCTTTAATTTCTACAGTTGTTCTAAAATGGATGGAAGTTGATTCTCCCACCAGTAAAAACATATTGGTACAATACATTTGATACGCTGTATATTTTCATCTCCTCTTTCAGATCTTTATCCTTTGTGACTCAACTAACCAGTGAGTTACTAAGAGACTGCGGAATATCTACTCTTGGACTCTTTATGAAAGTATTCTTTGCCTTCCTCTTGCCCCTGGCCTTTTCATAACTCAGTGGTCGTCTTGAGCAGGAAGAAGTAGCAGATACTGGAGATGAAGGTGAAGACAAAGGAGATCCACGCCAGGACGTAGGAAGGGCCGTACCAGCCGTCCTCGTCCGTGTGGAAGGTGGCCGTGTAGACAGACGCAGCAATCATTATACAAAGACCTGGAAGTTTAAAAAACACAGTCAGATCGATACAGCTCAGACAGGAGTAGGAAAAAGGCTTAGAAGTGAGTGCTCTGGTCTATTGAGACGATAAATAGAGGTTAAATCAGGAATCATGACAGAAGGGACTATATAATAGAAAGGAAAGACAGATATTACTGGAATGACACTGGTGCTTTAAGTTCCACTTTACCTGACCTTAATGTCACATGCTTGTGTATGTATGTGCGTATTTTAGTGAAATTTGTTTTTATACTGTCAGTAGATTGTTTATAGATTCTTAGCACATACTGTGTCGATGACATTATCCGCAGACCTGTAATCATATCTTTGTGGGGGCTGCTCACTCATTTCTATGGGAAAAATGCTAATGCATTTTATTGCTTACCTGCTTGCCTTGAATTGCCCCTCTGGGGACAAATTAAGTATATTGAATTGAATTGAATTGAGTAGAACTGAACTGAACTGAACTGAATTGAATTGAATTTAAATGAATTGAAACAAAATTAAATGAAACTGGCAGAAACTGGCAGAGTGAGCTGCACTGTCAAAAAAAGGTAAAAATTAGTACCTTTGCTTGTCACTGGGGCTGTACCCTTGTATTTGTACATTTAAAAGTACGGACATGCACTCTGAAGAACATTCCAAAGGTACAAATGAATGGTACAGAAATGTTCCTGAGAGTCCATTTCTGTACCTTAAAAAGTACAGTTACCTACAGCAAAGGGTACAATTGACAGACCCTTAAGGGTACAGTGCCAGTGACAAGCAAAGGTACAACTTTTTACCCTTTTTTTTCTGAGAGTGTGGTGAGGCTGCTGCAGCCGGGGCGTGTGAGTGTGTGTGGGCCATCAGAGCGTGTCGGGACGGCCTACTCACAGGAGATGAGCTGGAAAACGCAGGAGAGCATGAACTTCTGCCCCTTTCTGAGCAGGAAGAGCTGAGCCACATACACAAAAAGGCCCAGGATAGAGAACAAACAGGCCAGCACTGTGGTGGCCTGCACAACCTGCAGTGGCTCTGGGGAGGGAAATGGTGGAGGGGGGGGGGTGATATTCAGAAGCAAATGAATGATGTGATCGCAGCAAGGTATAAATATTGTGACTATCGATCATTATCAAAACAAATGAGATATGGGATTAAAATTACTTAACAATGACTAAGGGAATGGCACTCTATTAGCATAAAAATAGGGCGAAGTGTTCCTCTGTTTTGCGTGTAGAGTAATGTGGGGCATCTACCGTCAGGGTAACTGCCAGGGAGTTCACTGTACGTCCAGCCTCTGCCCACCATTGTCCACCTTCCCCACACGTCTGTCGCTATCCTGTCCGTATACCACCACGCCTAAGAGAGACGGCAGATTTCACTCAGTGAACATACAGACACCACAAAAAATTACATGAATAAATCTCCAAATGATGGAAGGACAGCTAGATGAGGCATATATGTCAAATACATCCATCTGTCTTCTTCCGAGTATTAAAACAAATCTCAAGAATGTGACTAAAATGCTTCATCAGAACCTGAAAACTATTACGGCCTCATTGTTAACCGTGACTCTACATCATAGAAACAGATACTTTATAGATCCCCTGACGTCTAAACGTGAGGGTGTGTGCGAACAAAGCAGCAGACTGTCTAGTCTAACGCCAACTGCGAAGTGCTAACAGGTGGAGGCAGAAAAGTCAACAGCTGAGGACAGGAAGGGCAGTCCTGGTGGGGGAGGGACTCGGAGTCACACTCACATTTTTGATGGTGGCGATGAGGAGGAGGATCACAGTGGTGACGTGAAGGGTGAAGATGCTGGCCACGTGTATCCACATGGTCTCTGAAAGAGAAGCGCCGAAGATACGTCATGCAGTTGCTGGCTTCCATTTGCAGTAACTGGCCTCTGCAAGAGCAGAGACACACTGGCAACTCTTCTGATGGTATAAGTTACTACAGAAAGTTCTCAGAAGTCTTCAGATGCATGTTAGACGCCTAAAACATGATAACGTGTTGCACAGTGTATGAATTCAAATAAGTTATTACCTTAAAGTAAATGCATATAGGCTATATAAAATATACTACATATGATTCTCTACTGCAGCAGAAATTTGTGAATAAGCAACAAGACGTCATGTTTAGAATAATTTAAACTACCAGCCTTGTGGTTTCCATACAACCCTCGCCAAATGTCGCCATTGTAATGTAAACTTAAATATTAGCACTGCAAATTGCACATACAGCTACATATGTAAACATACTTAAAAAGAGTACTTCAATCCTTAAGATCTTACTACACGACTATGATTCTCAGGAGCGATATTAAACCCAAAATATCCAGAAAAGCAAAAAAAGTGCAATCTAAATCCCACGTCTTTTTCACGAAATGGGAAAGGCAGACTTCATTATCGATCTTCCAAAACATTTGGGAGTGTCCCATTAAATCAACAAAGTCTTTAGACCTCCAAATCTGTCCATATTTGGTTAATATATTTAAATCAGAAAATTAATTAATCAGCAACTTTTAGCAACACGGTTCGAATATTTAACTGAGAGCCAAGTAGAGTACCAATGATTTTACTAGTATTAGTAAACTACAAATACAGGATTATCCTACCTGTTACGGTGCGTTTCCAGAAACTGAACGCGCGCTTCCAAGAAGTATTGCCGTTTAGAAATGAAAGCAAATCGAATTATGTAGTCAGTGCAGATTTACCTTTTAAGTATATTTTACTTGTATATTTCACTTTCTTTACTTCTAATATATCTTTCGCTTAAACGTAAAACAGTTTCAGATTAACTCGATTAAGTTAAACTGTTTAACGACATATATGTTGAAAGTACTAAGTACTGGATCTTGCGTCCAATCTGAATGTACTGAATAGATTTTAAATGGGTGTGCAAGGCAGTCGATTTATTTATTGACGCCCTCTTCGTCGTTTATAAATTTCAGATACAATATTTCGATCCCGTATGCTACACAAATTCCCATAAACACAGAGACCCCACCCCGCCTTCTGTCCTCCCCGCCCTCTTCATCCACCCCTCTGCTGTCTCTCATTTCCCAGTTGGCCATGCACAACTACTTTCTCTTTTATGTCCCAGCTCTGCCTTATTTATGCTTGTCCACATTGAACAATACAATGAAGCGAAAATGCTTCTTTTTTTCTGAGGACATATGTTTGAACTTAACTTGAAGATGCATTTCTGTGATCGATTTTTTTTTTTTTATCGCATAATTATTACTTTGTATGCTGTATATAGAATCCGGAACAGGATTCTGCGCTGCATGTCATACTTTTAATGGGATTTTTAAGCTTGCCCTGCCCCCTGTATCACAGCAGTCTGGGCACAGAGTTCATGCACTTCATTTGGGTTTGCCCCCACCGCACTGGCACGCCTCCCCACGCAGGCACAAAGCAGACCTTTTTTGAATAGCACAACCCTGCGCTGCATAAAGCTGGGGCCCCCACACCCTCAACCCTGCTAGTCAACCAAGCTAAAAAAAAAAACACCCGCGCACACACATCCATTCCTTTAAGATGAGAAAAGCTTTTTGAACCATGTGCAAGATGTTGCAATACACGAATCCCGTACATATAAAACTAACCTTCTTAAGGGAGAAAGCAAAAAAGACAGTGTGTTCAAAAGAAATGTCCTTAGATCAGGCTCATATTTTATATTTCTTGTAAACACGGGCTTTTTCAAAAGACACGTGCGTTCCACATTAGTTAGCACAGTGGCACAATTCAGGGTACCATGCATTGTCTGCTTTAATGTTTTCTTCACGAATAATTTAATTATATGCTCACTATAATATTGTTGAGGTTTCCAAAGTATATATGGCGTCATGTTCCGTATATTTTCAAAGTAAATCGTTAATGATACCATATTTTTTCAACGTGGGCAGTCTTTTTTTCATACATTGTACTTATGTAAACATTTTTTCCACCGTTTTCACCGGTTTTAGTGTTAGCTGACACGTTTAGCCTTTAACTCTCCCTCACCGCCTCCTCGCCACGCTTCCTTTCGCATCGGCTCCCCTTCTCCTCTCAATGAAATCCAGACACTCATACCCTGTTCCAAAGATTCTGAGTGAAAACAATACCTCTACGTAACCAGGCAACCACTTTGCGTCATCAGATGGCCACGCCCCCTCCAACTGTTCTGGCATTCCAGTACAATGGCTGTGTACAGCCCAGCCAGCCCGCTAGATGAGGAGCTTAAGTCGTTTAACATTTGCTATTTTTCTTTGTCTTACATTCTTATGTTGATGCCTCAAATCCTCAAAACTTAAACTCCATTTTAAATTGTGTTTAAAAGCAACATATGAGACTGAACAGTAATCAACCTAACACAATAAACTGGAAATTGCCTTTATTTGCTACTTTTGACCGTCTCTCGTAGCCATTTTTAAGGGTCGGGTGTTCCTGAACTGCATCTTTCCCAAAATATGGTGAAAGGGGGGAGAGGGGGCTGGGTTGGTAACAAGAGGCTTTTTCGCCCCCCCCCCCCGAGCAAGGCCAGATGTTAAACAGATGTGGAGGATAAACTACCCTACTTATCAAGCTAACAAGGTTGTTTCTGTTAACAACTTTCGGCAACAAAACAATCATATTTCAGTATGACTTTTTCTCCTATTATAACGGCTTTAGCCGAGTCTTTTTAACGATTTCTCAATTTGTTGTTAAGATACATGTATTTCTACCCAGCTGAAGAAAACAGAATGGTTGGACTACTTGGCAGCGCATTCCAGAAACACTGAAACAAAGAACTGAATTGTTTTGTATTTTATATTTATTATACAGCCCCGACGCGTATAGTTCATGAAATACAATTTCCAAATTCGGCAACTTTAAGTGGGTGTTAATTAACACAGGAACAGCCGGCCGATGAGTGCAATGAAACGAAAAGAAAAGTTTTAATGAAAGCAATTTTTGAAACATACTTTTAACTCTATTAGCATGCAATCTATTGGTTAGCCATAACTAATCGGAAGTAGGCCTTAAAGTAGGTTATTTTCAAGAATTTGTCAACGTTGAACTAAGGCAGCCACAAGAATTAATTCTGTTTACGTTAATAAATAATATGACGCTTTAGGGTGATCGTTGATTTTAACAATTTGATGACATTCACACCGTGGAGATGACAGACTGCAGGGAAAACTGCATTTTGAAGCTGAGTCACAAACGCAAACCAGATTGGAGCGGCTGTAGGAACGCGTGAAAACGCGAAGCAGCGGCGGCTTGGATTGGCTGCCCTCCCCGGCAGGAGTCCGCTTTATGTCGGGAAGCATATAGGCGTCCCTTCGATATTTCGCGCCCACTGAATTTTGTTCCTTTGGCTCGGCGAAGCGTGATTGTCAATGATCGAGCGTCTGTGTAAACATTCTAACTTGTCATGTCTTGGGAGGCCAAGCAGATCGTTGTATTAACATGTGCTTTAATTGTAATTCTCTGCATTGTAAATACGTGTCGCGGTTCAAACGAAAGCTTGGCGACGTCGAGTGCTTTCGCGCTACGTAGACAATACCGTGTCAGCACCAGCATAAAGCGTAATCTTGGTGGTGGGAATACCGTAACAGATGCCACTTTTGGAAAGCTGGTGTTTTCACGCGATTTTAAATCGATGCATGGTGGACGCCGCCAGGGCGTCTTTCTGAAATGGATCCACAAAGAGTACGAGCACCAAGAGACCTCGCAGTCCAGTACATTTGTTAACCGCCCTGGTAGGATTTTCTTTGACTTTTTTCCCCCTTATTGTTTAAGAACGCAATGCCCATGTAAATGATTTCTCACAGACGCATATAAAAACGAAAGATCCGTTTTATTCATCTAACTATTGGACGTCATTTAAACCAAAATGACTATTGCACTACAGGATTTGCAGTCACAAGTAGAGTACTGTAGTTTCTAAACTTCTCTCTCGCGTTCCCCATGGCTCTCAAACAGGCCTGCGTTTCGGCAACATGCGTTGCCAGGTCCGCGGTTTTCCCGCCCAGTTGGGCTCTTTTGAAAATACAGTTGTGGGTAAATATTAGAAGGTTGCCGGATTTTGGGATGCTTCATAATGTTCCAAGGCAGCAGACTGTAAGGAGGGGGAAAAATGGATGCAACTCTCACAAATTTGCAGACTCACGCAAATCATACGGAAAAATGTATATTATTCCACTATAAACCTGGAATTTAGCTACATCAGAAGCGTTGTTACCGACATGTAAATGTGTGTGCGTTTCTTTTCTCGCATTGAATGTCTAACTCCAGCTAATTGACCGAAGTTTGCGAAACGGAGAGTGCGTCCATCTGTGTGACGTCATTGAGCTTAACTGCTGTTATAAAATGTTGAATATTTGAATGTGATCAGCATGCAAAATACTGGTTTATTTCTTTGAGATGCAGTATACTGGAATTTACTTGGCAACATGTCAGAAAGCCCCCTTATGATGATGACTGTAAGACTAGCTCTCTAGTAAACTTAGGCGAAGCTTTATTTTTTTTTATCCTGGGTCACCTCGAAAGGAATTATCCATTACTTTGGTTATGATACACTTGGGGTAAGTTGTTTGGTGTACAGCCTTTATCAGTTGCTGCCTAATTTTAACAGGGCTGCGGAACCGCAGGCAGGTTACAGGAATGGTCTTTGGCCCGTACCATGGATCTGGCGAGACTGCTGCCGGAGAATGGAGTCCAATGAGGCCCGTTGTACAGTGCAAAAGCAATTTGATGATGCTCACTGCACCGGGCCAAGCATACAAACATCTACTAATAGACAGAGGTACCAGCATTGAAGAATGTATAAAGGAGTACTAGTGTAATGGATATTTTCCATTTTCTGGTATCTTAATGAGCCCCCTTTGCATTGTTTCAGGAAATGCCCCTCCTCTGCCCTTTTCCCATCTGCCGTCTAGCTGTGGTTACTCTGTGAAGGTGACATGGAGGGATGTGATTTTGATTACGCCGTATGACGGTTGCTATATCATTCATCAGGTACAGTTCCCCAGATGGCTTCTAGTGCTGCTGCATATATTGTAATATTAGGTGCTTTCCCACTACAGGAACCTTTTCTCAGGGACCAGAAACTTGGGTGAGCAGAAACTTGTCATGTTCCTACCCCAGGAACTCAACCAGATTGTAGGTCTTGAAGTAGTTTCTGGGGGAAATATATATAATTTTTTATTTTTTGTCCCTGCTCGAGAGTAGGTATTCTGCACTCGAAGAACTAGTGGATGGGGCTTATGGTGATAAACTTTGGTTGTACCATGATTTAATAGTAAATTGTATAAATGTGTCGTGCCATATAAATAAACTGCTGTTGCGTTTTGAACCTATACAAAGTTTGAATATGAAGTTTAACCTATGAGGTTTTTGTCTCTCCCATGCTAATTTACCATAAAGTTCACAGTTCCTGTTATGCAGTGAGAAAGCTACACACACAAGCGACCAGGAAATAGGAACCAGAGACTAGGTTCCTGAACTTTGGCGGGAAAGCACCTTCTAGCCTGTGATATTTTTGTCTAGACCCTGGTTTACTTTGATGGTGATTGTGTACTGACTGGAATACTGTTGGTTCCTAATCACTCTTGATCTTTCAGAATGGCACTTATGTTCTGCCTTTGCTTTGGTGGGGGGCTCCTGTCAAGATGGTTTGCCCTGATGTCTTGCCCCCCTCACGTGTCCATCTTTCTGTCCGTTGCTGGGTTTTTGGCATCTCTCTACATATAAAAGCACAGAAACATGAGATTAACAACCTCAGGATCAAATGTAAGTTCTAGTTGAGGTCAAGGGGGAAGAGGTTCATTCAAAGACCATCTAAGCTATTGTCTTTTGTTCTGCACATTGAGAACTTCCTCCTTGGCTCCCTTGGTCCAGTGAAAGGCGGCTGGGTGCCGTCTGTGTCTGTGAAGTGTGCGTTGCGTGCAGATGGTCAGTCTGGAGAGACGGTCCTCTGTCTCCCCTATGCGATCTGTGACATACCTCTTCAGGTAAGCAGAAGTTTAGGTAAGCGTAAAATCTAAGATGTATGAATCTGGAGGTGAAACCTGGTAACTTAAGGCATGGTAGGTTTAATTAATAAAGTATTGTGTGTAACATTTGCAGCTATTTTAGAAAAAAATCAGCTGGTCTCCCCATGCTATCTAAAAAATAATTATAAAATTGCCTTAACAATTTTGTAAGTGTTCTGATATGTATGACGCATCACTACCTGACATCAGAATACTTTGTACGTGTAAACGTGGCTTCAGTTCTGTAAAAAGCTGTTGACCAGGATGTGTGTTAAGTGTGTAGTTGTATTCCTTTTAAATATTTAACATCTGTCTGCCTACAAACCCTTCCTTTTGTCTCTCTCTCCTAAGGATGGATCACACACCCTCTCTGTGTTTTCAGAAAGAGAACACACTTATTCTTGTGCAGCGCTCCCTTTGCCCCAAACCTTTCAGTTCCCTCACTTCAGGCCGGATTACCTGTCTTACTACAATCCTCTTCAGCCCCCACCTCCTGCTCCCAACCCCCCTACTGCTCCACTTGTCAGAGATCCTTCTTTTTACCCCATGATACCTAACCTCTTTTCCCCTGCTAAGCCTCTGGTCCAGGCTCCTACTCCTCCTTCACTTGACATTCCCACTATGGTGACGTCTCGCTATAACTACTATCCCATAATTCCCTTCCTGAGCTCTAGTTCCTTTCCTGGTCCTCCCCTGCCCTCTATTGGCTATCCTCCCTACAATCGTGTGGTACCCCTGTTTCTTCCATACCCTCCACCACCTACACCTACACCAGGTAGGCTCACGTACACAACCTCCGGCTATAAGCCTCCTGATTCCACCACTTTCATGCCTCCAATCTGGGCTCTTACTGACCCAGTCCGTCCTGTGGTCAGTACCCCTGAAGGGCCCATCTGGCACCAGTTTCCAGTTCCATACCCTGTAGAATGGCCTCCCTCCACTTGGACCACTCCTTCTCTATCAGTGACCACATGGGTCCCTGAGTCTCCTGCAAGTCCATCCCCTGGTCCTCCGCCAGTCTCTGCAGGTGTCCCTACAATCCCCCCTCAGCTCCAGCCCGCTCTGATGTGTAAGACCAACTCGATGACCATCTCGCTGCCCTCTGCCCGGCCCCAATCGGTCAAAGTCTTGGGTGAGCAGTCTTGCTGAGTAGTGATCAATGGACTCATCGGCCTGTTGTAGTAGCCTTATGTCCATCATGGTAAAAGTCTGGCATGATTCACGATGGTGCTTCATGGTGTCACTTGAATGACAGATTCATTTTGTTTAAGCAGGAGTGTGAGATTTTTATTTTTTAATAGAAGGAACTGGCTGATGGCACTGACTGTTGGGTTGAGGGAACTTTAGTTTTAACCATTTTAAATGTGAAGCATAAATCTGCTGTTCCAGGCCGAGAGAATGTTTGGATGCCATTAAATGATGCTCCATCAACCTGCTTTTACAAGATCCAGGCCACTGGCACCCGCGGGCTGAGGGTCTCCTCCCCTCTTCCTGCTTGTCACACGCGTAATCAGGTAAGTACCCCCCCCCCGCTGCCCTCTGCTGTTTTTCTATGCCGTTCAGTTCCTCACTTGTTGCTCCTCCTCTGTCCCAGTCATCCACTTCATCTGTCGTCGTAAAGTTCTGGGATGTTTTGCTGAGACGACGTCGAATCCTGGAGATGCGTTGCCCACTGCCCACCGCCCTCCCTGCGTTATTTCCATCTCCGCCTCCTCCCCCCATTTCGCAAACCTCATTTAGTCCTGCCCCACTCCTCAAGCCCCAGTTGCTGTGCTCCGCCAAGGACATGCATGTGGAATTGCCCCCAGGACCTCTCAGGGCTGTAAGTCTTAAGGGTAAGTACACGAGAGAATGTCAGATAACCTGCATATAACTCATTTTCTGCATATTTTTAAATATGAATTGGCAAAATAACGAATACAAATTTAACCTTTGGTCCCTTGTGCATAGCACATAATGGTGGATTTAAATGTCACTGGTAAATGCGCTTGATACTCCTGTCATTTTGCATGGCCATGCAGA
Organism: Isichthys henryi; assembly: GCA_026776945.1. NCBI lineage: Eukaryota > Metazoa > Chordata > Actinopteri > Osteoglossiformes > Mormyridae > Isichthys > Isichthys henryi. The sequence goes on from JAODJX010000097.1 coordinate 6,913,587, forward strand.
CGGCGAGGGCGGTGTGATCCGTGTGAAGGATGCCCCCAAGCATTGTGGGTATGCAATTAATAGGGGGAAAAATGGTGCCATCACACTGATGCTGCCCTTCAGTTCCTGTCACATGTCTATGCAGGTCTGTAGAAATGACGCTATGAGGCCTTACCTTGTATCCAGTAGCGGGAATGAATTAATGAAGCAAGGACCATGTGAAATTTTTATCAGGGTAATATGTACAGAGTTGACGTGAAGTATCGGACTGCAAATGGTGAAGAGGAAACTACGTTATCATGCCCGGTCCACCTGCCCTTCACCAAGCAAGGTAAACGCATTGTTGTTGTGTAACTCTGTATTCCTACTCTAGATTAACTACAGAAGGCCTTGTACCTATAGCAGCTCATGTAACCTCTGACTGTACTACTAAAATCGAAGATCCCCTTTAGGTGTCTGAAAGTGGTCTCCATCATGAGAACCCATCCAGCTGTCCTAACCAAAGAAGGCGTCAGTTCAAATTCAGTGACCTTCTGTAAACATTAAGGGAGTGGTTTATGGCTCTGTTCCTGCTGTGACTCCTGTATATCCTAGTTTTTGTGTTCCAGCGAAACTCGCAGCAAAGCTAACATGTTTGCGTATTGCTGGGGTTGTTGACGTTGTTTAACTGGACCCCTGGTGTTCCTGTTATAAGCGGCCTGCTTTATAAACAATTTAAGTGAATGAATCAAATTAAGAACCCTAATCCCACACTGCCAAATGTAGGAATAATGTTAATAACGGAAAATGACACCCAAATGTCCATTAAGGTCTATTCTCTTATAAGATGGACAAATTGAACTGGAGCAGATCTTGATTCCATGTTTTAGTTGTCTTGCTCAGTCCTGTAGGTACTGACATTCTGTAGTTTTGCTTTTCTTCAGAGTGCGATCTCTCCATTGACAAACGCATCCTTTGTGGGTCCGAATCGGCCTCCCCTAATGAATGCCGTTCCAGGGGTTGCTGCTACTCTTCAGACTCGGGGGCTTGTTTTTACCCCATGGATGGTCAGTATCTCTGTTTTGAGTGTCGTGAGGCTTGGAATAAATTCTTCCTTCAGACCATGTTGCCGAAAACACCTGTAATTCTCAGCCGTTTGGGACTTTTACAATGGGCACTGCTCACTTGTTCGCTTTTGTTTTTTTTTTTTTTAGAGTGCACAGTGGACCGGCATTTTGTGTTCTCCGTGCCCGCATCTCTCACGGAACCTCCCCTCTCTCCTGCCTCGCTTTTTGTGGCTGGGAACACCTCCTGCACGCCTCACACTGTAACCTCCAACTTTGCCTTGTTCAGGGTTCCTCTGGACGGGTGCGGGGCACACAGATACGTAAGTGTCGAGGCGGGGCGTTCTGTTGCATCGCGGCGACTGGAAATTGGCACCATTTCCCTTGTGTGGGCAGGAGATCGGACAGACAGTGGTTTACATGTTGGAGATCATCAACACCATCCGGTCCATTGCCCTCAGCTATGGTGCTATTACAAGAGATGCTCCTCTTAGGTAAAGCTGCTACTTGCAAGGCAACCCGTCACAAATGATCTCATTGGCCCTCGCAGTGTTTCCCAGCCCAGTCCTCAGGAACTTTAGTCAGTCCACATTTTTGCTCCCTGCCAGACATCAGGGGTGGGGAAACTCTTCCATGGAGGGCCGCTGTGCACGTGGGTTTTTTGGATGATCTCTCGATCGCGCCAATAATGAAGCAGTGGTTGTCAACTCCAGTCTTGAAGACTCGCTGTTATTGGCTGATCGAGAGTCCATCCCAAAAACCCGCACCCACAGCGGCTCTCCATGGATCAGGTTAGCCACCCCCAGTCCACATTTTTGCTCCATTACAGGAGCAGGGAGCAAACAAAAACATGGACTGTACAGGCCACCAGGACTGGATTGGGGAAACGCTGGAGTACATCCACTGTGGGGAAAAACTGTTAATTTAATACTACTTTTTGGAATGTTAACCAAGAAGCTTTAATGTATTACTCCCAAAATGATGAAATTCCGATTTCATGCTGCGGGCGTAATTCGAGAGTCCGCTTCTCCCTCCCCTTCCAGATTACTAGTGGAGTGCAGGTTTCTTCCCGGCTCCCAAGTTAGCGTGGGCTACTTGGTGAAAACTCCGTCTCTTGGACCTTCAATCCAGGCTCAGGGCCTCTTTGGTGTCCAGCTGAGGATCGCTACAGGTGCATGACATCTGGCATCTTTCTGCATTTCACTGTATAAGTGACACAAAGTACTTTTCTGACTTTAAATTGCTGTATGAGATGCATGAGAAATAGACCATCTGATTGCTTGTCTTCCCCAGACCAGGACTATACAAGCTACTACCCCCAGTACCACCGTCCTTTGCACCTCCTCCTAGGAAAGCTACTGTATCTGGAGGTACGCCTGGTGAACCCCCCTGATCCGGATGTGTTGCTTCTGGTGCATTACTGCCTGGCCTACCCTCGCTCTGCACAGTCTGCCTGGGTGCTCATCTATAATGGGTGAGACGTCGATCATCTTGATGTACAATACTGAGATTGTACGGGTCCAGTTCTCTGGGTCTCAGACACTGGACTGGGGCTACCAGCTTGGATGGATTTTGTTTCGTTCCAGCTGTCCCAATCGCCTAGACTCTTCCCCACCACAACTCCCGCCACCATCAACTCTTGCAAAACATACCAGAAGGTTCACCATCACTACATTCCAGTTCCTCTCCCCTGATAGCGATTTTGTATTGGATGAAGAGGTGAGAACAGCTTTTCTAAATGTGTCAACGCATGTGTCGTCCATTTTAGCCTTAATCTGTTCCTCCCAATCCCACAGATCTACTTCATGTGTTCAACTGAAGTTTGCTCACCTTCTGAAGGCCCTTGTGTGGAGGGTTGCTTTGGTGGTGAGAACAATGTAAGCAGTGCGAGCCTCCTGTTAATTCCCGTGCTTTGGAAGGACTTGGTGTTGGGACAGCTGCACTTGCATATCAGGAAAAACACTTCATGCTGACTGGTGGAAAATGAGCACATTGATAATTAATGACACGTCCTACGTGTGTGCTTACTCCCAGTCTGCCCAGAGATCCAGTTTTAGCAGGAGCATGAAGACCATTAACCACCAAGATGTGACTGGTAAGGGAAGCTCAACACAGCCTTCAGCTGCTGAAATTTAATCTTGCGAGTCTTAAGACTACATTAACTACTTCCTTTCATCTACAGGCTTAGCATTGACTACCAAAAATAAAACGTCTTGAAGACATCCTCATGGGCCTTTGTGCCGCTGTTGTTGGGGTATTTTTCCTCCTCCTCCTCCCCCCTTTCTTTTAGGTTCTTGGGAAACTAATCATGAACAGTAACCTGCCTCAACCATCTTAAATACAGTGTATATACAAAATCATTTGGGACCTTCTTGGCTTCTGTTAGATGTGTTAAAGTTCTGTTGCTAAATGAGGGGGAAGTGTGAAATGAGTGTTATTGCGTTGGGGGG